>CM064912.1:59507762-60107821 GCA_032727855.1 Quercus ilex subsp. ballota | reverse complement strand
GAAAAAAAATTACAGTAATTAGTTTAAGAATTGTACCTTTGAGTTGACAAATCAACTTCAATTTATTCGAAATAGAGAGACGAGAAGATAGATGTAAGAGGATATCATATTTCAGATTTTCCTGGTGAGAAGAGAGCTATGTACTGAGTGAGGGCGGGGGATTTGGGTTTCCAATGAGAGGAGAGGAAAAGAGTGAAAGAGACCAGCGAGGGACAGGAGCAAAAGAGAAGGAGAATTAGTGAATGAGAGAGATATTCATAAAACGTGAAAATAGATTGTTTTATGGGTTTAAGTTGCAATGGAACTCGATGTTAGAAATATCGAGTTCCAATTCATTTCTTTTAAATTTGCAAAGAACTCAAGTTTAATTATATTGAGCTCTATTTATTTATTTATTTTTTTTAAATTGAAAGGAACTTGATGTTCAAGAAATTGAGTTTTACATTGCGTAGAACTTGATTTTAGGAAACTCGAGTTTTACTTTTTTTTTTAATAGAAAAGCCACATCATCGAGTGCCATTGTGGCAAAATACTTATAGAACTCGATCTCTGTAAAATACGGTTTCATGTAGAACTCGATTGTCTAAAAATCAATTTCAAAATGGTGGTATTCAGCAAATACAAATCCGATGTACCAATTTTTGTGTACCAATTTTTGTGTTCCACTTTATGTTCACTAATCACAACTTGTCATATATTTTTTTAACTTTTTTTATAAAATAGCCAAAGTTTAAAATGAAAAAAAAAAAAAAAAAAAAACACGTGACAAGTTGTAATTGGTGGAACATAAAGTGGAACACAAAATGTGGTATAGAAGATTTGTATTCTTATTCTACCTCATATTTCACAAACAATGCTATTTTGCTGAATATTTTGGAAATTAGTGTTATTTACCAATTTTGCCCATATTATCTATACTACTATTTAAGGACTCATACTTTTGTATACCCAAAGAACCCTAAACTTCATTGATTTAAATATGGACAAAATTTAGCTATAAAATTGGTACCTTACTTAATAAAATAAACGTTATTACATATTTGAAAAATCTAATCATTGAAATGCATGTTCTTTACGCTCTTAATACACATGTCAAATTTTGTATCAATCAGATATTATTTACTTTATGATCTATAAGCTTATATTTTATGCATAATTTTAAACTATAAAAGCTTGCAATTTAAAAAATTTATTGATGACATAACTATTGATCTTTAATTTTTTAGAAATTTTGTAATCATGGAGAACATAAAAAGAAGATACAATCCAATGGTGAATTTGTCAAAATTTACCTCTAATAAAAAGATATTGAGTATGATTGTAGTATAAAATGGATATTCTGGCCTTTTACCTTAATTTTTTTTAAAAATGGCAATATGCCCCTGTTTCGATACTCGATTACCTTAAAATCGAGTTTCAAGAGCCCTATAGTGGCGTTTTAAAGCCTTATAGTGACGTTTTAAAGCCTTATAGCAGCGTTTCCTTGCAAATTTTTTTTATAAGTATGATTACCCAAGTTCAGGGAGCCCTATAGTGGCGTTTCAATGCCTTATAGCGGCATTCTCCTGCAATTTTTTAGAAGTGTGATCGATACCCAGGTTCAGGGAACCCTATAGTGGCGTTTTTAAGCCCTATAATGACGTTTTAAATCTCTATAGCGGTGTTTTCCTGCATTTTTTTTTTATAAGTGTGATTGCCCCATACCAGTTCAGGGAGCTCTATAGTGGCATTTTTAAACCCTATAGCGGCATTTTGGAACTCAATTTTCATAAAATCAAGTTCTATGGTTTTTTTATTTTTTTTTATTTTTTTATTTTTTTATAAGTTTGATCGGACATAACTCGATTTTCTACAAATCGAATATTTCATTGAAACTCGATTTTAAGGTAATCGAGTATCGAAACAGGGGTATATCCCTATATAATTTTGAAGTAGGGGCAAATTGCTAAATAAAAAAAAAAAATTTTAAGGGCGAAAGGCTAGAATTCCTAATATAAGATTATAACCAATTTTGCAACTAAACTTTGTCATTTAAATAATATGGTTAGACATGTAAAATTGCTAATTAAAAAATTGCTAAATTTTAGCTCAATTTAAAAAAGAAGTTTTTTTCTAACCACATTCCCCCCCACTCTCTCTTTGAACTTTTTTTTTTTTTAAATTGTTTCAAATAGCTTCCCCCCCCCCCCCCCCCCCCCCCCCACTCTCTCTCTCAAGTTAGTCATCATCTTTTTTTTTTCTTCTACTAACTCCTTTTCTCACATTATGGGATAGTTACCAAGCAGTTATCCAAATTTCCATAATTAAAAAAAAAAAAAATCCAAATTCAAAATTCCACCCAAACCCATTATGAAACAACTATCTAAACTCAAAACTCCACCTCCAACCCCACTATTACAGTTATCCAAATAGCTTTTTTTAATTGTTTCAAATAAGTTTTTTTTTTTCCCTCTCTATCTCTCATGTTTCATCTTCATCTTTTTCTTGTTTCCACTCTGTCTTGAGTAGTGAAGATAATTTTTTTTTGAGAGATAATTACAACATACTACTAATTTCGCAGCTTAGATCCTTTCCCCCTCAGACTCCCATATACAGTGCCAATTCAACTTCAAGTCTCTTGGCTAGTAGAGAGATGAAAAAAGTAAAAAGGAGTGAGAAAAGTTGGAGAAAGTATAACAATAAGTTAGAAAATTAATAATAAAAAGAAGAGTTACAAATAAGAGAGAGATGGTATTTTGATTGTTAAATAATATAGTTTTTAATTCATCAAAAATGAGTAAATGTTAAAAAATATAAGAAAAATTGGAAAGAAAAAGAATAATGATATGGTCACTAACTTATTGAAGCAAAACCTAATAACCAAATGGCAAAAATGTTTCAAAACAAAAATCATATATGTATGACAAGTTAACAGTAAATATAGATAAGAGCATCTTAATTATGCCAAAAGAAATACACAGTTAAAAATTTAAGACAATCCTTATTACAAACCAAAACCTAAAATTTAGAGCTTTCCCATTAGATACAAAGCAAATAAAAATAAGAAAACTGATAATTAAACGAAGGTAAAATAAAGCTAGTGTTACTCACTAATTGATTGGACACGTTTATATGACATCTCATCTCTTGCAAGATGACCACATGCTCGCTCAAATAGACTACAAAAATAAGGCAAAATAAGAAGTCATGGATAGTTAAATATGATGAGTAATAGACAAATAGTAAAAATAGTAGCAATGATTTGAATTAATTAATTATAAATAAAAATAATACGAAGAATAGAGATTTTACTTATGATATGAAAATAAGCATCCAAAAACTTATTGTGTAGTATAGATTTTTATTTCCTCAAAATTCTCCAACATTACATTCAATGATCAAAAGTATTTTTAGTTTTTAATTTTTATACAATTTTTTCACCCACATGTATTTCAAAAAATTACAAACATTATTACTCAAATTCTTTTACCAAACATGTCCTAAAGTTTGGATTAGAAACAAACAATTTATGAAACATAGATATTCCTGAACCATTTTTTTTCTGTTTTTTTTTTTTGAAGAACTAAAACAAAGTTTATTTTTTGTTTTCCCGTACCACTAAAACACTGTATATCACACGCCAACAATTTCACAGAAAAGTTTCCCGCCATGGCGCCATGGGGTTTTGGGGGCATAATCATTAATCGCAATCACATTGTTTTGCTTTGTAACTCACTCTTTTCTTCTCTTCTCTTCTCTCTATAAAAATGTCTCTGATCCAAGATTAGTGGCCGGGTAAAGGACTCGGGTCCTCCTAGCTCAATAGCTGGTATAGAAAACAAACATGGGGATTCAGGGGCTTTTACCACTGTTGAAATCGATAATGGTACCAACCCACGTCAAGGAATTGCAAGGTTGTTCTGTTGCGGTCGATACCTATTCTTGGCTCCACAAGGGTGCCTTGTCTTGCAGCAGAGACCTCTGCAAGGGCCTACCCACCACCAGGTTTATATATATATCTCTCTCTCTCTGAGCTATCAATTTTGGGTAATGGGTTTTGTTGTGTTGGCCATTTGGGTTAATGGGTATGTGGGTTTCTCTTGGTATGTGACCCTAGTCTTGAAAAGCAACTCTTTTTTTTTTTTGTTAAGAGATTTGTGCAATGTAGTTGAAAAGTTCATTGCTTTCGTTGAATTGGGATAATGGGTCTTCTTTGTCTTGGCCATTTGATGCTTTTGAGAAAACCAAAAATGCCCAAAACATGGAAATAACCTCTTGCACAATCTCCTTGCTCTATGTGGGTTTGGATTGTGTGGCAAGGGAGTTCATGGAGAAATGGAAAAAAAATTAGCTTTTGTTAAATATGATAATTTGGTTCATTTGTCAATGTGTTTATTTGGTTGAGTTATAGAGAGGGTTCAACATTTATTGCCCTGAAACACACTCTCTCTGGTCATTTCCACTAACCTTTCAACATTTTTCCACTTTTGGGAGTATGGGGAAGGTTTATCTTAATCAGTTTTGCTGGAAATTATGAGGAACTTAACTCAGTTAAGCCCACTAGTTGCAATAGGTCATGTTAGGTGGAGTTCATTTTTGTTTATCGAATCCTGAAGAAAGGAAAAAAGATATTAAACTTACAAAGTTGGTATATTTTTTTGAAAGTTTATTGACATTCGTCTAAAGGGGTTTCAAATATCTGTGTTCCAATTATATCTACAAAGTATCTGACATTGTCTAGTGGTTGAAAAATGGGAAAGAATGTTGTCATCAACCTAGAGAAATTATCAATTAACAAATGATGGAAGTCTATTTGTCACTTCTATTTTGCAGATCTATTGTATTTAATACTGTGCATTGTGTTTCATCTTTTAGGCACATTGAATATTGTATGCATAGAGTGAATCTGCTCCGGCATAATGGTGTTAAACCTATTCTGGTATTCGATGGGGGTCTTTTGCCAATGAAGGGTGAACAAGAGAACAAGCGTGGCAGGTATGCTAGAAATCCTTTGAAGTCTCAGTTCCACTTGCCTTGGTAATGCATAGCTGGTAGGTTTTTGCTTAAGTATTCACTACGTGACTGGATAAAAACCAAAGCCTTGTCCTAACTAGTTGGAACTGGCTACATTAGCTTTGCAGCTCTTTTTGGAGTGCTAAGAATCTAATTTTTTTTGTATATTATTTGGACTTCTGATCCAATTCTCCACTTAAATTACAAATGTTCAATGGAACACATTTCACTTTTGTGGATTTTCTTCTGGCTATAGAATGAGTCTGCATGATGGATTTTTTCCAAAACGGGGAAAAAAAAAATACAGAGTTCCAGTTTGGACAGTTATTAGCTTTTTTACCCTTGGGTGTGTAAAATTTAAGAAACGGTGGACAAGTTGGTCAATATATTGCCTTCATCTTGACCTCTAGCTATTTTGCTCTCATTCACTTTGTACCATGGAGTTGAATCACTTAAATTAAGCCCTTCCATTACTTTCTTGCACCTGTAATTCTATCCAGCTACTCCAATGAGAAGTTCCCTTCTATTAGATGTCTCTTTGATCTACCTTAGAATGACAAAACATGGAAGTGCACGTCTGTTTGGCACTCTTTTGTTAAACCTATTCGCTACATATTTTGTTTCTTTATTTTTCTCCATACTGAGATCCAATGGTTTGGATGTTTAGTCTTAAAAAAGACAATTTGATTGTGTAAAAGATTTTGCTTAACCTTTGATCATTGAATGTGAGTGCATGGTTAAAAGTTAAAACCTTTAACTAAAATAATGTTGTCTACCAGAGTGAGGAAGGAAAATCTTTCACGTGCTATTGAGCATGAGTCAGAAGGAAATTCTGCTGCTGCTTACGAGTGCTACCAGAAAGCCGTTGACATCTCACCATTGATTGCATGTGAACTAATCCAGGTAGGGAAAGGCTTTTAACACAAGTGTCGACTAACTTTCCAAAGGTATTTGAAATAAAAATTAATCTACTTGGTTATAATGTTATCTGCTCTTCCATTGGCATGGTTTCATGTGGAAGGTGTTAAAGCAGGAGAACGTTTCTTACGTCGTGGCTCCTTATGAGGCAGATGCCCAAATGACCTTCTTGGCAGTCAGTAAGCAGGTTGAAGCCGTTATCACTGAAGACTCAGATCTTATACCATTTGGCTGTCCCAGAGTGAGTTAAATAAAATTGTTATGTTTAACTTGTCTCATCACAATTTCTATTGTGATTCATAGGAAAAAAATCCTTATTCTCTTCCTACTGTTGTGGGCCTATTCTGTATACTGTTTGGTTAAACTTCTTTCTTAAAACCAGATTATCTTCAAGATGGACAAGTTTGGGCAAGGTGTTGAGTTTCGACATTCCATGCTACAACAGAACAAGGAGATCAGTTTTGCAGGGTTCACCAAGCAAATGCTTCTTGAGATGTGTATTCTGAGTGGATGTGACTACTTGCAGTCATTGCCAGGAATGGGCCTGAAAAGGGCTTATGCATTAATTAAAAAGTTCAAAAGTTACGACAAGGTGAGTTTTATTGTCAATGCACTTGATAATTGCATGTGCTTAACTAGATAGACTGAGAGTTTTGCACTCATTCTACACATGAAAAAAAATGAAGGTATAACCAAGAAAGTAAGAAAAATGAAGTTATAACCAGGAAATGATTTTGATTGTGAGCATTTATGAAGTTTTTTTTTTTAATTGGCTTGCAGATTCTTTTTTTCTTAGAGAATTTTTTCAACCTCTTTGGGTGAATTTTGTAGTTATTTTATTTTTCTAACATATTCCAAATGATGATTGGCTCAATACAGGTAATTAAGCACTTGAGGTACAGCACTGTTTCCATCCCTCCATCCTATGAAGAATCGTTCAGGAAAGCAATATTGACTTTCCAGCATCAACGGGTTTATGATCCTATCAAAGAAGATATTGTACATTTATCTGACATACCTGATAATATTGGAGATGATTTGGACTTCCTTGGCCCATATCCTTTACTCACAACTCATCTTGTTAATTTAGTTCTCTGCATGCTTTTGCTCTATTAGTTTCAATTATTTTGATCGTTCCTTGACATGGGATACATTGATATCACAACAGACAGCAAAAGGCATAGCAAAGGGTGATCTTGACCCATTTACAAAAATGCCATTTCAGGTAATTCCACTCTCTCTCTCTCTCTCTCTGATGCAGTTGCTTTCGGATTTTTGTATGATGAATTAGGTAAATTGTTTTCACTTGAGTTAATTATGACAGTATTGTACTACAACTGTATTAAACATTATGTTTTGGGGTCAAGCGGCCGTATTATTCTTCATACAAAAATTAATAATCTAACCGTATTGTACTTCAAACTTTATGACCTGCTGGTCTATATGTTCCAATACCAATTAAACAATTAAAACATGCAAGTCTTGTGTTTCTTGTGTATGATAGTTAAATCTCCTTTTCTTGCTAATAATATCTTTGTTTGGCTAGACTCTCTGTATTTCCCATCTACATGACTTTTTCTATACTCAAATATCTTAAGTTGATATTTCTCAAGCACCTAGGTGTCACCAAACTCTTATTTATTTTCCATGACTGTGAGAATTCTGATATATCTGAAAGCTTCTGTCCCTCAGCATGGTAGTTTCCTTTTTTTTCTTTTTTTAAAATTCGATATTTGGGGAAGGGGTGAACGTCTCAGTTGGAAACACAAGGAGGTTCCAATTGAGCTACAAGGCTCTCGGCTATTCTGTTTTGTAGTAGACATGAATTATGTCATTTGACTTTGGGTAATTGAAGTAATTAATTTTGTCACAACTTGCTTAAATTTTATCCTCACTAATTGTCATTGTGCTCAACATCTCCATCTTCTTTGGACTTACAGGTAGAGAATGTTAGTTCTGACCTGGTACTTGACAGAACTCCCCAACTCAAACAATTTAATCCAGATAGTTTAAGGAAGAAGATAGAATTGCCAGTTCAGAAGAATCTCTTGACTAAGTATTTCTGTATCCTTTGAAGCTCTTTTTTATTGGCTTTGATTTTATTTATATTATTTTTCTCATGTAATATATACCATTCTAACAAGTTAATATTGGAGTTGCAATTTGCTTCCTGACAAATTTTCTATCTGATTTATACTTCAGAGCCAAAAATTGTTAAGAGCATCCCTCGCCCTGCAGGATCAATTCCTTAAGACATCTGGAATGTATCTGTTTCCTGGGCACCAAATTACACAAATGTCCACTTTCCTTTACACACAAACTGCTGATGTGTCCTGCTGTCATATTTGGACAAATTATAAGTCATTTCTGTGGTCCTAATGCATTTTATCAAAGTTCACTGCCTTTAAGGGCTAACAAGCTAACAGCATGCCTTTAATTTGTGGTAGAGGACACAATATTAGGGATGATAGAATCTATACAAGTCAAATTGTCAATAAGTTTATGGCACTGTCTGGTACCAAATATTTCTAACATTTTGTCCTTCTAGTCGCATTGAGTACTTTGCATAGTTCTAGTTGATTTTATGCACAAGTTGAGGAATTTTGTTTTCCTTAACACCTAAAGGCTTTGCATCCCTTGAAGCAAAGAGAAAATTCAGGGCCCCTCGGATGTCACCTAATCATCCAATTCCAGAGGATGACTCTTCTCTCAGTCCCAAGGAATACATCAATGTGGAGGCTGCTGAATGTAAAACGAACTGCTTGCCAGCATCCCTGCTTGAGTCCAAAAGCATGGGCACTGGCCCTCTTGCTAACAACCCTGTGAGTGATATAAATGGGAGTTGTGGCAAAGTTCCGTTAAACATCACTTGATAGTTAGCTGTTGAAATCTTCTGAGGCCTTACATTGATGTAATAAATTAATTTCCTTCTTTTCTTTAGGTGGAAGATGATTTGGCCTATGAAATTCCAGAGTTTCCTGGTAAGACCATAATTTCCATTAAGATTTACAAATTCAATGAGGAGTTCATACTTGGTACTAACTTGTATATTTTTGAACTTAAAAATACATGGTAGGTGGGGAAAGAAGTCCAGAACATACTCTAGTGCAACAACCCCAGTATTCCATTCATAAACCTTGTACAGCAATGCATAAGGAGCGTGAATGTAAGACCATTCCACATCCGGCTGAGGGCAAAACAAGAACAGAGACAGGAAATGTTGTAGGAAGGAGTTCTTACTTTTTACTCAAGTCAGAAAACCAGAAGGACCTGACCAATAACCAAGAAAAGGTAAAGGCTAATGGCTTCAGTAATGTATATGAGAATACCGTACCACATCTGGCTGAGGGCAAAGCAAGAACAGAAACTGGAAAGGTTGTAGTAAAGAGCTCTTACTTTCTACACAAGTCAGAAAACCAGAAGGACCCAAACAATAACCAAGAAAAGGTTAAGGCTAATGGCATCAGTAATGTATGTGAGAATACCATACCTGAGAATGATTCTTTTAGAGATAACCATCTTAAGGACACAGTCCTGAAAAGGAAGATCTCCCCAAATGACTGTGTTGAAAAAGTAGGTATTATGACTTTTTGATTTAGTTATGTTTTGATAGTACATTGAATAATCTTCATACTTTTTCATTCTTTTAACTTCACTGTTTTAACTGTTTTTAGGAAAATGTGCAATCCAAGCTTAAGCATGTAGATTCAGCTCTTCCTGATACTGGTATGTACCAATGAAAAGAGCTTTTTGTAAAAATTTTCTTCAGAAGAAAAAACTTATTAATAGCTTGTACAAATACTTTTAGTCAAACTGAAACTGCATGAATTCTTGTTGATGAGTGTATGCTTCACTAAATTAGACTTATATGATGCATTCATCTGAGCTTATGCTTGTTGTCTTGCCAAATAAAACTTTATTTATCAATTAATAACTTCTGTGATTTGCTTCAGTTGACATTTATCTTTGCGGTGGTGCATTTGGAACTTCGGTATGGTCCCATATTTACATTTATAAATGCTGAAATCCACAACTATCTAGTTTAAGTAAAAGTTATTTGGTTTATTGAATTCCTGCTTTATCTTAATAGAATGTCAGTTGTATGTTGTAATCCTTAGAACCCTTGGTTCTAGAGAATAGGTGAGAACTTGCAAAGTTCTATAAAAAGGAATCTTTATATAGCATAATAGTTGCTATGGTAGAAGACTGTATTAACCTCTAGAATAATTGCTTGTGTATGATGGCATAAGAGAAGAGGAATGCTTGGATTTTTTTTTTTTAATAATAATGTCATTGGTGTTGAAGAAAAGAAGCTCCCTTCTGTTGACTGATCAAAAAATTCAAGGGTAGCCCAGACATCATAAATGTGGAGCTTCATGAATTTGTTGAAAGAAGTCTCGAGTCAGGGTGGTAGTGATCTATCATAGAAGTCTTTGATTAGTATAACCAAATCAGAGTGGCTAGATTGATGACGGTCCATGCTGTCACTGAACAATTGAAGCAGGCCAGGGAAAGTACCGTCTACTAGGTAGTTGGTTGTGTTTGAGTTTGGACAAAAACCAAATGAGTCAATACTATGATCAACTAGTATGCAATGATGAAGGTAGAAGTGATATAGAGAGTAATAAAGACATAAGGAAAGGACATCCTGTGGAAGAATGTAAAAGAGATGAAGAGGATGTGATATATTGCATGAGAGGATAAACCACTGGGATGAGTAGTGAAATAAGGTGAAATAAAGAGAGGATGAGAAACACATGGCTTTACTGAAACAGAAAAGAGACAGAGAAGGCCCTGAAGGCTTATGACAGAGGCCATTGAGAAAGATCAGAAGCTTCAGCCATCAGATAAGGAGAAAATATAGCAGAGCAAACCATACAGAGATTAAGACATTGTTTGCCTTAAGGAAAACTAAAGTAAAAAACCTAGCGGATGGGCATGAGGTGTCACAGAATGGTTGTCCATATAAATGGCAGTGGACAATTATAAATATGTTATTTTGGAAGTGTGTGTTAGATTTGGGGTACCTGAAACAACTAGATTTACTTATGTTGAATATTGACTCAAATTCCTATTTTGAGTTGGTTACCTATTTGAGTATTCATGATGTAAAAGTATGTCTAATCCTTGTCAAAGAAGTAAATTGGGATTTCGTATCCATCCAATAATAAGAGCTAATGCTGTATATATAGATAGTACTATAAAAAATTTGGTGACTTTAGCCCAAAAGGTCCTTTCATTGGGAAGAGGTGAGGATTCAAGACTCTTAGAAGAACATAAGTGGGTTTCTTTGAACAGTAGTTTGGTAGTTATTTTGGATTGAAAGATACCGGTGTGTGGAGATTGATAGTTTTTTGTTGTTTGAATGAGAAATCACTATTCGGTAAAGTATTTGACTTTGTGAGGGTCAAGTTTGTGAATTAGTAAAGATTTTATTGGGATTTGGGTTAGTTTGTGAGGTTTGGTTGAGAGTTGTGGTAATCCATATCACTATAGTGGATTTTGGTTGCCGTTGCTTCTGGATGTCAGCATGGAGTTGACCAAACAAAGTTCAATTTTGTTGTCTTGTGTGTATGTTTCGATTTATTTTTGGTGCCTCAAATTCTTAAAAGCTTAGGTTCTCTCTTTTGGCCTTGTAGGCAAGCTACTGGGCCCTGGGGGAGGGATTTGAGGGAATACTACTCCACATCATTTTTGGGGGAATTCTGATACATTTGTTAATTTTATTAGACTTTTGCAAACTTCCCATAGAGTAGTAAATTAGATTGATCTATATATACACACATAAGTGAAGATTACCAGATAAGAAACTAATCACATTATGCATTCTTCTTTGTTTTTGTGGGGTTGTCAAAAATACCTTCCAAAAAGGGGGGTGGGTGGGGGGGGGGGGGGGGGGGGTGTGGAAAGAAACCTCAGAGTTTTGCATTTCTTCATTGAAAGCTGCCTTAAGGCTAAATTCTTTCCGAGATTTCCATGCAAAGTTTATTCATAATCTAATAATCATCAATCATATATCATAAATCATGCAGATTTTTTTTTTTTTTTTAATTTTCCCCATCTGTCTCTCTGTTAGAGAATTTAACAAATGTTGGTACATGTCATGAAGCCATGAACCTTTACTTAATTATATCAGGAATACTAGGATGCTGTCAGGAGTGGACTGTTATAAATCACTTGGGTATATATGATACTGGATATCCATTTACATTTTGCTATGATTCAATTCATTTATATGAGTTGTTCTTGTCTTATTAAAGTACCTTTTGAGACCAGTGCCAGAATTTTAACATATTAGGAAGTTCATATTGTATGTTTCTTTACTTTAGTTAACTATGCTCCTAACCTTGACAATTTGATGTGTTTCTTTACTTTAGGTTACTGTGCCTCTAATTTCGACAGAACATCTATAGAGACTGAAGCTACAGAAGAAAAATTTGGATCCAACATTTCCCATTTAAGCCATTATTCTGAAATATCAGAGAAATCAATGGAAAAATTTGTTTCAGTAATAACATCATTCAGATGCTCCTCATCTGGTTCTCGTGCCAGTGGTCTCCGTGCTCCTCTGAAAGATGTCCAGAATAGTTGTACCACTAGGTAATATACTATAACCCTGGTTCTTGTGCCAGTTTATTGCCATTTCGACTTTTACTACTAGAATCATGATCATTGACTTGGCATATTTATTCATTGAAGGCCAACCATTGCTGTGGACTTCAGCCAATTTGCATATGTACCAAATAACCAGAGGAAGACTGCCTTAGCATCTCGCAGAGGCTGAATTTGTATTTAATCATAATTGTTTTTGGCTGATATCCAAATGATCCATCTCAGTTGCAACAGGTGATTTATAGAGACTTGTCACTTTATTTTTCCTCGTTTATCTACCATTGCAAGTTTTGTCTATTCTTCCCTGTTTTTCTATTGTAAGTGGGATTGTAGCTCAATTTTTCCCTGTGCTAGTTTTATTTATTACAGTTTCCTTTTGTTTAGGGCTCGCTTGCCTCGAGGACTTGTTTTTAATTACTGGAGGCCTTTGGTTAGACTGCCACGTGCCTTATTGATGTGTTTGCGTGGTTTTTAACAGATTTCTTCAAGTTTAGAAATCACTATTAGATGTTCTTGTGCTTTGATCTATGCAAAGCTCTTCCGCATTGAAGCAAATGCTAGATGGGCAGTTTTCTTGCAGTTGTAATTGCTCACTTTTTGCTTTAATGTATTCATATGTAAAGGATTCAAATTTGTTCAATGTTGTGTTACATTCTATAGATCATATATTGTGTCACTATTGAAACCAAATCTGCATCACAACAAATTGATATCAAGGCTTAAACATTAATCTGATAAGGTTTTTCTCACTGGCAGTGGTAGAGCTAGAAAATTATCTTCTGGGAGTTGTCTTTATTCTTTTAGATATATAATATTATATATTTGTATTCATTATGAACACAAAATAAATAAGAATTGCCAAATTACAAGATAATTACTGTCAAAATGATGTTTATTTTGAATTTAACCATATTGAACAATATAATATATTGCTTTGCTAAAAGGTTTATAATATATGTGTATACACACACGCATTACTCTACTCTTTCTCTTTCTCTCTCAATTCAAATGAACCATTAGTGTAACTTGACTTTTTGGCTTTTCATGCAAAATTTCTTGAATTTTCTTTTTTGAAATGGCAGAAACAAAATTGTGATTTTGATTGTGGCTAATCACACTTTTTTTTTTCCTTTTTGGTCTAGTAGTACACAGTACACAAATACTCTTATTAAGTTCGTATAATTGTGTAGAGGGATGAAGCCTGAAAGGCTCTGTCAGTATTATACATTCGTTGAATTGGGCTTAATAGTCAGGTTTAAAGTCTCAACTACAACAGTCACACGGCCCAAAAAAAAAAAAAATTAGAAGAAAAAGTTAACAGGTACCATATTCATGCTCTCTTTCTTCCCTCCCAGAGTCCCAGTCCAACCGTCCAAGGGAGTCTTGCAACCTTACTAGACCCTTCAGCTCTTTTTTCTTCTGAGTTCTTTTCAAAGCGTTACAAAATATCACAACATTTTCTCAATACGTATAGACAGTCGTCAACCCACCATATATCAAAGTAAAAAAATAAAAAAAATTCACAACATTTTCTTATAGGCAGTCGTCAACCCACCATATATTAAAATAAAATAAAAAAATTTCTCAACACGTTGAGGCAGTCATCAACCCACATGGATCAAAATAAAATAAAATTTTTAAATGTTGTGAGATTTTTTTTATGTTTCTAAATTTTCTCTTATATTTTTTAAGTCACTTTTAAGATAATATGATTAAAAATTATGCCTTCTAAATTCTAATTGGATACCCGTCTTATAACGTGGACTTTAGCGGATCATTTAGTTAGAATATTGTTTCACCAATCATGTAGCCTGATAAAAGATGATCTCACCAATCAATTTGTCAGATTTGGAAGCATGCCTGATTTTAGTGATTTATCCATTCCTTTTTTCTTTTTTAAATGGGATATCCATTCTTATACTACAATCTCAAAGGATTAGGTAACTAATTATATGCCACGAAACAAGTCTGCAATTGTCATTACATTCATAAACTCATAATTAAATATATATATATAGCAAACAAGATGATTTGATCAATCAAAGAAAAAAGAGAGACGATTACATCAGTTAATTTATCAGATATGTATGATTAACTACGATCTTCGTTGAAAATTTGAATGCTTTTGCCTAATATTATACTATGATCAAAAGATAAGATGATCATCAAATGTAGGCCACAAAAACAAGATTGAAAGGTTTTTAACTCAAAATTTATATTAGTTAAATATAGCTATGAAGATGTCAAAATCGAGGACCTAACACATAAAGACAGTTTTTAACACTTCCTTTCCTAGTGTGCACTCCAATCATATCAAGTAGCTCAACCCATGGGGAATTCTTGCTAATTGCAACACGTAACATAACACGCTCTCTTTCTATTTGTGTGTTTTTGTTTGTTTAATGTCACTTTTTTTTTTTTTTGGCCAAAATTTGTTTTTCCTCTTTTAACTTGGTTGACCATGATTAGCAAAAGTTTTCCTACTTTTGGTTGATAGCAACATTAAACAGTCAAGAATACACCAAATTGGATAAGATTAGGATAATGCCAGAGAATTATTCTTTTTTCTTTAGGATTAAAAAAGTACATCAAAGAGAAACTACTTATGGCTTCTAAATGGTGTTTAATCACTAAATGGATTTGTTTTCTTTCCTTTTTTTTCCACATAAAAGCAAGGAAATGGGAACTATGATTCTATGAATATGCTACTACATTTGCTGGATCTGCCAAAAAGAAAGAAAGAGAAGGTACAAATGGAGAGGTAAAAAAATTGGTGCACCTTGCTAAACAGAATTCAAACTTGAAACTAAGGGTCCATTTGATTGGGATGAAACAGTGGGAGGAAATGGAAAAATGGGGAGATAAAAAAGATTTTAGTTTTCCCTCAATTTGTTTGATTGGAGGAGTGGAAAAATAAAGTAATGGAAAACTTTTTTGTTTAGTTAAAAAAAAAAATTGAGAGGATAAAAAATGCATATTATATAAATTTACTCTCATATCCCTAGTAGATAATTTTTTTTTAGTAAAAAATATCTTATTATTAGGTTAAAAAATCCAAAATTGAGATAAAAAGAATAAAGCCAAACGTGTAAGTTAAAATGGAAAAAGAAAAAAAGAAAAAAGAAAAAGAAAATATAAAAATATATGAGAGAGGAGTGGGGGTAGATGAGGAATTAGAAAATTAGAAAATGTTTGGAAAATAGGTCAAAATGCCATCTTTTTAAAATACCAGTAATAGAGACGAAAAAAAAGAAAGAAAAAAAAAGATAGAACATACAATTATATGTGAATTGGGCTAATTGTGATCTACATCCAACATAAAATATGATGGGGAAATCTTTTGTTTTATTATTATTTTTCTCTTATTTTTCTTTTCTACATATGAAATTATGAATATACTATAATACTAATAGAGTTATAAATAAATGCCGTACCAGACTACATAAAAAGCGTGAAACAATGTGGTCCACGAAGATTATGAAATTACTTCCCATGAATTTCTAGACGGTATTTGATCACAAATAATAATGTAACCAATTTTCCTAATCTTCTCTAACCATAGGATTCTTTTGGAGAACCTTTTATAATGACGCATTTATCTTCATGTCCTACCTCATATTGGTGTATAACACCGAATTAATTTCAATTTTCAAAACACCTATTCAAACTATCAACTAACTTTTTGATAATTAGATAGTCAAAATAAATTGTTTTTTTTTTTTTTTGACAAACAAGAGCATCAAACCTCTTGTCTCACGTAAACCAAGTTATTACAGAAATGAATTTCTTGAAAGTGACCACAAAACACTGGTAAAATGTTTTAAAGTCATAATAATAAAGGGAGTGTTTGAGCTATAACCTACAATTTTTTGGCACTTCCAGCTCCCTAGTAAGTAGTAAAGTGTCTTACAGCAAGATTAGTAAATGGCAAACTGAATTTTACAACTTTGATGGGGGATTAAAGAAAACAAGGAACTTATAGAAGTCCAATGCTAGTTCCTACCCCCCAACAACCATACAATTGGGTCAAAAAGATTACAAAAATTTCTTGAATTTTGGTTGGATTTGATTATGTCAGCCAAAACCAAAACGATAAGATCTAGCTAGCTATTTGTTGACTTGCTCTTTTTTTTTTTTTTTCATATATTTAATTAATCAATACTTGTTGTCTTCTCCAACTTTGGAAGATAAAGGCACATGGCTAACCCTAACAAAAACACACAATTTATCTTTTATAGCGAAGCAAAGACGACACCTAGCTAACTACAAGAGAAAATTTATACACAACCAACCGTATCTTATTATATTTACAGAATGAGTTTTGAGACTTTTTTTTTGTTGGTTTACGATTTTTGAGGAGCTCTATGGCTGTGTTATGTTCCACGTAGTTGGTTATTAACTTATAATTATAAATCAATTAGCTGAAAATGTCAGGTCGTTTTCTAATAACAGTTTTATAATTAATTGATTGTGATTGAACACGTGGGAAGTGACGTTAAGCATGCAACCTCGAGTTTCACATGTGGCCTCGGTGTCAATAGGATTCTGTTTCTATTCGTATCCCACATTTTCTGACATTGTCCTAATAAATCATTACTTCATCGTCTAAATTATCGACCTAAAATAACATAATAGTATTAAAATAAAATGAAACAATAATTTACAAGATCACTCTTTCTTCTTATTCATTTGAGCCTTTGTTCTTGTTTTCTGGGACTTTGTTTTTTTATTATTTAGTTTTGTGAAATTATAAATCTGTTCCAATAAGAGTGTTTAATGTTTGGATCATGCTAACAAGTGCTCTTAAGGTATTGGTTAATAATTCAGTTAATATTTTTATCTTCTTAGTTTTATTAAGAAATAGCAACCAAATTAACATCTTCCATTCATACATATATATTTGTAAAATGTGAGTTACCGTGTATAAAATTGCCTTCACGGTGTGCATGAGAAAAACTAATATTTCGTAAGAGAGACTGCAAGAACTTTTGCATCTGCATCATCAGATGACCAAAAAAGGCCACTGAAATAGCCTATATATGTCTCTATTCTCATTTCTCATAGCCAATCTGATATAAATCATGTAACATACGTCTCTGCACATACATTTGTGGGTTCGGCCAGTTCAAGTTGATCATAGAACTCAAATGGGCAATCATACTTCTTAAAAAGTAGACTCACATCGCATGGTCATCGATCACAATTCCCACTTGACAATTGATATTTATTATCGGACATTTGATTTAACTAGACAGCGCCCACAATTCCCACTTGACAATTGATATTTATTATAGGACAGTTGATTTAACTAGACAGCGCCGGACAACGACAATGATGAACAATAGCAGCAACAATGATAGAAAAACAACAAAATAGCACCGACAGCCATTGCGCACAATATCTGCACAAGTTGGTTACCAAGTTATGACTTATTTACGCATTAAAGAAAAAAAAAAGAAAAAAGAAGTTAACTAATGCTCTAAAAGCATATATCAATAAATTATTTTTTTAAAAAATTTATGAGAAAAAAAAATAATTAATATTTTTGACAGTCTTTTCAATTTTTCATACAAAAGTGACAGTTTTTTCAAAAATAATTAATATTTTTGACAGTCTTTTCAATTTTTCATATAGGGCTTAGCTCTATATCTGGTTTGGCATTGCATTTTTTTTTTTAAAAGGCTATGCTCCAATGAACCAATATTAGTTTCATTAATTTTAAAATTTTTCAAAATTTTGGTTGAGCATTTTCAAAAATCAAGATATCAACACCAGAGGTTCGCAATGCTCCATGACGAGAGAGAGAGAGAGAGAGAGAGAGAGAGAGAGAGAGAGAGAGAGAGAGAGAGAGAGAGAGAGAGAGGAGAGAGAGAGAGAGAGAGAGAGAGAGAGAGAGAGAGAGAGAGAGAGAGAGAGAGAGAGAGAGCAAAAACAATTTTCAATTGTTGTGTTGATTTAGAAATTTATAAGTGGAGATTTTGGGGAAGAACAATAAGGATTTGTTTATCATGTTCATCCCAATAAAATGATAAAAAGAAAAAAAAAAGCTCCATGAAGAGAGAGAGAGAGAGAGAGCAAAAACAATTTTCAATTGTTGTGTTGATTTAGAAATTTATAAGTGGAGATTTTGGGGAAGAACAATAAAGATTTGTTTATCATGTTCATCCCAATAAAATGATAAAAAGAAAAAAAAATTATTTTAAGTATTTAAATTTTTATAAGTTATCTAATTATATGTAATAAGTAAATCCATGTGTCAAGATTTAATTGGGTTAGCTAGCACATGTGGTAGGTTTAAATGTCACTTAACAAACCCATTAGCAAGAAATAAATGGAGGGATTATCTGTGATTCAATACAACCCCTAATGTTAGGGAAGCAGATCAAAATTTTGAAAATTATAAGACAAAAAAATAACCCAAACTTTTAGGGGTAGTGTGAATAACTTTATTAGTTTCAATTTCATAGTAAAATACTGAAAATGGACTGTGCGATAGTGAAAAATGCTTTCACACTCAAACATTTGCCAGTTGCACAATTTGCCAAATATATATACTATCAAATTAATGATATATAGGACATTGTCATATCATTTGTATTACTCCATTGACGCCAATGCACACTCTCAAAATTGATCATAATGCTACCCTATATGTTGGCCAAAATGGGCATTTGCTCATTTCGCCAAAAACAAGTAAATGTCTCTGTTTTGAAACTCGATTTTTAAAAAATCGAGTTATTTGCAAAATATTACATGGAACTCGAGTTTCATGTAATTTAAAAAAAAAAAAAAAAAGTTTTTTGTCTATAACTTGATTTTCTAAAAATCGAGTTTTTCATTGAAACTCGATTTTTAGAGAAAATCGAGTTTCAAACAGTGGCATATGACTAAATAGTCTTAAAACAGGAGCATTTTACTACTTTTTTTGGGCGAAAGGGAAAAATTCCTCTTTTGGCCCCTATATACCTATAGCTACATCACCCATCAAGTTCCATACCAGAATCTCGAGGTGCTCTAGAGGTTGGAGATCCAAAACTAATTAATTATTGAATATAGACCCTGATTTAAGGGCTAAACTCATTTTTTATACTTTTTTTTTCTTTGGCAATTAAGATGTAGATGCAGTCCTAAATAAACAAAATTGAACTATGTTATTCGTTTTTAGGTTCCCAAAATTCTAGTGGCACAGTGTCATGTAGTTTTTAGAGACCCAAATTAAGATCCAAAAATTATTATTATTTTTCGTACCCTTATTCTTTAATCATTACAATGTGGCTACATATTGTACTTCTTGTCGTAAATAAACAAAAATTAATCTTTGTTAATCAACTTTGGGTCCCCAAATTCCGGTGTTCTCTAGTGGTTAGATGACCCATAGATCCCAAACTAATTGATTATTTATTGACTCTGATACAAGGATTAAAGTCCAAACTTCTACCTTCTTCTTAATTTGGTCACAAATTAACAAATAAAATCTAAAAACTTCAAATCTATTTTAACTACGGAAAAGCACGTGTCTAAATATTCAAGAGGTAATGATAATGGATTGCCTCAGCACGTGTCTAAATATTTTTCGTACCCTTATTCTTTAATCATTTCAATAACTTTTAGAATTGTTAAATTGACAAATTTTAATTTGTGTACAATAAAAATACGACAGTGATGCACTACCGGAAGCATAACTCCGTATTTCTTTTATAGAATCTCCTAATTGTTCCAAAGCAAAGAGATGATCCTATATGAAAATGATGTAACAGATCATTACAATATTATCTTAATATTTTGAAGAAAAAAAATTGCTGGGTATATAATTGTTTTGTCGCTTCAAAGTTTGTCTCACCTGTAAAACATAGCATCCAAGTGAAATTTATTTGAAGGAGCATCAAGTCAATTTTGAAGCTTTTTAGGAAATATGATTTGTTCTAGATCTAATTCGGTCTTGATGTAGTGGTCTTGATGTAGTGGGTCAGTTGCTGAAGTGGAAGGATGTCTACCCGGATATTATGGAAAGGGCCATGATGACATGCTGGGGGATTTGGAGGAATAGAAACGAGGTGAAGCATGGTGGGAAACGAAAAACTGGTGAGGCTGTGATTAAGTGCTCGAACTTCTTACTTGAGGAGTTCCAAATGGCGAATGAGGTACGAAGCAGGCAGGAAGCTCAGACTCGGGAGGTGGTGAGATGGACAGCTCCAAAACATGGCCAATACAAGGTGAATTGCGATGCGGCGGTCTTCACCAGGAGTAGGGAGGTGGGTTTTGGCGTGATCATCCGTGACTGTGCTGGCTTGGTCATTGCTGCTTTGAGTAAGAAAGGGATTGGTCTTTCCGGAGCGGTGGAAGCGGAGGCAAAGGCGATGGAAGTGGCTGTCCAGTTTGCGAAGGATGTGGGGATAAGGGAAGCAATCTTTGAAGGTGACTCACTTATTGTGAGTGGAGCAGTACAAGGCAGTGGTGATGTTCCTTCATCGATCCAAAACATTGTCTATGGAATTACACAGGAACTTCAGACTTTTAGGGTTGTAGAAGTATCGCATGTTAAAAGGCAGGGGAATGCCCCTGCCCATTTACTCGCCCAACATGCTTTGCATGTGGCAGACTATTTCACATGGCTAGAGGAATGTCCTAGCTTTATTGAGCACGCGTGTGCCCATGATGTTTTTCAGTTTTCTTCTGTTTGAATGAAGTGTGATTTTCCCATCAAAAAAAAAAAAAAAAAAAATTCGGTAATTATCTTATGGTTTTATAATTAAGGTTGTTCATACTTTTGCCAATATTTTTCTGGTATTGCTTTTAAAACACATCCTCAACTATTATCTGAAGCATATGCTTCAAGCATAAATTTATATCATTTTTTAGGAAAATAAACTTTTGGTAAAAAAATTTTCTAATTTATTTATTTATTTGTCTTATTAATTCCGAGCCTTTTCTATCCAAACAAATTCTTGTTCTTTTTTAATTTTTTTCCAAAATAGGATTTCTTTTTTAGATTCAGAAAAAAAGAAAAAGAAAAAAAGTCTAGATTCAAGCAAGTGCAAAAAAATGTCTAGATTCAAGCAAGTAAAAAAGAAAAGTACCAATAGCCCATCACTAGATTACAAGAAAACTCCGTAATAACAAGGAGAACACTGTCTTATTAACAATGGTGTACAATGTGAGAAATTAGGCAATGTAATATTAACAATAAAACAACAATGGGCTAACAGGGGCTTGGCTGAGTGGGTAAGGCTCAGACACTTCGTGCAACACATCTAGGTTCGAGTCCCGCTGCCCGCAGGTTTCCATTGGTGGGTAAACTTAGTGGTGAGGTGTACTCACAAATGTGAGGTGACTCTCACACAGTGGTATAGAAGGGCCCCCGAGATCGAGCTACCCCGACCGAGGCCACTGACTCCCTGCCAGTTAACGGGGGTGTAATATGACCATAAAGACCCCTTTTTTTTCTTCCTCAAAAAAAAAAAAACAACAACAATGGTGTACAATGTGAGAAAATAGGCAATGTACTATTAACAATAAAATAACATTATTTTTTTTCCCCACATTGAAATCTCTATCTAACCAGTAACACCCAAACACACACAACACAAATACAGGCTGTTAACGTTGGATTCTGTCCAAGGCTAGACAAAACTCCAACTACAAGCTTCAGCTTCTGCATTCACACACACACAAACATAAATGTATACAAAACCCTACATGACAAAACCATCAATTACAATAACAAAAACCAATCATATAGATATAATAATAATAATAATAAGCCCATATATATATATAAATAATTCACTTTCTTATCCCAAATTTTTATTTTTTATTTTTCCTTTTTCTATTACAACTAATGAATGAGAATCCCTCCCAAATTACTAAAAAAAATGAAAAATTACAGACAGTAATAAAGGAAACTATCTTCCTTTCCACATTGAATTCCCTTTCATTTTTTTTTTTTTCTAACAAATTAAGCAGCCGTGGCCATGGTTTAAATTATACATACCATGGTCATAGACTATATAACATATATATATATATGTGTATATAGTTGGTCTGGTCATGTTTCCAAAAACCCAGTCATCCTAAGAATTGAATTCCGAACTTTGCTTAAATCTCTTCCCTTGAGTGTCCTCCCGTTGCCGGTGCAAACGGAGAAGGCCATTTTTTGGGCTACTCGGCGCCCCGTGATCACATGGGGCGGCACCATTTCTTCGTCTTCTCGTTCGTCATCTTCAAAGCTATTGTTATCCCCGTGGTGGTGGAATATGCTACCCGGGATATTTACCGGGAGCGAATTCGCCATTCTTTTATTGTAGTCCTTGGAGGAGTTGTTGTTGTTACGTGACACGCGCGAGTTATGGTGATTCATTTCTTGATAATCAAAGCAAGTATTGTTGTTGTTGTGGTGGTGGACATGGTGGTGGTGGTGATGGTGATCGGGGAAGATAACATCGGATTCTTGAAGCTCTTGAAGATCTTTGGCCATAGGAGAAAGTGAAGGAATTGAGAAATAACACAATGAATATTGAAAGAATGAATGAATGAACGAACGAATGAATGAATGAGAGAAAACTGGGTTAATGGAACAGTGAAGGAATGCAAATGAGGTTGGGGATTTTATAAGAGAATATGTTGTGTAAATCGTAGTGAGTACACTTTTCGATTAATTGTTTTTGTGTTGTGAGATGGCGTCACCATATACAAAGCGTTGAGTGCGGTCCCCGCTTTCTCTCTTTATATTTATATATATGAATGAATAAAACAGTTTGTGTATTGGTTTTGTATTTTTATGGAGTATTCTATATGATGTGTGTTTCTCTCTCTTACTTAGTCGGCTGCCTAAAACAGCTCCTTTTCTTACGGCTCACGGATCTGTTTTAATTTTTGTGTTGTTTTTAATTTTTTTTTTTTTGGGGCTACTAGTAGCTTGTGTGGCTAAATGCATTGACTTGACAAAATTGGCTCACCTATTAATTGAGGTTGTGGTATTGTGTTTGAAACGCAAGTGTATCTGTACTGTACATGCATGGTTTTTACTCCTTTATTATTTACTCACTCCTATTAGAATTTAATGCATGTATTTGTTCTTCAAAATGACCCTTTCAAGCATTAATTAGAGATATCTAGAACTATGATTCTGCAGAGATTTCAAATATGTACAGCCGTTGAAGAAAAATGTTGTGTGTTTGTATACATCATGGCATCACTTCTATTGCGTTCATAAGTCTGATACTTGTGGAAACATGTGTTGGAAAAATGGGATAGTATTGTCATGGGGAAGAAATACTTTCTAAGCTATGTTGATAAAATGTTGTCACTTTGAGTAAATTTTGTAGAAATGGTTTGGTTTTTTTTTGGGGTGCTAAATATAACTTTGAAATGTGATTGCATGGGACACAGAGCAAAGAAGCCATATTGGTGTCATCATTTTGTTTTTAGTGACAAGAGGTGTTATCATTATGCTTGTCATCAAATTGCTAGTTGCTATAATATCAGCCTTTTAATGAATTGTATTCTTTTTTTTCTTTTTCTTTTTTAATGTTTACAGCATTAAATAATTTTCAAGCAATTCATGCATTACCTTATGAAAGAAAAAAAATAAAAAATAAAGGCAGTCAAAGTGTTACACGTATTCTTACAATTTAATGCGTGATGAATCGGGAAGATAAATCTTCTAATCAAGATTTATAAATGCCTCCTCCCACCAAGTCAATTACATGTTCAAATCTGTCTCCTGATTAAAAGCTTTGACAAATGAGAAAGCTAAGGCCAAGGAAAACAAATAAGTTTACATAAATAATCAACCTAGAAATACTATTTTGGTAGTAAGTTAAATCATTTCAACAAGAGAAATGTTATATTTATAATATTTTTACAACAAACCATAAGTAGTAAATTATAATTCTGATTTGAACTTATTACTAAAATTACTTTTTAACTCACTAATAATAACTCATAATAACCTACTACTCAAGATTTGTTATTGAAATATTGTGAAAATTTTATGTACATAGTATTTCTTTTTCAACAATGGTGTTCTAACTCTAAGGTGGAGTTTGGATACAAAGTCTGCGTTTCTGCTTTTGCGTTTTCTATTTTTTTTTCTTAGCGTGTGAACAGTAACATCACATGAATTTACTATGCAGGAGACAAAATTTATTGTTCACGCACTGTTCACGGGTCCCACAGCACTATTCACCAATTTAAAAATTATTTTGTTACAGTGTTTTCAATTTTCAGTTTTTAGTTTTGAGTTTCAGCAAAAATAAGTTGTATCTAAACGGACTCTAAATCACATAAAAAAAAAAATGGTGGCCTAAGATTACTAGTATAGTTTGATGATTGGAGCATCAAAAACACTAAGCTTAAAAGAAAAATTTAATAAATGTTATAAAAGTATTGATTTAGGAAATATTTAAAAAAAAATTTATGAAAAAATAAAAAAGTAATTGTTTTTTAAAATATATTTTAATATTTCATATAAAAGTAGTATGAAAACTTTTTTTTAATTAAATGTAAATAACCATTTTTATCTTTTGGTCTATATAGCCAAAAGTGTCATAGCATGTTTCATATTAAAAAAAAAAAGAAGAAGAAGAAGAAAAAAGTCTCATATATAATATATGTACCCAAAATATATTAAAATTTTTTATTAAATACAGTATAGATTTGTGATTTAATCCAAACAATTACAAATTGTAGCGTAAAAGTAAAAGTAGACTGTAAAGTCTTTTACACCAGAAAAGGCAAAAATAGTAGGGTCCGGTTAACGTGTGCCCTTAGGGCACACGTTAAACTTTCTATTTTTGAAAACATTTTCTCGGGAATTGAAAAAGCTGTTATTACTTTTTCAATTTTCGAAAAAATTTTTTCCAGAAATGGAAATTAATGTGTGCCCTAAGGGCACACATTAGTAAAATCCAAAATAGTATTGGAAGGACTTTTTAAATAGAGAGTGAGCTAGGCAGTAGGCTGAGAAGAACCTCTCAAGCCTAGCAAGCTAATAATTTGCTCACCGTCACCGCTGTAATACTGTAGATTTGTCATCTGATCTCTCTCTCTCTCTCTCATCACTGTTCATTAATGTAAATGATTGGGTAAAGACGTAGGTGCAAAGCCAATAAGCTATGATATACTGAGCCTCGATCGGCGCATCAGACGGCTTCAAATAAGCGTCGTAGAGGGAGCAGTGGGACCCCTGTTCCCGATAAGTACGGGGGGTCCACCTAACGTTATCCACTAATAAATGACCAAAACCCAAATCAATTTTTTCTTTAAAAAGACAACCTTGGCTCCTCCAAGCTACGAGAGAGGGACCTGCGGAGAATGATTCTGTATACGACAAACCACATGGTGCCCGACACGTGGGTCATATGACATCATGACTTAACCCCACGAACACAAGACACAGAGAGAGAGAGAGAGAGAGAGAGAGATGTCCAATCCAATCACTCATCATCAAACTCTTTTAAAAACTTGTGGTGTAAACCCAAAAACAAAAACCAAATTATTCTACAAACTACAAAGGAATCTCAATTATTCTGCTTTGGTGCCACGCGTTGTCGCCGTTGTTTTCGTGTAAAAGTCTTTAATCTTATTTCTGTGGTACTCGTATAAGTGACTCAGGGCTCTCTCTCTCTCTTCTTTTATTTTTTTATTTTTTTATTTTAATATATTTAAAATTATATAATACTATTATTTTTTTTCAATTATTATTCATCTGGTGAAGCAACGTTCACAAAAGTCTTCTTACAAATGGGATTATTCCGTTTCTTTTTGTTTTTTGTTTTACCTTGTTTTGGAAGCAAGCAACCACATTTATGTCCGTTCTAGAGAGAGAGCGAGAGAGAGAAAGTGTTGTTTTCGGACAAATTATTGGAAAAAAAAGAAGAAGAAGAAGAAGACGTTTATAGCTCTGGATTTTATATTTTCAATTACCAGAGGTCTGTGTTAATACTTTGGCAGAGTAATCTGGGATTTTTAAAAAAATAACAATAAAACTCAAACAATATCATAAGTTAGGTAACGTTTGAAACTATTTTGGTTTATAACGATTCGAGTTCAGAGAAATCGATTTTATTGTTCATTCGCCTATTTTGCCGTGGTTGAGGTGGAAAAATCGAGTTCATTGGACTTGATTTTCATACATGGAAATCGAGTCCAGTGGACTCGGTTTCTATACATGGAAAACGAGTCCAGTGGACTTGATTTTCATACATGGAAGACGAGTCCACTGAATTCGATTTCAATCTGCCCAGCCCAAACACTTACACGATTTTTTCGTGTTCTTCCTTTCCTTTTTTTTCCCCCAAATGCAGCCTGGGTAGAACCACTTCCAAGCCCCAAAAACCCAAAACAAATCAAACCCGAGCGTGTTCTTCTCCTCCACTGATCCGATCCGAGCGTGTTCTTCTTCATTTGCTCGTCGGTGTTGCTGGGGTTCGTCGGGGTTTGGTGAATCGGTGCCTGGGTTCTTCGTTTGCTCGTTGGTGTTGCTGGGTTCGTCGGGGTTTGGTGAATTGGCGCCTGGGTTCCTTCGTTTGCTCGTCGGTGTTGCTGGGTTCGTCGGTCAGAATCGGCGCCTGGGTTCGTTGGCAAGAAACCCAGGCGCCTGGGTTCGTTCGTTCGTCGGTGTTGCTGGGTTCGTCGGTCAGAATCGGCGCCTGGGTTCGTTCGTTCTTCGTTCTTCGTTTCGTTTTTCGTTCTATGACGGTAAGGACTGGGTTTTTTATAGATGGAAAACGAGTTCAGTGGACTCGTTTTCTATGTATAGAAATCGAGTCCACTGGACTCGATTTCTATGTATGAAAATCAAGTCCAATGAACTCGATTTTTCCACCTCAGGCTGAACAGTAAAATCGATTTCTCTGAACTTGAATTGTTATAAACCAAAATAGTTTCAAACGTTGCCTAACTTATGATATTGTTTGGGTTTTATTGTTATTTTTTTTAAAATCCCGAGTAATCTTACAGATAACAATTAATTTATAATAGGTAATATTATCTTTTGTGATTAGAATATTATTACGTTTATTTAGATCAAACATTGAAAATTGTTACCGGTTAGATTAACAAGTAAAATCTTTTATTGTCGAATAAAAAATTTGAAAATTAAATCTCGCTTACATTAAAAACTAATTGGTACGGTGGGTTTTAGTTAACTCAACTGGTCAAGTTTTTTATGGTTAAATAAGATATTTGAGGTTTAATTCCTCGTCTACACAAAAACCCGATTGGTATCTTGATCTGTTGATAAAGAGTACAATTATCAAAAGCGGACGTCATAAGTTAAAATTCTATAAATAAATAAATAAAAACTTTTAGTGTTTTGGCCTGAGGAAAAAGATTGAGAAATCATTATTAAACCAACGTCATAGGTTAAAATACTATTCCATCTATTAAAAAATGAAGAAAAAAAAATCTGCTACTAAAACAAATTTTAGAGTTCTCCCATTGTCATAATAAAATCTCATAACATTTTCACAACAAACTGAATTATCATCCTACTACTATAGATTAAAATAAAATAAAAAGTATTACAATTAGTTAGGTCAATACATTTATGTCCATTCTAAAATCAAGAGAGAGAAATAGTTGTTTTTGGAAGAAAAAAAAATCCACTATTGAAACAAATTTTAGAGTTCTATTGCAATAAAAAAAATTTCATAATATTTTTATAACAAATTGAGTTATCAACTTATAATAAATTAAAATAAAAAAGAAAGATTATATTAGGACTCACCATAATTCAAAACAAGTGTATTGTAAAAAATATTGTATTTTTTTTTTTAATACTTAAACTTTTTTCAAATTTTATTACGCAACAATTACAACTAATTAGGTTAATAGTTGTTCCAACAAGTTAAAAATTGTGAAAAAATTTATAAAAAATTGTAATGTCATTCAACTTATTAAATGTTAAAATGACACATCAGCTTTTGGATAAGTTTTAAGTTAAAAAATTGTTCGTGCGTATAAAAAAGAGTCAGGTTTAAATTGATTTTTCTTCCCGTGCATTAATTATAATACCGTTCTTTTCTTGGTCCAAATTTATTGGTTAGATTATATGGTAGGAAATTGGTTGAATTGACCCCTCAAGGTTCTTTGAAGTTTTCCCCTCAAAAGAAAAAAGGTACTCTGAAGTTTGAATAAATATATATATGTATAAAGTCTTCTAAAAGGAAGTACTAAAAAATTAAAAGGTTCTTTGAATAGTGAGTTTTTCAAATGACTGAAATTAATGTTGAAGTCAAAATTGTTTGTGTGCACTTCTGGTTTAGAACAGGTACTGTAATCGATGGATTGAAAAATGAAAAACATGTTGACCGAAAAAAAAAAAAAAAAATGAAAAATGAAAAACATGAAAAGTTAACAAAAAGTGAAAATTCATAACCTAGAGGTATAGTATAGTAATCAACCCTTGTCTCCACATTATCATGTCTGGAATTTTTATTTTTTTTTTGGTTATTATTATTATTATTATTATTGAGAATCATCATGGCTGGCATTCAAGACCCATTGTTGAAAATGACTACCAAGACTCTTAACGTAAAAGGGTAATTTTAACTGTAAATTTAAATTAAAATTGGTAACTTTTTCAAAAAAAATTATAACTAGTAACAATAAATTACTTAAAAATTATTATAAAAATATTGTAAAAATATGATAGACGTAATATTTTTATATATATATATAAACTAGTCTAATTCACTAACTCAGAAATAGTTCAAAGATAAAAAAAAGGAAAAGGAAAAACGAAAAAGATTTTTTTTTTTTTTTTTGTTAAGAAAAATAAAAAAGGATAAGGAAAACGATCTAGAGAGCAAGAAAACAAAATTAAAAAACCGTCGAGAACGAATGAAAGATACGTCACAGGTATACAGGGATAAAGGGTGAGGTGGTCCAACAAAAAACCTACACATATGATTTGATAAAGGCTTGCCTTAAATGAAAACTTGAAGAAGCTATACTCTTTTCAGTGAAAATGACTGGCTGTAAAATCTCAATGTTGACAAAAGATATTTGGGAGGAGTACTCCTCTTCCAGCTTTAATTTCCTTCGCATGTTCTATTAGATATTTGTTTTATATTCACAAAAGATTTACGCAACATTTTCACTACAAATCTCAATATTTTAAGTGTTAGATCTCAAATAATATTATCATAAATATTAACAATTCAAAATAACAATCATACACAGGAATACAAAATTTAAGTGGAAAACCTTTTCTCTTGAAAGAAAAAACCATGGGATAAACTCCAAATAATTTCACTATTATCAAATCAATTACAATAATTCTTGTGTATATCTCACGGTTAAAGAAAAATCTCTCTTATTTTTTTTGCTCTTTGACACACACTAATTATCTCTTTCAAAGACAGCAATACTTTGCTCTCTCCTCCTTGTTTATCTTCTCAAAGGCGGCAATCATTTACTTTCTCCTCTTTGGCTATCTTCTTGAAGGTGGCAATATTTTTCTCTCTTCTTCCTCTTGCGTTCCTCCCAAGCGAAAATCCATTTTTTATTTCTTTTGGTTTCACGCTTTATTTTTCCTCTCCCCATAGGGAGGACCCTTGGGCCAAAGCCATCAAATTCTTTGTAGCATTGTCTATTTATAAGATTCTTTTGGTATTCCCTCTTGTACTAAGAATACATTACCACTTTAACAATGAGTCTATTCCCTATTGGACTAGAAATATATTACCTTTTTAATAAAGAATAGATTTCCTTACACATCAAGAAATAGTCTCTCCTTCTATAATAAGGAAACTCAAATGAGTTTTTCCTTCTTCATTTAGGAAACCTAATTGACTTTTTAAGTCACAATTGGAATTTGAGCAGGGATGGAACCAAGATTCATACCTGGGGGGGGGGGGGGGGGAGACGGGGCCAAAGCTTAAAACCAAAATTTTTTTTATGAAAATAAAAACTAACATCTATTTCATATTCAACAAAATACTATATACAAAATAAGTATTTCTTAAATATTTCATATTATAAAACATATCAACAAAGTATAACATACAAAATAAGTATTTTTTATTTTGTGCGCAATTTTTTTTAGTCCATTTTTTTTAATTTTGTTTTCGTAGTTAAATGGGCATGAATTTTATTTAGTTATTTATTTTCTTTTGGGTCAATATCTAAATATTTTAGAGGAGGAGAGACAAATATATATATATATATATATATATATATTTAAGGGCAAATCTTATTTTTTTTATACTAGTTTTTTTTTTTAATTGGGGGGTGGGGGGGGGGGGGGGGGGGGAATGGTCCCCTCTGCCCTAGTGTAGGTTATTCTTATAAATAAAAAAATAATTTTAATGATAAATTCAAATTAAAAATCATTTCAAAAAAAAAAAAAAAATTAAAAACCCATAACATCCTTATACATATGACTTCTTGTGAAAATATAGACGGAACTTCTTTCTTTTTCTTCAATAAATTGATAATGACTTCAAACGGAACTCTTCTTTCTTTTTCTTCAATAAATTGATAATGACTTCAGCCTTATCTGTGGTTACACTCACGTACTATTGGTACATGTAAAATTTTTTTTTTTGTCATGGTTTTCGATATTCGATGAATACTCACATGACGTACGTTGAATATAGATTTGAACCTGGACTTAATTTGTGGTTGAATTTGTATGTAATTAATATTTAGTGGGTTTTCCTAAATTTTCACAAATCCTTGTTTAATCGATCCATTAATCTATATTCTCAGATTGTTAACCTGAGAAGTTGGGCCTCTAGGGAGGCCAAATCCTGCAGTTAACGTAATTCTTTTTTCTTTTTTAGAATTTTTGTTAGTAGTGAGAATGTATATCAAGATTTTCCATGGTTTAAGAATGATGATCAGTTTTCGGTGTAGTTGATTTTCATTTTTCTAATATATGATTGTGCTGGTGCATGTTATGAGTTGATTATTAAACGTCAAAAATCAGTTTGTGTTGGGACTGATGCAAACACTAAATGGCAAGATGGCTTAAACGACAATCAAGATCATAAGCAGAAGAAGCAAACGTCACACTACAATTCTAATGGATTAGCACGTGTGAAGGAAAGAAGGAAAGTCAGTTAGAAGCTCCAATTGTCATGTTTTTATTGGTGTAGTCATAGTGGCAGTTATGCTGTTAGAATAGTTGTTAGAGTAGTTAGTTTTGGCGCCATTTTACTTCTCTGTTTCTTTATACATGTATATATATTGACTAGCTTGTAAATTAACATTACTTGATTACTGAATTGAATCAATTGAGAAGTTTTCTTTAACTCTCTAGAAACTTCCTTTCTTTACATGGTATCAAAGCAGATTGCTTCTGCTTAAGCTCTGTTTTCCTCTTTTTTTCTACTTTCAATCCCTAGATTCTGGATTTCAAGTTCTTGAAGCTTCTTTAATGGCTTCCACGATTGATTCTTCACAATCTGTCCCTGCTTCCACAACTAAACCTTCATAGTCTGTGTCTTCTTCAAGCACAGAAATGGCAAACGAGTATGCCAACAATCCTTATTTTCTTCCAGCAAATGAAAATCCAGGCTTTGTTCTCACTTCGCAGCCTTTGACTGGCCCTGAAAACTACATGAGTTGGGCTAGATCAGTGTTCTAGCTTTAAGTTCCAAAAACAAATTTGGTTTCGTTAATGGTTCAATCACAGAACCAGATCCTAATTCTCCATTGTTCAATTCTTGGAGTCATTACAACACCACAGTGCTTTCATGGCTAACCAATTCTCTTAGCATGGAACTCAAAGCAAGTGTGATGTACATCAATATCTGTGGATTGATCTTAAGGATAGGTTTTCACAAGGTAATACTCTAAGATTGTTTGAGCTTAAGAAGGAGATTTCTCATCTTTCACAAGGTTCACTCTCGGTGAGTTCTTATTTCACCAAGTTCAAAACATTGTCAGATGAATTTGCCAATTATCAACCTTTTATATTTTGTAATTGTGTTGGTTCTTGTGGATCTAAGTCTTCTCAGTTGGATGCCCAACACAAGGAACATGTCTTTTATTTCTTAATGGGGTTAAATGATAGCTATGGAAAACTCATTGGTCAAATCATGTTGATTGAGCATTTCCCTTCACTTAGCAAGGTGTGTTCTTTGATCTTGCATGAAGAAAAGAGAAGGAATATAGGTCATGGTGTTAACATGGTCTATCCTGTTGAAGGTGCTGCTGCAATGTATGTGAACAATGGTAATAAGGTCATAATCAAGGTTATAATGGTGGTAAAGAAGGGGGGCATTCCAAGAAAGAGAGGCCTATTTGTACCTATTGTGGTCTCACTAGTCATACAGCAGATAAGTGCTATAAGCTCCATGGTTACCCTCTAGGGTATAAACCAAAAGGGGGCAATAATGTCATGGCTAATCAAGTTTCTGGGAATTTTGGAAATCTCGATGTTCTTGCTGCCTCAAATACTCATTAGATTAATGGTGGTCAACCTAATGTTGGCCTCCAATCAGAACTTGTTCCTGCATCACAGAATACTCTTGTTGCTCCATTTGTAAGTGTTTCTTTACAAATTGGTCCACAACCTTCCTTGTCTCAGTGTCCAATATCTTAGGCACAATGTGAGCAGTTGCTTAATTTCCTAAAACTTTATTCAACATCTAGATCAAGCAATGGTACTTAAACTCTCCATCAAGTTGCTTCAATGATGCACCAGATGTTTTTGCTCAATCCCTCACAGCTTCCAGCTCCACTACACCTTCTTGTTCTTCCAATTTTTCAGGTAATCTATATTGGATACCACCAAACCTTTCTCATTCCATTTTTTCTGCTCAAGTTGTTAATAGACATGCACACAAATCTAATGATTGGATCATAGATACAGGGGCTACTGACCATATGGTTCAATCTATCTCTCAGCTTACTTCTGTAACTTCTATTGTTCAATCTTGTGTCTATTTGCCAAATGAGGAAGAAGCCTTAGTCACACACATAGGCACTATACAGATTTCTTCCACTCTCACACTTTTTGGGGTTTTGTGTGTTCTTTCCTTCAATTTCAATTTAATTTCTATCAGCAAACTTACCAAGAATCTTTATTGTTGCCTTATTTTTCTTGGGAATTGTTGTTTTATCCAAGACCTTACTCAATTGAGCACGATTGGTCTAGGTAAAGAATGCAATGGGCAATATTTGCTGCAAGATTCTACTCCTCACACTGCTCTTACTGTTAATGTTGGTCATTCTTCTTCAGAACTGTGGCATAGTAGGCTAGATCACCCTTCTTATTCCAAATTTTCTTTGTTAAAAGATGTTGTAGATGTTGTTGTTTCAAATAAAATAGATTGTTGTGATATTTGTCACTATTTCAAATAGAAAAGACTTCCTTTTTTCTTCTAGTACTCATGTATCCAATAAGCCTTTTGAGCTAATTCATTGTGACCTATAGGGTCCTTTTGCTACTTGTACTCTTGATAGATTCAGATTTTTCTTAACCATAGTGGATGATTTTACCAGATGCACTTGGGTTTATCTTCTCAAACATAAATCTGATACTCAATTTTTACTTCCTCAATTTGCAACTATGGTTAAAACTCAATTTGATAGTTAAATCAAAACCATCAGAAGTGATAATGGTACTGAATTTCTTCAAAAAGATTTCTTTCAATCCAATGGTATTTTGCATCAATTGTCCAGTGTTGATACTCCTCAACAAAATGCAATTGTTTAGAGACAGCATCAACACAATCTCAATGTTGCAAAAGCCTTGAACTTTCAATCCAAGGTACTTTTATGCTTCCGGGGTAATTGCATTTTGACAGTAGTTTACTTGCTTAACAGGACTCCTTCCAAATCTTTGGGAAACAAAAGCCCTTATGAACTTCTTTTCAATTCTATACCTACTTATGCTCACTTGAAATGCTTTGGTTGCTTATGTTTTGCTTCCACTCTTTCACATAATAGGCACAAATTTGTACCTTGGGCAGGGAAATGTGTGTTCTTAGGCTATCCCTATGGCATTAAGGGTTATAAGGTTTTAGATCTTGAGTCTAACTCTATTTTCATCTTTAGAAATGTCATATTTTATGAGCACATATTTCCTTATGTTGCTTCTGTTCAACCTTCAGCCTCTTATTTGGAAGATTTTGTTTTTCCTCATTATATTCTTGATTCATCTGTTACTCCTACTTTGTTTCTGATATTGATTCTGTAACTAGTCAACCTTCATTTTCCACTCCTTTGATCATTGCTTCTGCTAATTCTTCTCTAGCAGTCCTTACTCATCCTCCCACTAAGTCTTTAGATGCTTCTTTAAATGTTACTGAGTCTACAAACCTTACTTCTTCACCTGTACCTCTTGTATCTTCACCCTCTACTCTTGAACCTCTTGTCTTAAGAAGGTCTGTCAGACCACATCATCCTTTTGCTGCCTTTCTAATTACTCCTGTAAGTCAGTTAGTACTAAACCTGCTCTTGGTTTGCCATATGATGTTTCAGAGAATTTGAGTTACTCTCATCTTGGTCCTACTTTCCATTCCTTTATTATGGCAGTCACTACAACTCCATCAGAACTTGCTTCTTTTCATCAAGCAGTTCAATTTTTTGAATGGAGAGGTGCCCTGGCCAAGGAAATTACTGTTTTGGAACTTAATAATACTTGGACATTGACGCAATTACCTCCAGGCAAGTCACCCATAGGTTGCAAGTGGGTGTATAGGATAAAGTATCATCCATATGGCACCATTGAGAGGTATAAGGCTCGTCTAATTGCCAAGGGTTTTACTCAAAAACATGGCTTGGATTATTCAGAGACCTTTTCACCTGCTGCTAAATTTGTTTCAGTCAAGATTGTTCTTTCTTTGGCTGTTGTGAAAGGGTGGTTCTTGCATCAGATGGATGTTAACAATACATTTCTCCATGGAGATCTGTTTGAAGATGTTTACATGTGTGTCCCACATGGTTTTCACAGCAAGGGGGAGAATCTGGTTTGCAAGTTGAATAAAAGCCTTTATGTTCTTAAGCAGGCCTCTAAGCATTGGTTTGAGAAATTCTCTACCACAATTCTGCAAATGGGATTCATTCAGTCAAGATCTGATTACTCCTTGTTCACTCACACACAAGGTTCTTCTTTTATAGTGCTCTTAGTGTATGTGGATGATATCTTGCTTACTGGGAACAATCCCACTTGTGTTGATAATTTGAAGAAGTTACTTGATGCTAAGTTTGGCTTGAAAGACCTTGGATCTTTAAGGTATTTCTTAGGACTTGAGGTAGCTAGAATTGATGCAAGAATCAGCTTAAACCAAAGGAAATATGCCTTAGAAATTCTAGACACAAGGTTCATTGGTTCTAAACTAGTTAAGTTTCCTATGGAGCAAAGCTTGACGTTATCTAAGTATGAAGGTAAACCTTTTGCAAACCTTGCACAATTCAAAAGGTTGATTGGAAGATTATTGTATTTGACCTTGACAAGACCTGACATCACCTATGTTGTTCATAGGTTGAGTCAGTCTGTGTTACAGCCAAGGGAACCTCTCTTGCTTGCAGCTAACAGGGTACCTCAGTACATTAAAGGTTCACCAGGGAAAGAGATTTTCTTTCCAAGCAGTTCTAATTTGCATATCAAATCTTTCTATGATGCAGATTGAGCAGGATGCCTTGATACCAGGAGATCATTAACAGGTTATGCAGTTTACTTGGGTGAATCTTTGATATCTTGGAAATCAAAGAAGCAAGGAGTGGTTTCAAAGTCCTCAGCTGAGGCTGGTATAGGGCAATGGCCAGTGTAGCTTGTGAAATTACTTGGGTTTTGCAATTGTTCAAGGATTTGAAGATTGATCTTCCTAGGCCAACTATGCTATTCTGTGACAATCAAGCAGCATTGTACATAGCTCCTAATCTAGTCTTCTATGAGAGGACAAACCATGTTGAGGTAGATTTCCACTTGGTGAGAGACAAGATTATGGAAGGCATGATTATAACTTTCCACATTGCAACAAATTCACAAGTAGCAGATATATTTACCAAGGCATTAGGCTTCTTATCTTTTGTAAGACTGTCAGATAAGTTAGGCCTAAAGGATATTTTAGCTCCAAAACAAATGAAGTCAACTTCCTCAGTTCAAGTCACTGAACTTAAGGTTCATGACTTGAGGGGGAGTGTTGAGACTGATGCAAACACTAAACGGCAAGATTGCATAAACGACAATCAAGATCATAAGTAGAAGAAGCAAACAATACACTACAAGTCTGATGGATTAGCACATGTGAAGGAAATAAGGAAAGTCAGTTAGAAGCTCCAGCTGTCATGTTCTTATTGGTGTAGTCATAGTGGCAGTAGTGCCGTTAGAGTAGTTAGTTTTGGCGCCATTTTGCTTCTCTGTTTCTTTACACACACACAGACACATATATATATTTAATAGCTTGTAAACTAACATTACTTGATTACTGAATGGAATCAATTGAGAAGTTTTCTTTCACTCTCTAGAAACTTCCTTTCTTTACAGTTTGGAATAAAGTAAGCAAAATGTCGAGTAGAAATCAGTTTGTAATGGTTACTCAAAATGCTTTTTAACTTTTTCTATATTAAAAAAAAAAAAAATCAAAACGATGCTTTTAAGTTTGGTTAATAACGTAAAAAGTTTTGTAGTTCAACTAACATCATTTGATTTTCAAAAAAAAAAAAAACCATCTAATGCAAGGTCGGCCCAACCATGATTAGACAAAAAGCCCTAGGCCCCCAAGATGCTTTTTAAGTTTTTCTCCAAAAAAAAAAAAAAAAAAAAGAAGAAGAAGAAGAAGAAGAAAAAAGATGCTTTTTAAGTTTGGTCAATTACTTAAAACAATCTTGTGTCTCAACTAACACCATCTAATGCAAGGCTAGCCCAACTACCATTAGACAAAAAGGCCCCCAAGTGGAAAAGACCCCAAATTTTAACCATTAGTCTCACATATAAGTCAAAAAATAACAAATAAATAAATAAAATAATTAATAAAAATGTTAAAGTTATTACAGATTTTACTGCTTAAAGCATAAAAACTGATGTTGCTATAGATAAGAATTAGTGGATTCCAACCATATGAGAAATGCATGTTTGAATTTTTTTTTATTGTAATTAATGATATATCAATTTATAACCAATAAAAATTGTAGAATCACTCATAAACATTTCTCTGTGTGGGCTATGCTTTTGGCTTGTTTTCTCTCATAAACATAAACAAAAATCTCTCTCATCAAAGCAACACTTATAGTGGTACTTTGATAGAACCTATAGTAGTAGCTCTTGGAAACCAATAATAGTATTGTAGAATAGGTTTTATCAAAAACAAAAGAAGTTGTGCCAAGTACACAACATTTTCACAACAACTAAGGGATTAGACCCTCATAGATCAAAATAAAATATTAGATTGAGATCTATTACAATTTGTAATAAGGATGTTGTGAAATTTTGTTATGTCCATATAATTTCTCAACCAAATCCAATAGATAGCATTTCATTTACTTGTATTGTGTTCTTTAACCAATTCATTGAGTAATTTGATAAATTCATCTTTATTTATGCAGGTTAAGACTATTAAATAATTTTATGATTTATTTTAAAAGAAAATAATTTTACGGTCAAAGAAGCTATAATAGTACATTTTATAAATCAGTTGCCATTGATGTACACATGAATTCTTTTTTGAACAAAGTTTCTCTACAAACTAGTTTGGAGAGAAACCCTACAAACCCATCATATATATTTATATTGAGTGTGAATTTTAAAAATCTAACTGTTAGATTGTATGTTCTTATTACATCCATAATGCTTACAAAATTTCAAGAAAATCAAAAATCAATTGCTATGTCATCGAATAAATGTTATAATTTCAAGTTTTTGCAATCTAAAGTTGTATATAAAAAATAAGTTAATTGATCAAATAGTAAATAATATCCGATTTGAACGAAATTTGATATATATGTTAAGAATATAAGGAACATGAAATTCAACTGCTAGATTTTCAAAATTCACCAAAAAAAAAAAAAAAAATGAGAAGTTTAAAGAGTTTCTCTCCAAACTAGAAACTTTGTTCTTCTTTTTATTCTAGTTATTATAATAGATAGGTGGTTCCAGTTATCATCCTATTTATGCCTTATGGGCAATAAAGAATAAGTGCAAGACAACAACAATCTAGTGTCATAGCTAGGCCCAAGCATAACAAAGCCCACATCCAGTACAGCCCTACACATATGGCCACGCTTCTCCCAAAACCAAATCAGAGAATATCAAGTGGCACTTATTTGGCTCTAAAATTAAAAATAAAATAAAATAAATCACACATTATCTTCCCCATTCTTCTTTCATTCCTTTTTTGTGTGTGTGTGTGTGTGTGTGTGTGTAATTTTTCATGCTTTGAGGACAAATATTGGCTTAATTGGTGATACAATGTGTTTTATTAAAGATTAATAGAGATCTTTAGAAGGGGAGGCTCAATCCCATTTGAAGCCTTAGGCAAAGCCATAAAAAGTTCATACAGTTTGCAAAATGTGCCCACTGCCCACATTAAGTGCTCGCCTTTTCTTTTGGGGTCTTCTTCTCGGGTCCAGAATTGTGTTAAAGTTTGCAAAATGGAATGAGGGCCTGTTATTTCTTTAGGTATTGAATTTAATTCACTAACTGAGACCTGATAAAGCATTTAAAGCAATGTCTTCTCAATTATATCATAAATTTCTATTTACTCAAAATATCTTAAATAGTAGCAATTGCTTACCCTACAAAAGAGTCCTCAAAAATGTAGAACAAGCCTGTGACATTTCTTTTTGTCACAAGCCATTTACAAATCCTTTGCTTATAAATATATAGCACCATTTTTCTAATCTATTCTCCTATAATTTGACCAAGAACTATCAAACTATGTAAAAGTAAAACACTTCGGATAAATATTTAATCACCAAGAGATTATAGTTAAGCTAAAGACACTGCCATTGAACTTCTTACAAAACGCTGTCCATCAGTCCACGTATACCTCCCAAAAGCATACTCATGCTTATGATCAGGCTTGCTGAGCATTTGAGTTATTGCCTTAACAGTGATTATGAAGCTCCTCTTCTGTCCAACATGATCAAAGGACAAAACACTAGGGGAGGCCTTAATGGAGAATCCCATGGGCGGTTTGGCAGCAAAGAAACACACTCTTGCCAGGACCAACGTTTGTGACTGTCCTATTAAGTATTAACAATCACGGTGCCACTGAGTCTGTGGATTGCTATGGATGGGTAGTTGAGGTTGAGTGCAGTTGGTAGTGCTTTTGGACACTTGAATTTTGGGTCAACTCTCTGGAGTGAACTACCAGTGCTGCATAAGTAGAGAAGGTAGTCTGTATATAAGGCATCATTTACTAGACCAGGGTCTGTTGCTTTTGTGGGGCGCAAGTGGCCAGACCCATAAGCAAATGTTGTAGCTACATTGCCAGATTCATCACTCAAAGGCAAACCCAAGTTGTTTTTTAACCCAGCTGCGAGGTATAAATGTGGAACATTAGAATATGTGAGCCATAGCAAGGAAACTAAAGTACTTACAACTAGAGCTTAATTAAGACATACATATATAATATAGGGATTACAAAGTCCATTTCATGTTTAAGATTAATTTTTTTGGATAATTTTGTACACCTTTAAATTTAATCTATTTATGAAATAGATCAATTTCAAATTAATACCTTAAATAAAAAAGACTAACGCTTTCATTTACCCAATTCATGAAATGTAGTAACATATTCTCATATTTATACCTGTTGTCATGAGGGCAGATCTTATTGCAGCACTACTCAAAGTAGGGCGAATTGCTATGAGAAGTGCAGCTGCAGCAGACACATGAGGGCAAGCCATTGAAGTTCCAGAGAGTATATTGTACTTAACAATTCGGTGATCTTGATGTGGCAAAATTTAGGAGGATTGGCCTCGCTCCATGCTGCCAGAATATCCAGTCCTGGAGCTGCGATGTCAGGCTGCGAAGCAAACCAATAATTGAAGGTACTAAAATTAAATCCATATTGTATGGATTTGTTATGTAAAATCTGTATGCTAGTAAAAAAACAAGGGGGACTTTGATATCAAAGAAAATAAACAATATGGTTGAAAAATTTTTATCTACCTTGGGAATATTAGGCTCAATAACATTAGGACCTCTACTAATTAAAGCGGCTATGACACGTGCTGGCGTGCTGGCTTGGTATGTATTAAGGTTTTCCCAGGTATGATACTTGCCATTGGATTCTTGGTAGAGTTGGTGTATTGATAAATTTTCATTGCATGGTCATAAGTCACTGCATGCGGTGGCAGGAAGCACATGAGCATCACATACTAACTCAGCTCCAATTGTTGGACTGTTTCCAAGTATAAAACCAGCACCACCAGCTCTTTTCACTTCTATGCCTTTTCCAATTCTTGTCTCTCTGCCTTTCATGCACAACACTATCTTTCCCTTGGCTTTCTGGGGTGAAAGAGAACCAGGACGGCATTGTCTGTAAAACAAGTTATTAACTAAAATGAAAAATCTGTCTTTGTATTCAAATAAAACTAAAGCCGAAGCTAGAGAGAAACATTACCTTAAGTCGTCTTTGGTCACATATGGGTTAGCTATATCTCCTGCGTAAACTAACGGGTGCAGCTTTTTCTCCAGCATGTATGGAGTCACAGTTTGGCCCTAGCAATAATTAAAAACAAAATTGTGAAACCAACCCAAGGTGTATAAATCATTTAAGAGACCCAACAACAGAAAAAGAAAAAGAACGTATTAGTACATGTTTGATTAATTGATAAATGAAAATTGTAGTGATATAAACCTCCAAAAGACATCATACATTAATAGTGAAAATATACAATTGGTCCCTTAATTTTGGTCGAAGTGATACTTTAATTCCTGAAATTTGAACAATCCATTTTTAGTTTTCAAAAATTTTTAAGTGTATTAAGATAGTCCTTCTATAACCTTGTTATCATAATGGAATGCAATGTACTTAGACTTTGTCAAATTCTTTCTCATGTTTTGTCACCAATTATAATAGCATGACAATGAGGATTGAGATCACGGCCTTGCATCTAATGCAATAGTTCTCAATGACTAAGTTTGAGAGTTGAAAAAAATAACTTTTAATTTCAACTATTAAATAAAAAAAAGTAAGAAAAAGTAAAAAAGTGAAAGTGGCAAAAATATTTATGAGTGGGGAGGGGGTAATTGCGTCAGTACAATACTTAATCTTCTTGATCTAGAAAATAAAATGACTTAATACTGACTTTTCAAAGTTTAATTATGAACTAAAATAGTGCGTCAATAATATATTTTTTTGCTAGAAATTTTCATATCTTATATAAGTCCTGACCTTAATTCTCATGCCATTTCCAAGCACGACAGGAGAGACAAACTCACGGTCAACACAACTAGCACCTACCGTTATAACCATGGAGCCGGGTGGGATAAAGTTGAAGGTTCTGGGCCAGAGTTGCCTACAGAACATGACACCACAATGTTTTTCTTCGTAGCATGGAGTGCTCCAATTGCAATACTATCCTCAATATAAGGAAGAGAATATTCAGTCCCAATTGAAATGCTTAATACATCAACACCATCAGCTATGGCATCATCAATGGCTGCCAACTTGTCTGCGTCAGAGCATGTGCTCTTCTCACCTGATTTCGGCCAGCATACTTTGTAAATGGCAAGGCGGACGAGTGGTGCTCCACCAGAGGCAGTGCCATGAGCAAAGCTGCCGATGGCTGAGATGTTAGCTAGGGACCCTTCGACCTCCAATTATTGAGGCAGTGTGTGTTCCATGGCCGTCTTTGTCACGGGGTGATCGATAATCCTCACTTCTGTTTAAAGGGCCATAGAATTTCTTGTAACCCTTAAGGTAATATTGAGCACTAATGAGCTTTCTGAGAAAATGTCAAATGAATTATAATCAGTTTTATAAATAGAATATATGAAGTTAGTATTAATCTTAAATAAATTTAGATGATGACAATGAATAGAGTTACAAATTATAAAATAATCTAAACTCTAAGGTCTTGACCCACTCAAAGTAATACATTTTACTGTATTTCATAATATTAATTCCCTTGAAGTAATAACATTCTCAATAAATGTATAGTGTGTAACATATATAACAATGAATTTTGCATTGAAATTTATTAATTTTAATTTGAAACATGACATTGATCCATTTCATTCGGAGAAAATCATTTTTGAGTTTGTTGAGGTCTTGTTCGTGCCTATTTTCAAAGTAAGTATAGAAGGTAGTTAACTAATGAAAGAAAAGCAAGCTTCACTCAAGATTATAAGTTACATACTTTACTATTTAATTGCATAATGAGTAATGAGTAATGACTTTCAACATAAAGAGGAAAGAAAACCAAGATTGCATAACATTTTCTAAAGCTTCTTACACTCAATGTGCTTCAAAGAGATACCCTCCTATATGGGGTTCGCTAGGTTATGGATGCATAGTGCAAACCAGGAAAGCACGGACGCGGCCCGAAGCGGCGACGCGCGTCGGACGTCGCTGATCGCATGTTCGTGCCGCGTCGAGCCACGTGGCGAAGCCGACTTGCGCCGACGCTGCTCGAATCGAGCCGATTCAGCCGTATCAGCCGAAACCGCCAATATGGCCGGTTCAGGCCGAAATTAAAAAAAAAAAAAAAAAAAAAAAAAAAAGGGTGTAAAACGCACTGTTTTACTTACCCTAAAACCTAAAACTCCCTCACTCACTCACACTTCATCCAGAGACTCCAAACAACCTCCTCACTCCAACTCCATCGCTCTTTCTCTCTTCTCTATGTTGTTTGGGTTGCGCTTCACTGAACGAGCCACTCAGTCCTGCATTCTAGCCACTCTAGAGTCTACACACAGCCACTCAGCCACACAACCATTCAAACTTCAGCTCTCTCTCACGCATTCTCAACTCAGGTACCGTATTCAATCTTAGACTTTAGTTTGATTTTTGATTTGTTAGTTAATAGTTATTATTTGTAGGTTAAATTTGTTTGTTGTTATTTGTTAGTTAATAGTTTGATTTGTGATTTGTTAGTTAGTTTGATTTGTGAGTTGTGATTTGTGATTTGTGTTATGTGAACTTGGGTTTGATTTATTATTAATTTATTTAGTTAATAGTTATTATTTGTAGGTTAAATTTGTTAGTTATTATATGTTAGTTAATAGTTTGATTTGTGATTTGTTAGTTAGTTTGATTTGTGATTTGTGATTTGTGTTCTGTGAAGTGTGAACTTGGGTTTGATTTATTATTAATTTATTTAGTTAATAGTTATTATTTGTAGGTTAAATTGAATCTATTGAATTTGCAATGAACGAAGTTGCTAGCACAGAAACTTCACCTTCATCTAATCAAGAAGTGCCAAATGATGAATCTCCTCTTTGGCAATATTTGACTAAAGTAGAAAAACCACATGGTGCTTCTGTAAAATCAGGTGGAAACACACACTTTAAGTGTAACTATTATGATATAGTTTATATAGGATCCTATTCTAGGGTTAAGGCTCATTTATTAAAAATTTCTGGCAAAGGAATTAGAGCATGCCCTAAGGTGACACCGAGCCATAGGCTGGAAATGCAGCGAATGCATGACGAAGTTGAGAATGATAAGTTAGAGAAGGAACGGAGAAGTCAAATTCCCTTAGCCCCACCTCCCCCAGGCCATGAGCCTGCACCTATTTCCCCATTTCGGAGACATGAAAGGAGTGATAGTACAAATTCGGGTGATAGTAAGAGGAAAAAGGTGATGAATTCTACTTTGGAGAAAGCATTTCAAAATAATGCTAGACATGATTTGGATAGCAGAATTGCTAGGATGTTTTACACCGGTGGGCTTTCCTTTCACTTTGTAAGAAACCCATATTATCGTAGTTTCTATGCATATGCTGCTACCCATAACATTCCGGGTTATGTTCCTCCTGGGTACAATGCCTTGAGAACAACACTTTTGCAAAAAGAAAGAGCTCATGTTGAAAGACTTTTGAAACCAATGAAGGACTCTTGGCTTGAAAATGGTGTAAGTATAGTTTCTGATAGATGGTCAGATCCACAAATGAGGCCTCTTATTAATATTATGGTTGTATCAGATTAGGGGTCCAGTGTTTATAGAGGCGATTGATGGGTCAGGTGAGTTCAAAGACAAACATTATATTGCTGGGGTGTTGAAGGATGCTATAGAAGAGATTGGACATGAAAAAGTTGTCCAAGTCATCACTGATAATGCTAGTGTGATGAAGTCTGCTGGAGCTCTTATTGAATGTGAGTATTCTAAAATATTTTGGACACCTTGTGTTGTCCACACTCTCAATCTAGATTTGAAGAATATTTGTGCAACAAAAAACACTGAAAAGAATGAAGTTACATATAAGGAATGTAGTTGGATTACACGTATTGCTGATAATGCATCCTTCATACGTGTTTTTATCATGAACCACTCAATGAGATTGGCAATGTTTAATGAATTTTGTCCATTAAAATTGCTCCAAGTTGCTGATACTAGATTTGCTTCAGTTGTTATAATGTTGAAAAGGTTGAAGTTGATAAAAAGATGCCTTCAAGCCATGGCTATTAGTGACTAATGGGCTTCTTATAGGGAGGATGATGTTGAAAAAGCTCAAAAGGTAAAAGATATGATTCTAAGTGATCTTTGGTGGGATAATATTGATTATATCCTTGAATTCACAGCACCTATTTATGATATGCTACGAATGACCGACACAGATAAGTCTTGTCTTCATCTTGTGTATGAAATGTGGGATTTAATGATAGAGAAGGTGAAGGTAGTAATATATCGGCACGAAGGCTTGGAAGATGATCAGTATAGCTCATTTTGGGGTGTGGTGTATGATATACTCATTGATCGATGGACTAAAAATTGTACGCCACTACATTGCTTGGCTCATTTCTTAAATCCTAAGTAAGTACATTTATTTTCTATTTTCCTTAGTTCACCCTTCTAGTAAAACCCACATTTCATCTATATTTGTTTTTTAATCTTTAACTAAGTATTACTCCATTGAATGGCTTTCGGAGAATCCAAAACGCATCCCTCCACATCGGGATCATGAAATTTCTATGGAAAGGAGCAAGCGTTTGGATCGATACTTTCAAGATGAGAGTGAATTAAAGCCGGTGGTGAAATCTGAGTTTGCTACATTTTCAGGAGGGAGGTTTCCTTCACCAGAAGCCTTGATAGATAGGTAGACCTTACAACCTTTGATTTGGTGGCAATACCATGGCTCCGCATTTCCAACTCTTCAAACCCTTGCCCTTAAACTTCTTGGACAACCTTGTTCATCCTCATGCGCTGAGAGGAATTGGAGCACATACAAATTTATTCATTCCTTAAAAAGAAACAAAATGACTCCTGCACGCGCTGAGGATTTGGTATATGTGCATTCTAATCTTCGACTCTTGTCAAGGCGCAATGAGGAGTACGTACATACAGCAACAAAGATGTGGGATATTGCTGGAGACTCTTGGAATGAGAGTGACATACATGGAGGAGCAGGAATTCTTGAGAATGCAACCCTTACACTCGATGAGCCAGAGTTGGAGGCCGTGGTTATTGGGAATGCTAGCACTAGTGCTACTACTAGTGAAAGTGAAGTTCGAAGTGAAGCAATTGATATTGAGGATGATGATGTTGGTGTTTGATTGTTTTGTTGATTATCTTTTATTTTGTTTTAGTTTCAAACTTGTGAGTTGTATTCTAATTTCCGAACATCATGGAATGTTTTAGACTTTTAGTTTCAATCTTGTGGGTTGTATTTAATTTATGAACATCATGTTTTAGTTATTAAATTTGGTATATATTTATATAATGTGAAAAAGTATGCTTAGCAATATATTAAAAATATAAATAAAAATATTTTTAATAATTTTTTAATCGCCGAGTCCCGCCACATCTGCACCCATCTTTTTCAAAAATTGCCGAGTCCCGCACCCATACCCGCACCCGAGTCCCGAAATGCACCCGTGCTTCTTAGGTGCAAACTATAGTAAATAGCTAAGAAAAATATGATTCAACCAATAAGTTAGTTTTACTCATATTTTTATATATCACCCCTCATAGTCATAAAAGAAGAAAGACATGTTTGTCCATGAAAGAAAATTCAAAGTCTATTGCTTCCCAATTAATGGCTTTAATGCTAAAGATGCCCATGCATAATCATTATCGTAGAACACCCAAAAAAGCAAAATCCTCAACACAGGTTGTCTAAATAAAAAAGTTATAAATAGGTAGATAATTCCAAAGTAAGATAATAATAAAATAAAAAATAAAAAGGAAAAAACACACAAACAAGCATGGTCATATAAAAAAGAAATCAAATCAACCTGCATGCTCCTAACCTTTTGAAGAAACACTCACTCACCTATTACAATGGGATGAGCTAAAGGCAACTCCGGTTTGGCATATTCCCTTCCATGATTTTGGGATAGGCCCCATCCCTTCATCGCTGAAGCTCTTTGATTGTGGCCACACACCTGATCAAAAGCACACACATCACAAGCTATTATATCTCTATTGCCCACATCCACATGTGGTTATACTTATATATCATACACACATATGGGTTACTAAACTAGCAGGATGGTAGTGTTAACATGACCAAAACTGTATAAATATTAGTTTGAATCGAAATTGGTACGTACCAGTATCCAATAGCCCCACTATGACATCTTTGCCATATCTAGCTTTGGACAATAAATCTCCTCCTCTCCAGGAATCCTTTACTGGTTTTGTCTCTCCCTGTTCTAAGCCTAAAAACTCCCATGACCTTGTAGTGTGCAAAGAATACTTTCTTGGGTTGCTTTGGTATACCGATACTACTTCCTTCAATTCTGTTCAAAACCATTGTTTCAATATTAGATATATATATATATATATATATATATATATATATATATAAAAGAGAGATTAATGATTGGAAACAAACGCATGTGATGTTTTTGTTCATTACTAGATAGTTTGGAGGCTTCTACACTACAGGTGTGAGCATTGCTGCGAAGCCGTTGATGCTATGCCTGTAACTGTAAATAAGCGAGGCCCTAGCTTCTACCTCATTCCTTTTTACAGAGAGCAAATATGAATGATGGTTGTCTTCTATCTCGTTCATTGTTTTTTCTCCACTGTGCTCTCCAAAGTACACTACGTAAACCTGTGGTGGCCAAAAATACATGGTGTAAAAAAAAACCATGTATGGGGATTCTATTCATTGTTGCTAATTAAAATGCTAATAATATGGGGGTAGTATAGGATGTTAAACTCAAAATAAGTATCTATATAATATGTTTAGGGAATTTTATCCTTCAAAGAACAAAGTATTCTCTCCAAAATGAATTTGTCCCACTTTTAGAGTTAGTAGTAGAGTAGGGAGACCTAGGTCTTGATATTTGATGTCTGATGAATACTGTAGGCGATGTATAAGCTTCCCTACCAGAGAATTATTAATATCCTGTCCCTTTTTTTTTTCGCTGAATAATATCCTATCCGTTTACTTTTATCTTGAGAGAAGTCTGACCACAATGGACTGGGCCATGAACATTTAAAATTAGATTGACCAATAGAAGTCGTGCAATATTTTGAATAATACTAGCAGCATACTATAATTGGTGAGCAATATGTGTAAAGCCATTTATTTACTTACCAATAATATTTTACTACACGCCAATGTGGGGTGTGCTTTGGTATAGTAAGAGTTCTCATATCACTTTACATTATGTTTGATAGAAGTTGAGCCATTCAAGCACTGGTGCTTCAATAGATGTGTTGTGCCTACGATGATATAGCCCCATCAAGACCCCTGTGATACATATACGTGGTATTACCTAGTAGCGTTATATGGCGTGAAGTCAATGAGTCGACAACAAAGAGATTCTGTTGCCGGTTGAAAGAGGAAGAACTCCAAAGATATCTTTAAAAAAAAAAAAAAATGCTGTTGATTATGGTCCTCCTTTGCTTCGGATGGGTAGATTACTCACAATAGTCCTTAGAGTGTCCTACTTCAATTTAAGCTCCCCTACCCCTGATTCTATAGGGAATCATTTGGCCTGACCATAAAAAAAAAAAATATATATATATATATATATATACACAAAAAATAAATGAGAGAGGAGGATTCAAATCTTAGTTCTCCTCATAAAGGAGATTAGACAATATCAATGAGTTATAAAGATCTTGGCGACTATCTTCAAGTTAATTGACAAATTCATTTTTGAAATTATGATTTGAAAAAAGTCCTTCACTATTCAAACGAACAAATTCACTTTTGAAATTTTCATGGGAAGGATCTTAATTTCATCACTTTTAAAATAAATGAAGAAATTTAATTGTGAAACTTCAATTGAAAAAATCTCCACATGCCTTCTAACAAACAAATTGTTAAGATTTTAGTATTGGTCCATTCCATGACTTTTAATTGTAATGAAATTCAAGATTTTATTTTATGTAGTTTTCATAAATCTATTAAGATTAGTGAAGCTACTCAAAGAAATGTTATTTGAAGAAACTCACTCGAGCAAATGCAAAGACTTGCTCAAGCTAATAAGGAAACATGCTTAAGCAAAACAATAAACTGTTCAAGAGTTCGCATGTCTCTTACTTGAGGCTTGCTTGAGCAAGGCTGCATGTCTTTTTTTTTTTTTTTTTTTTTTTTTTTGGCACGATTTTTTGAAAGAGTTTTGAGGCTACTACACTCAAGTCCATCGTGAGAAAACTACATGCCTTTCTTTGTTAAGCATATTAAAAAACTATGTTTCTTTAGCCACTCGTCTTATGATCCTAAAGAGACTAGTGTTGAGAAATTGTAACCACTAAGTTTTTTTTTTTTTTCCAATGAGGTTCAATGCAACAAAAATTTCGAGGAGGTTTTTGGAGTGCCAAAGATTATAGTTTTTGTGGACGAGGTGTTTATGGACGAAAATGAAGAATTCAATTTTTAGTATATTAACTAGCTGCAATTTAAAAAAGAAAAAAGAAAAAAACCCTGCAATTTAGAAGAAGAAAAAAAAAAACCTGCAAGGGAAAAATGAATAAGTCAATTTTGATTGTCATATGACTTCGACGTAACTGTTAATTTTAACAATCAATCATGATAGGAGGTGTAATTTGCAAAGGTAGTTACAATTGAGAATCATAATTGCAAGTTTTCATAGTTAAAGAAAGCAAAAAGTACAAGTACCCGCACAATTTTGGGCATTTTTCTGAAATTAAGACAAAAATTAATTTAGAATCCTAACTCCAATCATGATGACACTTTACAATCCCTTTGTCCCAAAACAAATGGAAGTTTACAAAATTGCAAGCGTATTAATGAAACAAAATAGTATAGTAATATTTTTTATGTTTGCAAAGAAAAAAGTCAGTTCATTTTTTTAAAAGGTCAATTCAAACTTAATATAAGAAGTTAATTGAATAAATGGTTCCATTTTTAGAAACTCCAATACTTTTTAGGTCAACTTCGAAAGGAAAGCTCTCTGTCTATTTTAGGACGACAGAGAGATCGAGCACAACCAGCATTCAAGTTGAAAATATACAGTAGGGTAAGGCAATTCTAGAAACCTTAGGGCTTGAGACAGCTTGATGGTTAGAGATGAAATTTTACATCTTTCACTAGGGTTATAAACGAGTCTAACCAATTATTGAAAGATTAAGATGGATTAATTTTATTTTATTTCAAGTATAAACCAAGCTTGATTTTATCACACAAGTAGATTACATATTTAAGCTTTATTCATTTTATTGCCAAACAAGTTTAGGCTTGATAACAAACTACATGATAAACTAGTTATTTTTCATATATACTAAAATTTTATACTTTTCACAAATATATGCTGGAAAAAAATAACTAAATTATAGTTGAAATTATATTTTTTGACTTAATTAAATGCCAAGATGTGATAAATTTATAAAATTAGATTCACTAACCTTTACTGTTATAACACTATGAATTTTTTTTTTTTTGAGAAGAATAACACTATGAAGTTATTTGTTTATATATTGTCTATAAATTACAAAAAACAATAATTTATAAAAATCTCAAATCTATATAAGTATATTTGTAAACATGTAAACATATAAACATATACAATTTTATATTTTCACATGGAAAGCCTTATACTCATGAGTTTGTTCACAAACATCTTATTATGTTTTAGTTCAACTTGTTTAGTAGTTGAGCCTAAACCTATAGGTTTGAGCTTACTCATTTGTTAAATAAACAAGTTTTTTTTTTTTTTTTTTTCTAAGGAAAATCTAGAATGTCCATATATAGTTCAATATATATACTACCCCATCATCTCTCACTACACATTTAATATATATGAGCAAGAACCTTAGCCATGGTGGTCCAAGGTTTTGCCAAGTGACGGATTCCTTGAAAATGAAGGAAAATAGTCTTCATTTAACATTACACATTTACACCTCATTTAAATCTAAAATTTTCATTTATGTTAATATATTAATTAAAAGCTATGTATTAATGGATAAATGCATTGATTTTCTTGTAATTTATATGTATAAATGGTGCAAAAATGATTTACGTAAAAGAAATTTATTATTTTTAAATTTATATAAGAATAATTTAATGGTTGCATACGATGCTTTTATGTTTGGTCAATAACTTAAAAAAAAAAAAAAACCATTGTAGCTCAACTAACACCATCTTATGTTTCCTATTGAAATGTTTAGGGTTCAATTCTCATTCCACATTGTAACTACGGAATTATAAATTTTTTTTTTAATTTAAAAGAAAATTTCTTTAAGTTTGTGATTATTTTGAGTGTCATGAGTCACTGTTTAGAACATCCACATTTGTGGAGCTAAATGCTTTTAGCATCTAGAAAAACCCCTTTATCTATTTTAATTTATGAAAATCTTGGCTCTGTCCCTAATGAATTAGAACTCAACCTATGAAAGAAAAAAACCTATAAACATTCAAATGTACAAAACACGAATTTCTAGCCTGTGAAAGCGAAACCAAAAAAGCAAGAATCAATGGTGTTTATTTGACCTGTCGGAGAACTTTCTTGGCTGTTTCTTCATCCAATGAATGTGTTGCCATTGTTGTTCAAAGGGAGCTTGAAAAAGAAAGCGACAACAAGAGAGACACAGAGACAAAGTGACAGAGTGACATGTGGCTGGGTTTGTGATGGGTTATGACTGGGTTTGTGGCTGGTTTGTGGCTCGGTATTTGCTGGGTGGTGGGTTTGGGGTTACGGTGATTGCTGTGTGGAGGTGTCGTTGAGAGAAATGGTTGGTTGTGGTGTGGTTGACTCTTGAGAGAGTGTTAGAGTGACAGAAATTAGAGAGAGGAATGATAGATAATTTTATATTATTTTGATGTGTTGTATGGTAAAATAAAAGTTGGGATGTTAGATGTATTATAAAATCGTATGGTATAATAGATAAAATAACTTTTAAGATCGTAAAATGAGATATTTTTTAGAAACCGGATATTGATACTCTAAGAGCACTAGCATTGAGGGTATAAAAATCTCTTAATTGCTATTTTAGCAACCAATAAGCCAGAACCCACCCACCTCCAAGGGTGGGTTTTTACTTTTTTATACCAACTATGAAATTGAGAACCGACTTTTCACAAGGATGTAAACAATATATATATATATATATATATATTTTGATGAGGAAAGAGGGACAAAAAGGTAGAGGAAAGAGAGAAGAGAGAGAAATAGAATATTTTATATTATTTGTTGGTATATTTTATATTATTTTAATGAGTTTTATGTAAAAATAGAAACTGAGATGTTGGGCAAGTTGTTAAATGAGATGGTAAAATAGATGAAATAAGTTTTGAGAATGCAAAATAGACACTTTTTTGTATTCTCAAATGTTAGTGCTCTAAGAGCACTTGAGCATTAGCATTTGGTATTTGGAAAATATCTCATTTTCTTAAGGATGTAAACAAATTTTTTATTTTTTTATTTTAACGAGGAAAGAGGGACAAAAAGGTAGAGGAAAGAGAGAAATCGAATATTTTATATTATTTGTTAGTATAGTTTATATTATTTTAATGAGTTTTATGTAAAAATAGAAACTGAGATGTTAGGTAAATTGTAAAATGATATGGAAAAATAAATAAAATAAGTTTTGAGAATGTAAATGTAGGGATAAGAGCCCAAAAATTCATATATTAGGCATTGGGCCTTATCCGAAGGCGCTAACATGTCCAAGGAGAGATAAATAGAGTTGAGAAATTCTAGTTTAAAGTCTCACGAGAAAGAAATAAATAGAAGGTGTTCCGAGGAGCAACTCCTCCTTAGCTATGGTTGATACGCCTCAAACCTGAATTCTCGCTGTAAGAATGACTTCCATAGAAGCTTCAGTGATGGAAGCATGCCTCGGAGACACACAAGAACGAAGGGGACTCAAAAATATTTAAAGAAAAGCTGCTGTTACCGCATTAAATGCATTGTAGCTGCTTTTCTAGCCGCATTTATGTGGAGAAGACCCCTGAACAGTATTTCCTTGGTCACCACAACTCACAGAGGGGCTAGAAGAGATGCCTGATGAGATAAGTACTCAAGTAGCAACCAAAATTATTGACACGTGTAGGGTAAGGATTGGCTAAGAGGGACTATATAATAAAAAAACCCCTCGGGAGGGGGGGGGGGGGAATAGTTTCATTGATCTATGCAAATATTTGTCTCCTCGGCAATACCTTGACACCATTTTACGTGCTTTTTTCTTGCATGATCGTCTTTCAAACATTTCCCAGCCATTGTCAGATTCTCTAGGGCCTAGTTCTTGGACTCACTCTCTACAAATTCATTATGCTGGGCTCATTAACCCACAATTCCATACATATTGGGCTTGAGCTGCAAACTGTGCCCTTACAGTAAAATAGACACTTTTTTTTGTATTCTAAAATGCTAGTGCTCTAAGAGCACTTGAGCATTAGCATCTGGTATTTAGAAAGTATCTCATTTTCACAAGGATGTAAACAAAAAAAAAAAAATTATTTTAATGAGGAAAGAGGGACAAAAAGGTAGAGGAAAGAAAGAAGAGAGAGAAATCGAATATTTTATATTATTTGTTGGTGTAGTCTATATTATTTTAATGAGTTTTATGTAAAAATAGAAATTGAGATGTTGGATAAGTTATAAAATAATATGGTAAAATAAATAAAGTAGGTTTTGAGAGTGCAAAATAGACATTTTTTTTTTCTATTCTCAAATGCTAGTGCTCTAACAGCACTTGAGCATTAGCATTTGGTATTTAGAAAATATATCATTTTATCATCTCAAAAGTTATTTTATCTATTATACTATATCATTTTACAATAAAACAAGACTTATGTACAGTACTTAGGTGCAGTTCTTTAGGTTTATTTTTTAAGATATTGACATGTGAATTTTTTTCTCATAGAATGGAAGTGTATTTTTTAATTAAGTTGCTATGCAACTGAATCATAAGAGAGGAATCTAGAAAACAACACTTAAGATACTATACCTAAATTTTGTCCTTTACAATATACTCAACATCCCAACTTTTATTTTACTATATAATATATTAAAATAATATATCTACACAATAAAATAATATATCCTAATCCCAAAATAAAATCCAAATACTCAAATAAAATCCAAAACCCTATAAAATATTATTATTTAAAAAAAAAAAAAACATGGTGGGCCTCTTTCTTTTCTTCTTATTTTTTCTTTCTGCCTCTCTCATTCTTATTTGCTTGCTCTTCCTATTTCTCTGCTCTCTCTCTGTCTCTCCCTCTGCTCGACGTCTCTGCCTCACTCTCCGACGAAACCCAGGCCGGAGCATCAAGCCAGGCCGATCTCTCTCACAGTGATTTTTTTTTTTTGCTGTGGTTTGATGGTGGATTCGGCAGTGGTGGGTTCAGATGGTGATGGGCGGATTGGTGGCGGTGGCTTCCGATGGTCGGCCTGAAGGTAGCTTCCGATGGGTGGGTCGGCTCTTATCATCCTATTCATGCTTATGAGCAATAAACAAAAAGTGCAAGCCTTTCTTACCGATTTCTCAAAAAATAAGTGCGAGCCTACAACAATCTAGTGCCATAGGCCCAAGCATAACAAGCCCACACCCCGAAGCCACTGCCAACACCCTCTGGGTCTGGACCTGCTTATTATTGCTCGGCCTCATCATCCACACCTCTCAAAAATACCCATCTGTTTTGCTCTCGGGTTGAACTTGCTTGCTGTTGTTGATGATGATGATTCTCAGTAGCAGAAACTCATTTTGTTGCCAATTCTCCTCCTTATCATTAGGAATGAGTCAGGTGATTTGTTGGGTCACTATAAATTCTTTCTTTTTCTTCTTCTTCTTCTTTGTGTTGCCTTTTAATACTTATTGTACAGTCTCATCAGGTTAAGAAAACTGAGGTGGAGGTGTTGTTGTTGGGGTTCAAGCTCTCAAATTCCACTATCCTCACTACAAAGGCAAGCACCAATTTTTTTTTTTTAATGTTTAAAAAGCGAATATTTCAATTAGAGTTAGTTAGTTTGTTAATTTATTGATCTTTTATATCTTCAAATTTGTCCCCTGTAACATGTAGGCAACAATGAATTCCCAAGTCAAATGCTCCGTTAATCAAAGTGCACAACTGATAACTAATTCTAAAGCTGTTGAGAGGTACACCCCATTTCTATTCCTTCGTGTTTATCAACAGTTTCTGTTTTTAAGCCGGTTTTACTTCAATCATCTTGATTCATTGTGTAAAAATGTTTGGTTGTGCTGTGCTTGTGCTTGTGCTTGTGCTTGACTTTAACTCTGAATGAAATGTTGGCATGGTTATTTTCTTTGGCTGATGAGTTTTAGTTCTAATAGACTTCCTTCTCCCATAAGAAAGTGTGGAGGGTGATTTTGTCGGTTCAAAACTCACTGGGTGCCTGTTTAACTTACAAATAAAGAAAAATGTTAGCATTGTTGTTTGGAAAATAGTTGTCGCGGGTATGATTAGTTTTTAGATTTTCACAGTTGCTTCACTTAGATTTCTTCACTTGAATACAGGAAAATGATAAAGAAGGTCGGTAAGAGAGAACACCACTTGTGGAAGAGAAGAGATTCAGCTGGGTCTGGGCAAAAGGCACTTAATCTTGTCAGAATTGTATGTTGATTGATCATTTCTTATATTTTGATTCTGTTTTTTCCTTTTGTCATGTTTTTATGTGATAATTAAGAGCACTTGCTATTAGGTGTTGGTGGAAAATTACTAGTTTTAGTAATTGAACTAGATAGGTAAGTGTTAAATTTTTTCTATAACTTCTTTAATTGGTTGGATGTACATTTTGAAATGCAGGTTTCTGGGCTTCCTAATGAGAAGGAAGCTGTTTATGGAGCATTAGATAAATGGACTGCTTGGGAGACAGAATTCCCATTGATCGCAGCAGCTAAGGCTTTAAGAATCTTAAGGAAGAGGAGTCAATGGAAGCGAGTAATTCAAGTATGAAACACCTATTCCTTTACCGTCTGCTGTAGTTAATCTATAATGGCATGCTACAACCTCTATGAACTCAGTTACTACATCAGTATATTGCAATTGCAGATTATGATGTTCCATTAGAGGGATGCTCCAGTCACTGTAATTCATTTTGCAATATCTAAATAGTTAAATTTAGTAAGGTATATGGTTCAGACTGGTTAGAGCAGAGACCTCAACCAGCCTGACTCCCTTGAGTCGTCATTGTTTGCTTGAAAACATAATAACAGATATAATTGATGGCATGAACTAAGTTTGCTCGCTGTAGTACCAAGTGCAGGATGGCCTGACCTTAGGCAAAGCCATTAAAAAGTTCGTTCCATTGGCTATCATAACTAAAGGTGCCCACTGCCCAAATTATTTGCTTGGCCCTTTCTTTTATAGTCTTTATCTTGGGATAAAGAATTTAGATAAATTTTGTAGACTGTAATGGCCTTAATGGGATTATACCTAAATCGAGTGTCTATTATTTCTTTAGGTATTGAATTTAATTCACTAACTGAGACCTGATGAATTAATGTCTTCTCAATCTGAGTTGGTTTGTGTTGCTTTAGCAATAGCTACGTAGTTCACTAGATATTGACTTAGGCTAGGTTGGTTCTAGGTTGATGATGAACAGAACTGATTTGTATCACTGATGATTTTGCCATTCAAATATTGTAACTGCACTATCAAGCTGCCAATCTCAAACATGGTGGAAGACAAGAGGACAGTAATAAAGAAAGGAAAAGGAAACACTGACAGTTATGCCAAGAGTCTTGTGGCTCTGTGGCATTACCCACTTCTTCCTACTGGAGGAACCAAAGTTCGAATCCCCCTTCACCTATAGATGTAGTAATTTATACACCTGCATCAAAAGATAAATCAAATGATTGTATGCTCTTAAGGTTACTTTCTTGATAATCATCATATTAAATGAATATATATATATATATATATATCAATTATGTGATTTTTTACAGCTCATATGATAATTGCTAATCTTCTGTAAGGTGGCCAAGTGGATGTTGAGCAAAGGTCAAGGGGCAACAATGGGAACGTATGACACCCTTCTACTGGCATTTGATATGGATCAGAGAGTAGATGAGGCTGAATCTTTGTGGAACATGATTTTGCATGTACATACACGCTCTATCTCGAAGCGGTTGTTTTCTAGGATGATTTCTTTGTATGATCATCGTAACATACAGGATAAGATAATAGAGGTAAAAGGAATACCATGACACTTGCAATATCACACCTTGCACAGATTCTATTCATGATGCTAAATTTTAATTCTTTTTTAAAAATTCAGGTTTTTGCAGACATGGAGGAGTTGGGTGTAAAACCAGATCAAGATACTGTCAGGAGAGTCGCACGTGCCTTTCAGAAATTGGGACAAGAAGAGAAGCAGATGTTGGTTCTTAAAAGGTACCAGTCTAAATGGAAGTATGTCCACTTCAAAGGTGAACGGGTGAGAGTGAGAACATATGTGTACGACGAAGATAATGCCTGAACCAATTGAAGTTGGAGCTTTGGGCATCGAGACATGCCAGGTCTGTCTTCCCTCTTGGACCTTGCTAATTAGAGAAGACTACTATTGAAATTTTATGGTTTTTGCAGCTAGAGATCATTATTTCAAGGTATTGTTTTGGTTGAGACTGAGGCAAGCATGCCCGCCACTGATCATTAATCAATCAATACTTGTTCCTTTGGAACTTATGGTTCTACTACATATTTTACTTACCAACACAATCTGGGCGGACCTGTTGATAGAGATATGTACAGAGGATTCTTATTCATCATTCAGGTCATGTTTTCTAACCCCCAATCAATTCTAAATGGTTTTGTTGTGATATAAATGTACAGATAAGGGGCGAGATTCCCCTTGACTACAAGCTAAAAGAGAGTTTTGTTTAAGATAGAGGATTTCTATTCATCATTTAGATCATGTTTTCTAACCTCTAATAATTTTTGAAGTACATAAGGCTCCGCTGTATTATTCTGAGGGAATCAAATGCTTTTCAATGGATGCATTGAAAATAATAAAATTGTGATGCTGAATATGTAGAACTAGTTCCAGGGTGCGCTAACCACAAACATGTTAATGTGAAAGTGGAGAGGGGAAAATAGCTTTAGAGCTTTAGATCATTTCTGCAGATAATGTAGCACAGTTTCTTTTGTAGAATCTTCTCCATTTCGGAGGGATGAAATTCATTTGTGGCATATGAGTTCTCTCAGGGCGACAGAGCCACATTCTTGGCCCAAAACAATGTAATGGTTTCTGTAACAGTGTCATACTAAGAACTTTGCTTTTTCAGTTTTTACCTTTGCGGGAAGTGGACATATCATGACACACTGGAAAATTATTTATACCATTTTGGAACAAACAGTTTCTCTTCTCATTTGTATGGCAGTTCCAGTAATGGATTTTACCTGTAGAATTCATCATTATGTGTGAAGAGAGACTATTGCTTTTATAGTATTTGAATAATCACTTCATGCAATTACACATCTCTCTCTCTCTCTCTCTCTCTCCTTAGGATTTGACACCCATATTTCATGACTCAAACATCAACGTGCTAACGGAAATAAAATCATCTACTCCTGCTAAAATGTTGCCAGAAAAGAATTTCCTGTTATGCTTCATTTATCCCTTTCAACAATAAGATTATGATGTTAATTTGTGCTATTATCTGAAAATTTAGCTCAGAATATCTTGTGCTTGAAAGAATTCAAACTGAGCTCGAGAATTTCCAGAGCAGGATTAGAATATGATTGAGAATCCTTGTACAAATAAGGGACATCCCAAGTCTTGTTGTTCATGTAAACTTATCACAAATTTCTATTTGCTCAAAATAAGCCTTCGGGAAGCAAATAGGAATTGCTTATCTTAAAAAAGAGAAGCAAACAGTAGTTATTGTTTATAATCCTGGAAAATGTAAAACATGACCGTGACATTTCTTACTGCCAAAAGCCCTTTACTAATACTTTGCTTATAAATAATTATCTTTTTTCTAATATATGCTCCTATAAATTGCACAAGAACTATAAAACTATATAAAACACATTGGATGAGTCTTACTCACCAAGAAATTATGTGTGCGTTTGCGTAGCGGCCAGTGTCCATTTCCAACGTTTGCCTCTTTGGCTGGGTCCTACGGTGTTCACGACCCAGCTAAAAACACAAAAACATGCATACCAATGCATTTTTGAGTCCCACGGCACTATTTAGACCTTTAAAAATTATTTTATTACAGTGTTTTTAGCAATAAGTTTTCAGTTTTCAACAAATAAGCGGTATCCAAACACATCTTATAATTAAGCCAAAGACACTGCCATTGGGCTTCTTACAAAATGGACTCCATCAGTCCAAGTATACCCCCCAAAAGCATACTCATCCTTGGGAGGCTTGCTGAGCATGTCAGTTTGCACAGTGATTGTGAAGCTTTTCCTCTGTCCAACATGATTAAAAAACAAAATACTTGGGGAGGCCTTGATGGAGAATCCCAAGGGTGGTCTGGCACTAAAGAAGTACACACTCTTGCTAGGACCAACGTTTGTGACTGTCCTATTAACGGTAACGGTGGCATTGAGTTTGTGGATTGCTAGGGATGGATAGTTGAGGTCGATTGCAGTTGATAGTGCTTTTGGACACTTGAATGTTGGGTCAACTTTCTGGAGTGAACTATTAGTGCTGCAGAAGTAGAGAAGGTAGTCTGTATATGAAGCATCATACACTAGACCAGGGTCTGCTGCTTTAGTGGGGCGCAAGTGGCCAGACCCATATGCAAATGGTGTAGCTTCATTGCCAGATTCATCAGTCAATGACAGACCCAAGTTGTTTCTTAACGTAGCTGCGAGTCAGAAATGTGAAACATTAGAAAATGTAGGCCGTAGCAATCAAACTACTAAAGTACTAACAAGTAGAGCTTAAGTCACATAATATAGGGACGGCAAACTATAACTAGGTGAAATTAAGTCCATTTCACGATTAAGATTTCATTTTATTTTCTAAATAATGCACAGAGTGTCACGTTATTTAAAATTTTAAATGTTGCACCAATCTATTATCTTTAGATTGTAATATTTAAGATGAATTATGAAATGAATTTATTTTAAATGGAGAATTTTTACCCTAAATAAATAAGACTCACTTCCAATTACCCAATTCAGGAAATGTAGCCACATATTCACACATTTATACCTGTGGTCATGAGGGCAGATCTTATTGCTGCACCACTCCAAGTAGGGTGAATTGCCTTGAGAAGTGCAGCTGCAGCAGACACATGAGGACAAGACATTGAAGTTCCAGAGATTATATTGTACTGAACAATTCGGTTGTCTTGATATTGCAACCTTGTAGGAGGATCGGCCTCGCTCCATGCCGCCAGTATATTCAGTCCTGGAGCTGTGATGTCAGGCTGCAAACCACATCTTAATTAAAAATACCGTGGATATATTTATGTTAAATCTGTATGCTAGTAAAAAAACCAAGAGGAGCTTTGAGATCAAAGAAAATAAAGGGTACAAATTTATTTACCTTGAGAATACTAGGGTCAATAACATTAGGACCTCTACTAGTGAATGCTGTCAAGATAGGTGCTGGCTTGATATGTACCAAGGTTTTCCCAGGTATGATAGTAGCCATTGGATTCTTGGTGGAGTTGATGTATTGATAAATTTTAGTTGCATCGTCATAAGTCACAGCTGAGGCAGGAAGCAAATGAGCATCACATGCTATCTCTGCTCCATTTGCAACATTGTTTCCAAGTATAAAACCAGCACCACCAGCCCTTTTCACTTCTATGCCTTTTCCAACTCTTGTCCCATTACCTCTCATGCACAACACTATCTTTCCCTTGGCTTTCTCGGGTGAAAGAGAGCCAGGAAGGCATTGTCTGCAACAATTAATTAGTCCAATTTTAAACAAGTCATGATTAACTCCATGAAAAATCTATCTTTGTAATCAAATAAAACAAGAGCCAAAGCTAGAGAGAAATTACCCCAAGTCGAATGTGGTCACGTTTGGGTTAACTAAATCTCCCGCGTATGCTAATGGGTACAACTTTTTCTCCAGCTTGTATGGAGTCACAGTTTGGCCCTAGTAATAGTAGTTAAAAACAAGAGTGTGAATTGTGAAACCAAACCAAGTTATATAAAAAATAATTTAAGAGACTGAAAAGCAACAAAAGAACGAATTTGTATTTAGTACATGTTTGATTAACTGATTACCAAGTATTTTAGTACATAATAGATACTACACACCCTTCATTTTTATTACTCTTTCTCTATAGAAAAGCCTCCCATAAATGATATAGTAAATTACTAATGAAAACATAAAATTGATGTCTATAATTTTGGTCAAGTTATATTTCATTCCTGAAATTTATGGACTAAAATAGTACATCAATAACATATTTTTGGTTAAATTGTTCATAATTTGTCCAAGTACTCCTTACCTCAAATTTCATACCATTTCCAAGCAGAACAGGAGAGACAAACTCACGGTCAATACTACTAGCACCAACAGTGATAATCCATGGAGCCGGGTTGGATAAAGTTGAAGGTTTAGGGCCAGAGTTACCTGCACTACATGACACCACAATGTTTTTCTTGGCAGCATGGAGTGCTCCAATTGCAATACCATCCTCAGCATAAGGAAAAGGTTGTGCAGTTCCAATGGAAAGGCTTAACACATCAACACCATCAGCAATGGCATCATCAATGGCTGCCAACATGTCTTCCTCAAAGCATGTGTTCCCATCTGCTTTTGAACGGCCCGGTATTGGCCAGCAAACTTTGTATATGGCAAGGCGGACAAGTGGTGCCCCACCTGAGGCAGTGCCATGAGCAAAGCCACCAATGGCTGAGGTGCTATGAACCCTTCGACCTCCAACTGTTGAGGTAGTGTGTGTACCGTGCCCATCTTTGTCACGGGGTGATCGATAATCCTCACTTGTGTTTAAAGAGCCATAGTATTTCTCGTAACTCTTAAGGTAGTATCGAGCTCCAATGAGCTTCCTGAAAAAATGTCAAATGAATTATGATTAGTTTTATAGATAGATAATATGAAATTAGTATTAATCTCAAATATATTCAGATGTTGAAAATGAATACATAGGATTTGGCTTACCTCCAGTATTTTTTTAACTGGACATGTCCTTTTGTTTTAAATATACAAAGGTAAATGATAATGTGTTTTAATTCCCACCTTTTATTTAGTTAGTGTATGATGTGGTAATCTCTCATTAAAACAAAATGAGATTCTTTTTTAAAAAGTACTGAAGAAAAGCCAAACTTGAATACAAAATAGTGATGATTTAGTAAGTTACAAATTATAAAATAGACTAACTCAAAGTTCAGGACTCTCTCAAAGTAACGCATCTTATCAATTTTGGAAATTTTAGTTCCCTTAAAGCAATAAAATGTTCCACAAATGTATAGTGTGTAACACGTTTTTGAATTTTGCCTTTAAATTTTTTGTATTTAATATGAAACATGACATCAATCCATTTCAATGACAAAAAATTATTTTCAAGTTCAAAGTAAGTATAGAAGGAAGTTAACTAGTGAAATGAAAGGCAAACTTCACTCACAATTATAACGAGAGATACTTTACTATATATAATTGTGTGATAAAGAGGAAAGAAAACCAAGATCTGATAACTTTTTCTAAAGCTTCTCTCTTACTCTCAATGTGCTTCAAAGCGATACTCTACTCTATGGGGTTAGCTAGGTAATGGATGAATAGTGCGACCTAGTATATAGCTAAGAAAAATATGATTCAACCAATAAGTTTGTTTTACTTTTTCATGTGAAGATGAGGGAGTTCTAAATTCTTATTTCCTTGATTTGTGCTTCTTATCATTCATTGACACTTTTTTTTTCCTAGTGAAATTCTGAAATTATACACACAATAGCAATTCATTCCTTTTTCTTTTTTTTTCAGAGATCCTTCTTTCTACTCCAAATAGTGGAATCCTTAATTTATCAGAATCCCTACAAGCTCGCTATATGAATATAATTAATAAACCAAAGTACTGGTAACATACTTTCATACAACAATGGCAATTGTTTTTACTAGTGATTGTCCCATTCCCCCCTGAGACATGACATCTCAATGGTAAGCATATTGACCTCGCTAAGATCAGGTTCAAAAGGACAGGTCAGTTCAATCGCAATCAATCACTAGCTCATTCCTTGAAATGATCAAGAAATGTCTATTCATTGATTGAGGGCATTAGTGTTGTTTATTTCCACTATAGGTCCACCAATTGTGGCTCAGTTCCAAACCCTATATGACCTTAGGCATTGAATAATGAGAAGAAGCCAAATAAACCGACTTTAAACCCATTGGGCCATGGAGTACTGATAAAAGCTCACAAGATGGGAATGAGAAGAAGCCAAAACCAATTAAGTCACATATTTGTTTGATTCAAAGGGTGTAGGGATTTTCAACACAAAGCAATAAATACTTTTTATACAATTTAACCACAGAAAAATCCAACATAGCAATCTATAAACGACACCAGTAGGACAAAATGCAGGCCCATTGGATAGGGCCAATCAGAATTGCCTTTTGTGATGTCTTGGAAAATGTCCAAGATGCACAGGCTAATAAGTCTAATGTCCTTGAGTGTAAATCTCTATACAATGAAACAAGGTGTTATAAACTTATAATTGGATATCCTATGCATAGTATTCGATCTTTAGTACAATAGATTATAGTAATTTTTAGCGAAAGAAGAAAAAAAAGAAAGAAAGGTGTCGTATAAAAATTAATTTGATTATGAAACTTTATCTTTCTTTTTCTTTTTTCTTCTATAGGAGCTTCCTTGGTATATAAGCTTAGTACTAAATTCTCTCAAAAAGAAAAAAAAAAGAAGCTTAGTACTAATTTTCTTCTCTCATACCTTAGTAAAAAGAACTTATTCTAATTTCAGTTAAAACGTTCCTAGGTGCTAGGGGTGAAGAATGTTTGGCCATCTGAAAATGACATGAATTTTAGAAAAAGCAACCGATCAGGTTGAAAATTGAAATTCAAAACAACTTTGATTCAAAAAACTACACATGCATGGGCCATTCACGAGAAAGGAACTCATCCATTCAAAGATTCCCTAGTGTGGGACAATGCAAAAATTATTTTTCACAAGGCAACATATGCCTAGCTTGCACCATTAATTATAGCTTGGGAAAAGCCAAACTGGGTCGAATACAAAATCACTAAAGCAACAAAATATTTATAAATGCTAATTGCAAAAGCTCCTATGCAATGCTGTACTGGATAGGATTTCCAGGAGCACTTCTAAGAGATGCACGCTGAGTGGCAGTTCAAACTTCAAATTAGTACTGCAATTTCTTAATTTCCCAAGTGTTATTAGTGAGATTGTGGAACAAAGATATATATATATATATATATATATATCACTTCTCATAGTCATTTAAGAGGCATGTTTGTCCATAAAAGAAAATTCAAAGTCTATTGGCTTCAATTCTAAACGTGCCCATGCATATATAAACATCGTTGAACACCCAAAAAAAGCAAATTCCTCAACACTGATAACACAGGCTGTCTTAAGCATGAAAGATGATATTGATTTGGTAAATTGCTCATTTTTATTAGTTTATTTAGTTAAAACTTAAGTTACAGACTTACAGCTAGAAAAAAGAGAGATTTTAAGAAATTGTACCTAAATAAAAAAATAAAAATAATAATAGATACTGTTAGATAGGTAGAGGTAGATAATTAAAATAAGCTTGAAAAAAGGAAGGAAAAAAATAAAAAAACAAATAAACAAAGCATCAATGGTCATATCAAGAAGAAATCAAATTAACCTGCATATTCCGAGCCTAAAGAATTTAAAGAAGTACTACTCACTCACCTATTACAATTGGATGAGTTAAAAGCAACTCCTGTTTGGCATATTCCTTTCCATGATTTTGGGACAGTTCCCATCCCTTCATCACTGAAGCTCTTTGATTCTGGCCACACACCTAATCAAAACCACACTCATCACATTCTATCATATATATTGCCCTCATCCACTTGATGATGGTGTGTGTGTCTATATATATATATATATATATATCATACACACATATGGGTTACTAAACTACAAAGATGATGGTAGTATTTTCACATGTCAAACAGTAATGTGGCCAAAAGTAGATGAATTCTAGCTTGAATTGAAACTGGTACGTACCACTATCCAAGACCCCCACTATTACTTCTTCGCCATATTTAGCTTTGGACAGTAATTCTCCTCCGCTCGAGGGATACTTTGGTTTTGTATCTAAGCCTAAAAACTCCCATGACCTTGTGGTATGTAAAGAATACTTTCTTGGGTTGCTCTGATACACCGATACTACTTCCTCCAATTCTGTTCAAAACCATTGTTTCAATATTAGATATATATATATATATATATATCAAAAAGAGAGATTAATGATTGGAAACAAACATATGTGGTGTTTTTGTTTACCAGATAATTGGGAGGCTTCTTCGGGTGTGAGCAATGCTGCGAAGCCATTGATGCTATGCTTGTAGCTGTAAATAAAGGAGGCTCTAGCTTCTTCCTCATTCTTTTTTACAGGGAGCAAATATGAATGATGGGTGTCTTTTATCTCATTCAATGTATTTTCTCCACTATGCTCTCCAAAGTACACTATGTAAACCTGTGGTGGCCAAAAACATTGTGTAAAAACAAAAGAATAATGAAGCTTAAAAACAAACAAAACAAAGCGATTTGCTTAAGAAAAAACCTGTTGTTCTACACATGAGGCTAAGAGTGGAAGCAGAAGGAGGATGAAGATTATGGGGATTCTCTTCATTGTTGCTAAAATGCTAATAGCATCTTAAACTCATGTATAACTAGTATTTATATATGTTCAGAGAATCTTATCTTTCTAAAGAACAAATCATTCTCTCTAAAAATTAATCAGTCCCACTTTTAGAGTTTGTATTAGAGTAGGGACCTGGATATTGCGCTGTCTGATGAATATTGTGGACTATGTATAAGCTTCCCTTTCATATGGAATCATGGAGTTCTCTTTTTTGGTAGGCTGTAGATGCATTTGCAGTCTCTCTCTTTATAATTAGAAGATTAAAATTGTATGGAGTTCTTAACTCTACCGCACAAACTATTAACATCCCCTACAGATCCTACCCATATATTTTTAGAGGGCTCGGATTAAATTTACTCGGTCATAAACATTTAAAATTAGTTTGACCAATAAAAGCCGTGCATTAACGGACATAATACTAGAAGAAGCATACTATAATTGGTGAGCCTAAAGTGAATTTGTGTAAAGCAATATATTTAAGTACATACCAATGATTGATTCTCAAAAACTAAAAAGAAAAGTACATATCAATAATTCTTTTAAGGAAAAAAAAAAAACATACCAATAATATTTTACTATGGAAAATGTTTGGTTTCAAACCTTGGAGCACTAATAGGAAAAAAAGTAATAACATATTCCGTCATGTGCAATGCAAAAAACATACTTGGTTGATTGGGTTATCTTCCCATTAGTGGTTGAGCCAAACTTTATCTTTTTACTTCACGTTAGCTTTAATTGTGAGATGTCTAAAAATGACTTTTAATGGTTTACATTGTACTAATAATGTATACTTATATTGTACTAGAGTATTTTTACATATAAAAAAAAAATTATGTTTTATATATTCTAAATATTGATTTTTTTATTTGGGAGAATCAAAATATTGAATATATGATCAACAGGTATTCACTGCCTATTTGATGCTATCCATATGTTGAATAATGTCATTTAGTAATAATCCACATTAATTTTACATTATTAGTGGTTGAAAAACGTATATTGGTGCCAAATAGCAATTCTTAACCATATTAACTATATTAATGATGTATTAAATATATATGAATTACTTGAATTTGACTTTCTCATACTTTCCTTAAAAAAAGGGACTTTCTCATATAAGTTGGCAGGCAATTACTTAACATTTTTCTTAAAAAGCTACTGAACGTTATTGATCCAAGCAACAATGGAGGTTATCCTATATGGCCCTTCTCAATTAGGGCCCAACTTTCTCTAGGCAGGATTCTTTGTTGTCCCTACCACCTTTCTCAAAATCAAATCTCCCCACGCTAGTGGCCTCAACTTCACACCTTTATCATACCCTTACTTAAGTCTCTGCTAATAATGTGCTAGTTTTATTGCAGCCACTTCTCTCCTTTCCTCAGCCACATCTAAGCTGTTTGAGAGTAAATGGTTATTTTCTTCAACATTGAACTAATTCGTTCTTAGGGTTAGGAATCCTGATTTAAGAGGAATTACCACTTCTACCCCATAAGTCATTGAAAAAGGAGTTTCCCCTATTGATCTTCGGGGCGTAGTTTGATAAGTCCACAGTACATGGAGCAGTTCATCCACCCATTTACCTTTAGCATCATCTAATCTTTTCTTTAGCACCGACACTATAACCTTGTTGGTGGCCTTAGCCTGACCATTCCCTTAAGGATAGGCAGGTGTGAAATACTTGTTCTTAATCCCCAACTCCCCACAATATTTTCAGAAGGCTTTACTATCAAATTGAAGACCATTATCCGAGATCAGTGTATGAGGAACTCCGAACCTTGTGACAATATTCCTCTAAATAAACTTCTTAGCATCCACGTCCCTGATATTAGCTAGTGGCTCAACTTTCACCCACTTGGTAAAGTTGTCTGTCCCGACAAGGAGCCACCTTCGATTCCCCATAGCTCAGGGAAATGGTCCCACTATATCCAGGCCCCACTAAGCAAATGGCCAGGGGCTGGATAATGGATTTAGGACTCCCCCTGGTTGATGAAGATTTGGGGCATATCTCTGACATTGGTCACACTTCTTCACATAATTTTGGGAGGTTCTCTGCTTGCTCGACCACCACTATCCCTGGGTGAGGGCTCTATGAGCCAAAGACCTACCCCTCATGTGACTTCCACATATGCCCTCATGTAACTCTTCTAGCAAGGGTTCCACTGCTTCAAGATGCACACACAATAAATACGGCACAGAATAAGAGCACTTATACAACTTCTTCTCTTTAAACAACCAATAATGAAGAGCACTCTTGCACACCTTCTTTGCCTCTCCCTTGTCCTCGGGCAACAATTCCTACTTCAAAAAAGTTATTATAGGGTCCATCCAGTTTGGCCCCACTTGGATGCTATGTACCCCCATCAAAGGCCCCCTTGTGAGACTAGAGCTATCCATATCCTTAACAATAACAACCCGAGGAAGAATTAATCCCAAAGAAGTGGCCAGCATTGCCAAAGAGTCTGTATGGGAGTTCTGTCCCCTAGGGATTTTCTTTAGAACAAAACTCTTAAACTGGGCCCGAGCCCGTTTCACTTTAGCAAGATACCCTTGCATCCTCTCATCTCGGGCTTCAAACTCTCCATTAACCTGGCCCACCACCAACCGAGAATCTGAATACAACTCCACCACATCTCCTCCTAGCCGACTGACCATAACCACTCCAGCTAGCAGGGCTTCATACTCAACCTCGTTGTTAGTAGCCAAGAAGCCCAACCACAGTGACTTTTCCATAATCAGTTTCTCGAGAATGATCAACACAATCCCTATCCTTGCTCCTTTCGATTAGCTACTCCGTCAGTGTAAATTTCCCAGAGGGGAACAACAATGGCTGAGGTGAGCACAACCCCTACTGCTTTCTCCTCCTCACCAATCATACCTTCTGTGAATTTTGCCACAAAATCTGCTAAGACTTGCCTCTTTATAGTAGTCTGAGGCATGTACTTGACATCATAGGCACCTAGCATGGTTCCTCACTTAGCAATTTTGTCTATATAGTCTAATTTTCATAGAAGATCTTGCAAAGGGAGCTGGGTGAGCACCACCATAATGTGAGCTTGAAAATAATTGGGAAGCTTCCTAGTGGCATGCACAATGGCCAATACTGCTTTCTCCAAGGGTAGATAACGTGTCTCAGCCTCTTACAAGGATTTACTAACATAGTAGACAGGTCGTTGAACCCTATCCTCGTTTTTGACCAGGACCAAACTGACAGCATAATTGGTGATTGCCAAGTATGCATACAACACTTCCTTTTTCTCGGGCCTGGATAGGATTGGGGGACTTGAAAAATACTACTTGAGCTCCTCAAAAGCTGTTATACACTCCTCGGTCCAACGAAAGTCCTTCCATTTGTGAAGAAGCTAGAAAAAAGGATGACACTTGTCTGCAGACCGAGAAATGAACCTATTGAGAGCTGCTGCCATCTTGGTCAATTTTTGTACTTCTTTGGGATTCCAAGGAGGGTGCAAATCGTTAATAGCCCTAATCTGATGGGTTGACCTTAATCCCTCGGTGTGTTATCATGTAGCCTAGAAACTTTCCCGAGCTAACCCCAAAAGAACACTTAGATGCATTCAGGCATAGCTTATGTTCTCTCAACACCGAGAATACTTCTCCCAAATTTGCCAAATGCTTTTCTATCTACTTGCTCTTTATCACCATGTCATCAATGTAAGCCTCCATATTCCTCCCAATTTGTGACTTAAACATTCGCGTCACCATTCTCTAATACGTGGATCATGCATTCTTAAAGCCAAAGGGCATCACCTGATAGTGGCAGTTCCCATTAGGAGCACGAAAAGATGTCTTCTCCTGATCAAATAGTGATAAGGGTATCTGATGAGACCCCTGGAAGGCATTCAAAAAACTTATCTAAGGATGCCCCATTGTCGCATCCACCAACTGATCAATCCTAAGAAGGAGAAAAGGGTCTTTCGGGCAGACCTTATTTAGATTAGTGAAGTCCACACACACATGTCACTTCCCATTCTTCTTCTTTACTACCACAGTATTAGCTAACCACTCGGGGTAGAAGATCTTTTTAATTGCTCCAGCTTGTTTCAACTTGTTTACTTCCACCCTTACTGCTTCAGCATGCTCCTTAGATGAGCGCCGAGGAGGTTGCTTACATGGTGTGGCCTCGGGATTCACATTTCATTGATGACATATAAACTTGGGATCAATCCCTAGTATATCGTAAGTGCTCCAAGCGAACACATCAATGTTGACTTCTAAAAACTTTACCAACTCCGCATTTTCCAATGATGGTAACTGGGATCTCACTTGAAAATATTGCTCCTCATCGTACACTATTAGCATCTGGTATTTAGAAAGTATCTCATTTTCATAAGGATTTAAACCAAAAAAAAAAATTTATTTTAATAAGGAAAGAGGGACAAAAAGGTAGAGGAAAGAGAGAAGAGAGAGAAATCAAATATTTTATATTATTTGTTGGTGTAGTTTATATTATTTTAATGAGTTATATGTAAAAATAGAAACTGAGATGTTGGATATGTTGTAAAATGAGATGATAAAATAAATAAAGTAAGTTTTAAAAATGCAAAATAGACATTTTTTTTTTTCTATTCTCAAATGCTAGTGCTCTACGAGCACTTGAGCATTAGCATCTGGTATTTAGAAAGTATCTCATTTTCATAAGGATTAAAAAAAAAAATAAAATAAAAAATTAATGAGGAAAAAGGGACAAAAAAGGTAGAGGAAAGAGAGAAGAGAGAGAAATTGAATATTTTATATCATTTGTTGGTGTAGTTTATATTATTTTAATGAGTTTTGTGTAAAAATAAAAACTGAGATGTTAAATAAGTTGTAAAATGAGATGGTAAAATAAAAAAAGTAAGATTTGAGAATGCAAAATAGACTTTTTTTTTCCTATTCTTAAATGCTAGTGCTCTAAGAGCACTTGAGCATTAGCATCTGGTATTTAGAAAATGTCTCATTTTACTATCTTAAGTCATTTTATCTATTATATCATACTATTTTACAATAGAGTAAGACTTATGTACTCTGTTTTTTAGGTTTCATTTTTAATATTCTGCAATGTTAATTTTTTCTCATGAGATGAAAGTATTTTTTAATTAAGTAGCCACATGGCTGAATCATAAAAGGCAATTTAGGAACAGCACATAAGGTAGTGTACTTAAGTTTTATCCTTTATAATATACTCAATATCCCAATTTTTATTTTACCATATAATACATCAAAATAAGGACAAAATTCAAATACAATACCTTAGATGTTATTCCTTAGGTTTTCCTCTTAGAATTCAGTCATGTGGCTATTTAATTAAAAAATATACTTCCATCTCATAAGAAAAAATTTACATGATAGAATCTTAAGAATACCTAAGTCTTGCCCTTAAAATAATATATATATCTAAACAATAAAATAATATAACCTAGTACCAAATAAAACCTAAATACACAAATAAAATCCAAAACCCAATAAAATATTATTTAAAAAAAAAAAACCATGGTGGGCCTCTTTCTTTTCTTCTTTATTTTCCTTCTGCCTCTCTCTCTTATTTGCTTGCTCTTCCTATTTCTTTGCTCTCTCTCTCTCTCTGCTTCACTCTCCGACGAAACCCAGGCTGGAGCATCAAGCCAGGCCGATCTCTCTCACACTGAATTTTTTTTTTTTTTTTTTTTTGTTGTTGTTGTTGTTGCTGTGATTTGATGGTGGATTCGGCAGTGGTGGGTTCAGATGGTGATGGGCGGATTGGTGGCGGTGGCTTCCGATGGTCGGCCTGTGGGTAGCTTCCGATGGGTGGGTCGGCTCTTATCATCCTATTCATGCTTATGAGAGCAAAAAACAATAAGTGCAAGCCTATCTTACCGATTTCTCAAAAAATAAGTGCAAGCCCAAGCATAACAAGCCCACACCCCGAAGGGCCCGAACCCTCTTGCTGGCCCGAAGCCTCTGCCTACACCCTCTGGGTCTGGACCTGCTTATTGCTCGGCCTCATCATCCACGCCTCTCAATAATACTCATCTGTTTTGCTCTCGGGTTGAACTTGCTTGCTGTTGTTGATGATGATGATTCTCAGTAGCAGAAACTCATTTTGTTGCCAATCCCAATTCTCCTCCTTATCATTAGGAATGAGTCAGGTGATTTGTTGGGTTACTATAAATTCTTTCTTCTTCTTCTTCTTCTTCTTTGTGTTGCCTTTTAATACTTATTGTACAGTCTCATCAGGTTAGGAAAACTGAAGTGGAGTTGTTGTTGTTGAGGTCCAAGCTCTCAATTTCCACTATCCTCACTACAAAGGCAAGCACCAAATTTTTTATTTATTTATTTAAAAAATGAATATTTCAATTAGAGTTAGTTAGTTTGTTAAAATATTGATCTTTTATATCTTCAAATTTGTCCCCTGTAACATGTAGGCAACGATGAATTCCCAAGTCAAATGCTCCGTTAATCAAAGTGGACAACTGATAACTAATTATAAAGCTGTTGAGAGGTACACCCCATTTCTATTCCTTCATGTTTATCAACAGTTTCTGTCTCTAAGCCAGTTTTACTTCCATCATCTTGATTCATTGTGTAAAAATGTTTGGTTGTGCTTGTGCTTGACTTTAACTCTGAATGAAATGTTGGCATGATTATTTTCTTTGTCTAATGAGTTTTAGTTCTAATAGACTTCCTTCTCCCATAAGAAAGTGTGGAGGGTGATTTCGTCGGTTCAAAACTCACTGGGTGCCTGTGTAACTTACAAATAAAGAAAAATGTTAGCATTGTTGTTTGGAAAATAGTTGTCGCGGGTATGATTAATTTTTAAATTTTCACAGTTGCTTCACATAGATTTCTTCACTTGAATACAGGAAAATGATAAAGAAGGTCGGTAAGAGAGAACACCGCATGTGGAAGAGAAGAGATTCAGCTGGGTCTGGGCAAAAGGCACTTAATCTTGTCAGAATTGTATGTTGATTGATCATTTCTTATATTTCGATTCTGTTTTTTCCTTTTGTCATGTTTTTATGTAATAATTAAGAGCACTTGCTATCAGGTGTTGATGGAAAATTACTAGTTTTATTAATTGAACTAGATAGGTAAGTGTTAAATTTTTTCTATAACTTCTTTAATTGGTTGGATGTACATTTTGAAATACAGGTTTCTGGGCTTCCTAATGAGAAGGAAGCTTTTTATGGAGCATTAGATAAATGGACTGCTTGGGAGACAGAATTCCCATTGATTGCAGCAGCTAAGGCTTTAAGAATCTTAAGGAAGAGGAATCAATGGAAGTGAGTAATTCAAGTATGAAACACCTATTCCTTTACCGTCTGCTGTAGTTAATCTATAATGGCATGCTACAACCTCTATGAACTCGGCTACTACATAAGTATTTTGCAATTGTAGATTATGATGTTCCATTAGAGGGATGCTCCAGTCACTGTAATTCATTTTGCAATATCTATATAGTTACATTTAGTAAGGTGTACGGTTCAGACTGGTTAGAACGGAGACCTCAACCAGCCTGACTCCCTTGAGTCATTATTGTTTGCTTGTAAACATAATAACAGATATAATTGATGGCATGAACTAAGTTTTCTCGCTGTAGTGCCAAGTGCAGGATGGACTGACCTCTATGTTAGGCAAAGCCATTAAAAGGTTCGTTCCATTGGCTATGATAACTAAAGGTGCCCACTGCCCAAATTATTTGCTTGGCCCTTTCTTTTATAGTCTTTATATTGGGATAAAGAATTTAGATAAATTTTGTAGACTGTAATGGCCTTAATGGGATTATACCTAAATCGAGTGCCTATTATTTCTTTAGGTATTGAATTTAATTCACTAACTGAGACCTGATGAAGTAATGTCTTCTCAATCTGAGTTGGTTTGTGTTGCTTTAGCAATAGCTATGTAGTTCACTAGATATTGACTTAGGCTAGGTTGGTTCCAGCCTCTAGGTTGATGATGAACAGAACTGAGTTGTATCACTGATGATTTTGCCATTCAAATATTGTAACTGCACTATCAAGCTGCCAATCTCAATCATGGTGGAAGACTGATGATTTTACAGCTCGTATAATAATTACTAATCCTTTGCAAGGTGGCCAAGTGGATGTTGAGTGAAGGTCAAGGGGCAACAATGGGAACGTATGACACCTTTCTACTGGCATTTGATATGGATCAGAGAGTAGATGAGGCTGAATCTTTGTGGAACATGATTTTGCACGTACATACACGCTCTATCTCGAAGCGGTTGTTTTCTAGGATGATTTCTTTGTATGATCATCATAACATACAGGATAAGATAATAGAGGTAAAAGGAATACCATGACACTTGCAATATCACACCTGGCACAGATTCTGTTCATAATGCTAAACTTCAATTCTTTTTTAAAAATTCAGGTTTTTGCAGACATGGAGGAGTTGGGTGTAAAACCAGATCAAGATACTGTCAGGAGAGTCGCATGTGCCTTTCAGAAATTGGGACAAGAAGAGATACTGAACGATCAATTCCATGCATATTGGAGTAAAACTCTTGTATAAGCATGGAAGGACAGGTGACCAGGATGTCACACAGTGACTCCCATCCCCGACTATGAATGACATTGGGAAGGTTAGTGTCGGCGAAGTCTGCCAGAATGACTTGGCGTTCAGAATGAATGCCTTGTCGGGAAAAGTTCTTCGAGAAAGCCTTCCGGGCATCCTCATCACATAACCGAAGATGAGAGGCAGTAGGATCAGACAAAAACGATGCCCCAGAACGAAGAGGGTTCTAGGACGAAGCATATTTATGCTTAGGTGTCATAGACACGACTAATGTAAACAGAAAGAGAGGGAGAGAAAGAGAGACAATCAGAAAAGCTCCAAAACATTTCAAATATAGCAAGAATATTGAAAAGAGAGTACGTATGCATGAGAAATGCATGAACATGTGACATGCAATAGAAAATTCATCATGGGCTCAGCCCAATCCAATCCCACTAGCACATAATCAACTTACACATATCAAATGCATGATAATACTGTTATAATGCTAATGTGATGCAATGCATGAGATTTTAAACTCATTAAAACAAAAACCCATCTCAAAATTGCAACAATAACTCATCAATTTTGAAAAACCCCAAAATATTTCAAAAACCCCAAAACCTAGGTTTCAAAACATGAAAATGCATGAAAATGAGAGATTAGAAGCTTACCAAGTGAAGGAAAACTTGAAAAAGCTTGAAGAAACCTTGAGGAACAAGTTTGGAGTGATTGAGAGAGGTTTAGGAGGAGAACAGACAAAGGTATCGAGAGAAAGATTGAGAGAAATGAAGAATGGATCGTGTTGAACAAATATATAGGCGTTCAGTAAATCTCGACAGATAGAGGTATTGAGAGGTGTCGAGAAATCTGTCGAGGAAGGTGTTGAGAAAAACAACATCGATAGATGAAGCTATCGAGAATGTGTCAAGGAACAAAGCAAAGACACAAGAATAGAAGTTCGATCGATCCACCAGCTGTCGAGAAGCTATCGAGGGGTAGGAACTTTCTCAATCGATCCATCTAGCTGTCGAGGAAGTATTGAGATTGTGATAAAAAAAAGCTGAGGAGCTCGATAGATAGCCAAGTGTCGAGGAGCTGTTGAGCTAGCTTTGAAAACAGTTTTTCGAGAAGAGAAAAACACAGACATGAAAACCGCCCGTCGATGCAACTCAACCAATGATCCAATCAACATATTAAGCTCTCAAAATCATCTCTCAACAACAATTTTAAGCACATGGATCCTAAAAACACACACACACACACACACACACACACACACATACTAAACAAGTCTAACCAATTTTATATTTCAAAAACAAATCAAGACAGTTTAGTGAGCATACATTAAACACATGTAAAACCTTGTGATGGCCAAATCACATTGTACTTGCACATGTATCAAGAGTAGCAAAGAATATTGCGTGTTGTGTGTGAAAAACATCGCAAGATTGCATAAGTGTATACATGTTATGACGATTTGAGATATGAGAAAATCACTTTAACTCACACACAATCATAACTGTTTGATGGGGACTATCACCTTCAAAGTACATTCTATAACTCCCACATCTCCTAGAATACACGCTTGCAATCATATTTAAAGCATTTTTTATCTTTTTGTTTTTTATTTTTCTTTGGATATTTTTCTTTTTAATAAGCATATCATGCATAGGCATATAAGAGAGAGAAAAGAAATACTCAATGATATTTGACATTCCAATTTTGCTATGCCGAAGCACACAAATGTCATTGACTTTGCAGTTTTGCTATGCCGAAGCATACAGATGTCATTCGTGATTGGCGGGCAACAGTGGTGAGATGGTTATTTATGTTTTTCTCTTAGGATTTTCTAGTCATTCCCGTCAAAAAGAGTGATACGAGTGATAAGTATAAGAGATCACTTAATTTTACTCATCACAAACATGAGCCACAAAGCTCACTTGCCTAGTTGTGCATAGAGATGCTCATCTAAGTTACAAAAGATACAAAATTTAGAAAACTTTATTTCAATAGCCATCCAAGGTACACAAGTACCAATGTACACAAAACACACACTGTTTTTATATTTTTCTGATTTTTCAATTTTTTTTTATATGAAAAAAAAAATAAACAAAACTAAAAAAATAAACAAACAAAAACATGTTAAACAAAGCAAAGCAAAAACTAGACTGACTCATACTAAAAGCAAAACAAACAAGTTATACAAAAACAAAAACACAAAAAGAGAGAAGAAAGTGATAGAATTACTTAGAACCCTTTTCCTTCCACACTTGGAGGAACCTTTTCTTTGATTAAACCCTTGAACCGGCGGTGAGGGGGAAGAATTGAAACCGTTTAAGTTCAAAAGGAACATGAGGGTTTTGAGAAGATCTCCAAGGGGAGCAAGAGAGGATTGAAGCTGATTCTGGCTTCTAGATGCTATCATGTTGTTGCTCTGTTGAGTGGCTAACCACTTATAACAATTTGGTCGAGTATGACCGACAACTCTACAATGATGACAGAGATGCTACTTCTTCTGTTTAGGGTTTTGAGAGTTAGCCTTCTTAGCCCTAGGGTTTTTAGCATCTTTCTTATCTTGCTTAGGGGGTGCTCCTAAGATAGATTTACCATTATCTAAGTTCTCACTAGCTAATTCATTTTTAACGACATTGTTCTCAATTTCAACATTATCAGTAGGAGGGACAAAAACAGTAGTACTAGTAGAAGCAATATTAGAGGAAAAAAGACCATACCCTAATCTTGTTCGATCTGAAGCAGATTTCTGAATGCTGAGCATCTCGTCAAGTTTCACACTTGAAATCCTCTTCAATTGAGCTCTAACTTGAAATAGCTCCGATTCAAGCTTCTTAGTCTTCTTAGCGAAGAAATTGTTATCAAACCTCAGTGCACCAATTGTCTGATTAACTTCATCAAACTTTATGGAAAGCTCTTCCCAATCAAGTTCCACATCACTGAGTTTCTTGGTGGCCAGCTTATGGAGTTTCTCGTGTTTCTCCGACAACTTGTATAGTTTTTCATAGGCCGTATGGATATCATCTTGATCATCTATTTTCTCAAACTTGGACTCCACCAATTCCTCTTCTTCATTCACATCTTCAACAATCCTTTCAGTAGGATTGACAGAGGCAGTGAAGGCATTCAAGATTTCGTCATCCTCATTGTTGGAATCATCCTCAAGCTCAGTGTCATTCAAGGTTGTAGCAAGTGCCTTGCTCTTCCCAATGCTTTTGAGATATGTGGGACACTCTTGCTTCATGTGTCCGAAAACTTAACACCCAAAGCACTTAGGTCCTGCGGGAACAATGTACTGACCGCCATCCCTAGCATCCTTCTTCCCTTTATCTTGGCTCTTGAACTAAGAACACTGGATTGCCTATGGTCCTTGTTGAAGCCCTTCCCATTGGCATTCTTCATGAACTTCTTGAATTGCCTTGTAATGTAGGACTTTTTCTTTGAATCCTTATCATCTGAAGACTCATTAGTGTCACTGCTCTTGGCCTTCAAAGCCATGCTCTTGCCCTTACCCGACTTGCCAATTCTTGTTAACCCTAGCTCGTAGGTCTGCAAGTTTCCAACCAGCTTAGTCAAAGGGATCTTGTCAATACCTTTGATTCCTCAATCGTTGTAATCTTGGCATGAAATCTCTTGGGCAGAGATCTGAGCACTTTTCTTACAATCTTGGGTTTAGGAATGGTTTCCCCAAGATTGAAGACTGAGTTCACTATGTCCTTAAGCTTGGCATAGAAGTTATCAAACGACTCATCCTCTTCCATCTTTATCTTTTCAAAACTTATAGTGAGCCTCTGAAACTTTGAATCCTTGATAGCCTTGGTTCCCTCATAGGTTGTCTGGATGACGGTCCATGCTTCCTTAGTAGTTTTAGTGGAGGATATCTTCTTGAACTCCTCATTGGTGATTGTACTGAGTAAAGCATTCAATGCCCTGTTGTTGAAGTTTGCTACCTTGATCTTGGCTTCATCCCCATCGGCCGGCACTTCCTTTGGCTTGGTCTAGCCAATCTCTACAGCTTGTCACACCTTCTCATTTAAAGACTGCAAGAAAGCTCTCATGCGTACTTTTCAGTATGCATAGTTAGTGCTATCAAATAAAGGAGGTATAATTAATGACTGTCCTTTATCCATGACAAACAGGGGTCAATGGATCAACATAGTAAAGATTAAATCTAATCAGAGTGTGCCTACTTTGATACCACTTGATAGGCCAAAAACATATTGACCCCTTATGTGGATTAATTGATTAATTACCCAAATTTATTAATTAATCAAATTAACATGCAAAGCACGTGCTAGCACAAACAAATCACCAATAACTAAAGTATGCAGCGGAAAATAATTTGACACGGTGATTTGTTTACGAATGGAGAAAACTTACACGACAAAAATCCCACCGGGTGATTTTAAGGTCACCACTCTTGAAATTCCACTATTACCACAACAAGCGGTTACAAGTAAAGGAATCTCAGTACCTTATACCAACCTACAGTTGAACCCTTACCCTAATACCTAATTGGACTTGTTCTGTAGTGACAATTTCTCCTTTTGATGCACGGCTCCTAAGTACGTGACTAACCAATTGCGTGGATCCTAGTATGCGACTTCAATCACCAACTAGAGAAAGTTGTTGGCTACAAAGTTCTTCAGTTCATCCATGATGAAGATCAAGAAGATGCTTGATTACAAAATCCTATGGTGTACAAACACAGCAACTTCTTCAGAAGAGATGAACTAGGCAAAACTCTGTCTCTGGTCACAATTTGCTTAAGCAAATTTTTCTCAATGCTTGTGCAACTTGCGAACTCTTTAACGGCCCTTAAAACAATCATTTTATACGTCTAGAGTTAAGAGAAAAGAAGACCCAAGGACACATTCACGGATCCCAAGAAAATCATATCAGAATTCTGAAATTCTTAAACCTCGACAGATAAGAGCTGTTGAGCAGGTGTCAAGCACACGGGGTTGAAACAGCTTTCTTAAGCTCGATAGATGTAACTGTTGAACTAGCTGTCAAGCTTTAATGAATTTGCACTATTCAGCTTGTTTCTTGGACAGACTTGAATTGCTTTAACACTTGATCTTGAAACCTTATTTCTTGAAGTATTAAGAACACCTAGATCTATCCAATTACAAGTAAAGTTTCAAAGGATTAGCTAATTACATTAAACAATGACATATGTTCTTAACAAGTGAAACACATATGTCCTAACAATATAAAATTAGTATTAATCTCAAATATATTCAGATGTTAAAAATGAATATATAGGATTTGGCTTACCTCTAGTACTTTTTTAATTGGACATGTATTTTTATTTTAAATATACAATAGTCAGTGGTAGTGGGTTTTAATCCCCACTTTTTATTTAGTTAGTAAATAATATGATAATCTCTCATTAAAACAAAATGAGATTTCTTTTTGTTGAGGATTGTTTTTTCGACCCATGTGGCATTACTTCATTGGCAACGCATGCCACATCAACATATCATTGATTTTTTAGGTAAATCTATTTAAAACCCAAAATAAGCTTATATCTCATTCAACTATATGGATTGGGCTCACATGGCACGCGAGATCCTTACTTCAAGAGGCGGATTCATGGTCCACATTTTCTTTTCATTAATTGGGATTGTAACCCCATAACATCATTATCATCAACATCAACATATGGATCGGGCTTAAGCAATGAATCAAAGCGCTCATGGCCCATATTACCTCTCTTACAATCATGGCAAGCGGCTTCTTCAACAAGAGCCCATATTTACACAAAATGACAACAAAACCCGAGATACGTCATCTCATCTTCGGTTTATGATCCAAGCTCATAAGTCTCTTTGGGGAAACTTTGGGAGTCGTGGTTTGGAGGGCCAAAAAGTATGTTCTGTAAAGCTCCAGCGGTTTAAAGTTAGTAAAAGAAACATGTTACTTGGCGTGTCTTCTTCAACTCCCTAAACTCTGACGAGTCTGTGTGTAGCGGGTAACATATGGTAAACATCTCTTATCACATAGCACTTTAGATGATAAAATTTCCCCGTTGCTCTTTTCCTAAAACTTAATATTCATTATGTGACAAATGCTTAATTTCCCCAGCCATCTAACTGTTAGGAAAATAACTGTTCATTCAATCCCCAGCTGTTGCTATACAAATTTAGAAACTTCATTATATTATTCTACATAAACTACATTACTTCTTTCAGCTAAAATTCAACTCAAACACATGGCATAATCTGATTGGCTATCTTTTATCTCTCTATACAAAATATTCATGATATCTCTCATACCCAGCTGCTGTCTGCCATAATCTGACCATATATTTCTCTGCCAGCTGGCAGGGCAGAGCATTAAACACTCTTCTTGCTCACCAAGATTATGTCACAACACAATGAGACCTTAACTAAATCTCTAAAGCTTCATTATCTTTCAACCAATCCTTCTATTATTTATTAGAAATGTGTTGTAATGGAACCTTACACCAAAAACACAAACACCTGAAAAGAGAAGTATTTCCAGGAGAACCCTAGTAGTGTATTAGCACTTGACACCTGGCTGGAAGTGATATCATCTCACATTTAATGCCAAAATCCCAGCAACCAACTGTTATACCCAAAATAGCAAGATACCCTTCAAAGAGATCTTACCATTTTTCAGCCAAATCTATAAAGTAAATGCTGAATGACCTCTCTAGCAGTCTGAAATGACTTAGTTGACCTCATTGGCTTCTGCCCAAAGCAAACAGCTATCTCATGATAGCTATCACAGCTTTTCCTGACAGCTGGGACAGCTTCTTCATGATAGCTGTCACAACTTTTCCTGACAACTAGGATGACCTTTTCAGAACAGCTGTGACAATTGACCCAGCAGCCTGAGCATTACTAATTTTTTCACTTTTGGCTAAAACCAAAATCAACTATAGAAACTACCTTTCTCTTGCCAAAATGCTTTTCTGTTGTTTTTTTCCCAGCAACTCTTACCCAAAATAACAAGAATACCTTAAAACTAAACATACCATTTTTGGCCAAATCTTAAGATGGATTCTCTGAAAATTCATTACTATTTGGGACAGATTTTGGCTGATATTCTTTGCAAAAATACCCTCTAAAACTCAGCTAAAGAGAACCCTTGATCAACACCTCAAAGGGGGAACACCAATGGAGAGGAAGAACTCTCTCATAAACTTCTCTCTCCCTCTAATAATCTTCTGAAGCTCTTAATGAAGTGCCAAACTTCTGAATTTTTAGTTTCTAAATTAGGAACTAAACTCTTCAGCTTTTAGCTCATAAATGTCCTTCATAAGTTTTCATACAATCCCAGCAAAAAATCCTAGTAGCTTGGCTAAACACACTATAATACTATTACCCTCTTATACTCATCATCTCACTCTCCATATTCTAAAAATACATATATCTTGCTGCCCGTATCTCTAAACATCTCTTTCTTCACTTCTCTTACACAATCTTATACACACTTGCTACACCATTACATATAACACACCACAACTCTTCTAAGCTCCACTCTCATACTCTCTTACTCTGAAATTCTACTATTTTGCTGCTCATAAATACATCTTAATACTCTTCTACACCTATCTCACTGCTCCTATCTCCAAATACCTAAACACATCTCCATGCTCTTCTCTTACGAAATCTTTCCTCTTGGAAAGCAATCTCTACAACTTCTCTAGCGGTTATAATCTCACATTTTTACTATCTTTAACTTTTATGTCTCTCATACTTCCATATATCATATACTATATCCCACAAAACATCTATATCTTTTACCATCTCCACACTTCTCAAGAGATATCAAACACTTATACTAAAAGCCCTTCTCATGGAAGGCATGAACTTCTATTACTAAAGTCCTTCTCCTAAAAGGCACCAAGATCTCATATCAAAGCCCTTCTCTTAGAAGGCACAACTACTTCTTACAAAAACTATTCTCTTAGAAGGCACAAATTACATCTTACAAAAGCCCTTCTCATGGAAGACAACACTATTCATAACTTCACAAAAACTAAAAGAGCATTGTCAAAGGAAAAACTCATTTAAGTGCATGATAAGAGGGGCAAGCTTAACCAGCCCCTACACACAACTGGACATACTCTCTCTCTCCTTCCAGTTGCACCCATTTTTCCCTTTAATCTTGAAGTTATCATGGTAAACTGCCTCTCTACCTCTGGGGTCACTCTGCTGGGACATTATCAGCTCACAGAAGCTGTACAACTGGAGCTACAAACCATACAAAGATAAATGACTTTGTTTCATTTTCTTTAAATTTACATAATTAAGTATATGATTGCTTCACATTTAAATACATATTACTTTATTCCAACTACTATTACAACTATTAACCAAGGCTTAAACTCATTTAAATGCATGATAAGAAGGGCAAGTTTTAACTAGCCTCTACCACTGGCATTCTGCTGGAATCCTATCAGCTCAGTGATGTTATACAGCTGGAGCTATAAACCATACAAAGATAAGTGATGTTGCTTCCATATCTTTAAATCTACATCATTGACTCCATGCTTACTTCACCTTTAAATACAAATTACTTTATTTCAACTATTATTACAACTATTAATCAAAGTTATCATATCAAACGCATATTACATATTTATTCGACCATTATCGTGATTCTTAGATTTTGGCCTTAATGATTTTGTAGGCTTAAAAGTACGCCGGTAGCCGTGGGACCACGTGGCCCAATATTGAGTTTTGGATGCAACTCCTCAAAAAGAACTCGGGCCTAGTAAGGTCATCCCTCCAATAGACCACACGTGGTTGGGCAACCGAAAAAGACCCCCGAACACTTTTTAAAAAGTACTAGAAGTAAGCCAAACCCAAATACAAAATAGTGATGATTTAGTAAGTTACAAATTCTAAAATAGGCTAATTCAAAGTTCCGAACTCCCTCAAAGTAACGCATCTTATCAAATTTGGAAGTTTTAGTTCCCTTAAAGCAATAAAATGTTCCACAAATGTATAGAGGCTGTTTGGTTCACTAGTTTTCATGACTCAATTCTCTGTTTTCATAACTCAATTTTCAAAAATGGTGGGACCCATAGCAAAATACTCGTTTGCCTGTACAATTTTTTTGTTTTCATAACTCTGTTTCCAACACTCAATTCTCTACTTTTTGAGTTATGAGTTGTGGAAACTGAAAACAACTTTTAGCTGTTTTCAGTTTCCAATTCTTATAATTCAATGGCATTTTTGTAATTAAACACACATGGGACCCACTATTCATAACTCAGCTGCAGCTTTTGTCTTCTTCTTTTTTTTCTTTCTTTCTTCACCTGGGTTCACCGTCTCCCCTGTTCTTCCTCCTTTTCTTTTTTTTTCCTTTCTTCATCTGGGTTCACGTCTCCCCGTCCTTCCTTCTTTCTTTCTTTTTTTTTTTTTTTCCCTTTCTTCACCTGGGTTCACCGTCTCCCCTGTTCTTCCCTTTTTTTTTTCTTCAACTGGGTTCACCGTCTCCCCTGATCTGGGTGTTTTTTTTTTTTTTTTTCCTTTCTACTTTCTCTAGGTTCGGGTGATCTGAACTTCTTTTTCTTTTTCTTTTTTTTTCCTTCTTTCTTTCACTGGTTTAGGTTTGTGGGTACTAAAAAAAAAAACTTGCACCAATGACAGGTATGGGGCTCACAAATAGTGTGAAAAATATTGAGTGATGAAAATTGAGTGATGGTACCAAATAGCCTTGATATTTTTAAGTGATGAGTGATGAGTGATGAGTAATGAGTAATGAGTGATGAGTGATGAGTAATGGAAATTAAGTGACGGAAATTGAGTGATGAAAAATGTGAAGCCAAACAGCCTCATAGTGTGTAACGTGTTTTTGAATTTTGTCTTTAAATTTATTGTACTTAATATGAAACATGACATCAATCCATTTCAATGACAAAAAATTATTTTCAAGTTCAAAGTAAGTATAGAAGGAAGTTAACTAGTGAAATGAAAGGACAACTTCACTTAAATTATACAAGAGATACTTTACTATATATAATTGTGTAATAAAGAGGAAAGAAAACCAAGATTTGAATTTCAATTTTCAACCTTAGGCATTGAATAATGAGAAGAAGCCAAATAAACCGACTTTAAACCCATTGGGCCATGGAGCACTGATAAAAGCTCACAAGATGGGAATGAGATGAAGCCAAAACTAAGGTATGTTTGGGTATAATTAATTTTGTTGAAAATTAAAAACACTGTAACAAAATAATTTTTAAATATGTAAATAGTACCGTAAGACCTTTTTTTAATATATTTTTTTTAAATAAAGTGGTTATGGATTCTGTGAACAGTGCATAAACAGTAACTTTGTCTTCGCAAAGTGTAATCACGTGTATGAACAGTGCCTTTTACTGTTCATAATAGCTGAAAAAAAAAAAAAAAAAAACACTTGTAAACACAGAAACACTGACTTGTACCCAAACGGATACCAATTAAATCACATATTTGTTTGATTCAAAGGGAAATGGTGTAGGGATCTTCAACACAAAGCAATAAATACTTTTTATACAATTTAACCACAGAAAAATCTAACATAACAATCTATAAATGACACCAGTAGGACAAAATGCAGGCCCATTGGATAGTGCCAATCAGAATTGCCTTTTGTGATGTCTTGGAAAATGTCCAAAGATGCACAGGCTAATAAGTCTAATGTCCTTGAGTGTAAATCTAAATACAATGAAACAAGGTGTCGGTTATAAACTTATAATTAGATATCCTATGCACAGTATTCGATCTTTAGTACAATAGATTATAGTAATTTTTTGCAAAAGAAGGAAAAAAGAAAGAAAGGTGTTGTATAAAATTAATTTGATTATGAACCTTTATATTTCTTTTTGTTTTTTCTTCAATAGGAGATTCCTTGGTATATATGGTATATAAGCTTAGTACTAATTTTCTTTTCTCTCATACCTTAGTCAAGGAACTTATTCTAATTTCAGTCAAAATGTTCCTAGGTGCTAGGGATGAAGAATGTTTGGCCATCTGAAAATGACATGAATTTTAGAAAAAGCAACTGATCAGGTTGAAAATTGAAAACTTTCTCAAAAAAAAAAAAAAGGTTGAAAATTGAAAATCAAAACAACTTTGATTTAGAAAACTACACATGCATGGGCCATTCACCAGAAAGGAACTCCATTCAAAGATTCCCCAGTTTGGGACAATGCAAAAATTATTTTTTTTCACAAGGCAACATTTGCCTAGCTTTCACCATTAGTTATAGCTTGGGAAAAGCCAAACTGGGTCGAATACAAAATCACTAAAGCGACAAAATATTTATAAATGCTGATTGCAAAAGCTCCTATGCATTCCGTACTGGATAGGATTTCCAGGAGCACTTCTAAGAGATGCATGCTGAGTGGCAGTTCAAACTTCAAATTAGTATTGCAATTTCTTAAGTTCCCAAGTGTTATTAGTGAGATTGTGGAACAAATATATATATATATATATATATCACTCCTCATAGTCATTTAAGAGACATGTTTGTCCATAAAAGAAAGTTCAAAGTCTATTGGCTTTAATTCTAAACGTGCCCATGCATATATAATCATCGTTGAACACCCAAAAAAAGCAAATTCCTCACCAGTGACAACACAGGCCGTCTAAGCATGAAAGATGATATTGATTTGGTAAATTGCTCATTTTTATTAGTTTATTTAGTTAAAACCTAAGTTACAGACTTACAGCTAGAAAAAAGAGAGATTTTAAGAAATTGTACCTAAATAAAAAATAAAAATAATAATAGATACTATTAGATAGGTAGAGGTAGATAATTAAAATAAGCTTGAAGAAAGGAAGAAAAAAAAACAAATAAACAAAGCATCAATGGTCATATCAAGAAGAAATCAAATTAACCTGCATGTTCCAAACCTAAAGAATTTAAAGAAGCACTACTCACTCACCTATTACAATTGGATGAGTTAAAAGCAACTCCTGTTTGGCATATTCCTTTCCATGATTTTGGGACAGGTCCCATCCCTTCATCACTGAAGCTCTTTGATTCTGGCCACACACCTAATCAAAACCACACTCATCACATGCTATCATATTTATTGCCCTCATCCACTTGATGATGGTGTGTGTCTATATATATATATATATATATATATATCATACGTACATATGGGTTACTAAACTACAAAGATGATGGTAGTATTTTCACATGTCAAAAAGTAACGTCGCCAAAAGTATATGAATTCTAGCTTGAATTGAAACTGGTACGTACCACTATCCAAGACCCCTACTATTACTTCTTTGCCATATTTAGCTTTGGACAGTAAGTCTCCTCCGCTCGAGGGATACTTTGGTTTTGTATCTAAGCCTAAAAACTCCCATGACCTTGTGGTATGTAAAGAATACTTTCTTGGGTTGCTCTGATACACGGATACTACTTCCTCCAATTCTGTTCAAAACCATTGTTTCAATATTATATATATATATATATATATATATCAAAAAGAGAGATTGATGATTGGAAACAAGCTCATGTGGTGTTTTTGTTTACCAGATAATTGGGAGGCTTCTTCGGGTGTGAGCAATGCTGCGAAGCCATTGATGCTATGCTTGTAGCTGTAAATAAGGGAGGCTCTAGCTTCTTCCTCATTCTTTTTTACAGAGAGCAAATATGAATGATGGGTGTCTTTTATCTCATTCAATGTATTTTCTCCACTATGCTCTCCAAAGTACACTATGTAAACCTGTGGTGGCCAAAAACGTTGTGTAAAAACAAAACATTTTGTAGAATAATGAAGCTTAAAAACAAACAAAACAAAGCGATTTGTTTAAGAAAAAAACCTGTTGTTCTACGCATGAGGCTAAGAGTGGAAGCAGAAGGAGGATGAAGATTATGGGGATTCTCTTCATTGTTGCTAAAATGCTAATAATATGGGGGTAGTATAGCATGTTAAACTCATGTATAACTAGTATTTATATATGTTCAGAGAATCTTATCTTTCTAAAGAACAAATCAATCTCTCTAAAAATTAATCAGTCCCACTTCTAGACTTTTTAGTGGAGTAGGGACCTGGATAATTGCTGTCTGATGAATATTGTGGACTACGTATAATTAAGCTTCCCTTTCATATGGAATCATGGAGTTTTCTTTTTTGGTAGGATGTAGACGGATTTACAGTCTCTCTCTCTCTATAATTAGAAGATTAAAACTGTATGGACTTCTTCATCTTATCCTTCTAAAGAGCAAATCATTCTCTCTAAAAATTAATCAGTCCCACTTCTAGAGTTTTTAGTGGAGTAGGGACCTGGATATTTGTTGTCTGATGAATATTGTGGACTACGTATAATTAAGCTTCCCTTTAATATGGAATCATGAAGTTCTCTTTTTTGGTAGGATGTAGACGGATTTACAGTCTCTCTCTCTATAATTAGAAGATTAAAACTGTATGGACTTCTTCATCTTATCCTTCTAAAGAGCAAATCATTCTCTCTAAAAATTAATCAGTCCCACTTCTAGAGTTTTTAGTGGAGTAGGGACCTGGATATTTGCTGTCTGATGAATATTGTGGACTACGTATAATTAAGCTTCCCTTTCATATGGAATCATGGAGTTCTCTTTTTTGGTCGGATGTAGACGGATTTACAGTCTCTCTCTCTATAGTTAGAAGATTAAAACTGTATGGACTTCTTCATCTTATCTTTCTAAAGAACAAATCATTCTCTCTAAAAATTAATTGGTCCCACTTCTAGAGTTTTTAGTGGAGTAGGGACCTGGATATTTGCCGTCTGCTGAATATTGTGGACTGTATAATTAAGCTTCCCTTTCATATGGAATCATGGATTTCTCTTTTTTGGTAGGATGTAGACGGATTTACAGTCTCTCTCTCTCTATAATTAGAAGATTAAAACTATATGGACTTCTTCATCTTATCTTTCTAAAGAACAAATCATTCTCTCTAAAAATTAATCAGTCCCACTTCTAGACTTTTTAGTAGAGTTGGGACTTGGATATTTGCTGTCTGATTAATATTGTGGACTACATATAATTAAGCTTCCCTTTCATATGGAATCATGGAGTTCTCTTTTTCGGTAGGATGTAGACACTACAAAAAAGAGTCCTGTGGCCACGTTTTTAAAACGTGGTTATAGGTTACAAAAATGTGGTTATAGGACGTTTTGACCTCTTTCTTTCTATAATTAGAAGATTAAAACTGTATGGACTTCTTCACTCTACCATACAAGTTATTAACATCCCCTACAGATCCTACCCATATATTTTTAGAGGGCTCGGATTAAATTTACTGGGTCATAAACATTTAAAATTAGTTTGACCAATAAAAGTCGTGCATTAACGGACATAATACTAGAAGAAGCATCCTATAATTGGTGAGCCTAAAGCGAATTTGTGTAAAGCAATATATTTAAGTACACACCAATAATTGATTCTCAAAAATTGTATACCAAAAAAAACAAAAACAAAAAGTACATACCAATAATTCTTCTCCAAAAAAAAAAACATAACAATAATATTTTACTACAGAAAATGTTTGGTTTCAAACTTTGGGCTCCAACCGCTAATAGAAAAATAATATATTCCATCATATGCTATGTACAAACACACTTAGTTGATTGGATTATCTTCTGTATAGTAGTTGGAGTCAAACTTTGTCTTTTTACTCCACATTAGCTCTAATTATGAGATATCTAAAAATAACTTTTATTAGTTTACAACTTTACGTTGTACTAGCAATATAAACTTATATTGTGTTAAGAGTATATTTATAAAATGTTTTATTTTTTATTCTTTTTTTTTTTTTTTGTGGAGAATAATCAAAATATTGAATATATGATCAACAGGTTGCCTATTTGATGTTATCTATATGTTGAATAATGCCATTTTGTAATATCCACATTAATTTACATTATTTGTGGTTGAAAAACGTATACTGGCCGGTGCCAAATAGTAATTCTTACCAATATTAACTATATTAATGAAGTATTAAATATATATATGATTTTTTTTTATATATAAAATATAGAAATTCTACTCTAACCTAACTAAGTATATCTATGTGTGAAGCTTATTTCTAAAGACTTGAACCTCAGCCCTTACCTCCCATACCCTACACCCCACAAGCACTTATACTTGTAAAGTAACCATCGCACAAAGTGTATGCGGTGATATATATGAATAACTTGTATTTGACTTTCTCATATATATTTTCCTTAAAAAGAAAAAGGACTTTCTCATATAAGTTGGCAGGCTTAGCTAAATATTTTTCTTAAAAAGCTAGTGAACGTTATTGATGCGTTTCTATTGTTCAATCTTAATTCATTGCTTTTAAGTTTTAACCATTACCTTAATTGGCTGAAGTTATTTTCATTAATACATAAATGTTTGAGTAAAATATTTGCGAATGTACCTCTACCTAAAAACTCATGAAATTACTACCGCACACTCTTTGTGCGATGGTCACTCCACAAGTATAAGTGCTTGTAGGGTGTAAGAGTTCAAGTCTCCAAAAGGAAGCTTCACACACACACACACACACACACACACACACACACATATATATAATTAGATTAGGCTAGAATAGAATTTCTATCTAGTAAAAAAAAAAAAAAAAACTCATGAAATTGACTATAATTTATTTATCATGTTATGAGATAATTTTAAAGTACCATCAAAGTAATATCTCTCAACTTATTCTCTAATTTTATGGTTAATACAAATTTAGTGAAATATCATTATTTAAATTGTTATTCTTTAAATTACGAATTGTAATTTATTTATTAATATATGTTATCAAGAACAACTCATTGTAGACACACAAAAATATAAAATGGAAACCCCCAGCAGCTACAATGTTGAAGACAAACTTTGATGGGGCAATGTTTGCGGATTCTAATCAAGCCAGAATTAATGTTGTAATTTGAAATGAGTCGAGACAGGTCATAGCGGCATTGTCTGAAAAAATTGCAAAACCCCCGTGAAGTGAGATTCTGGAGATGCTGACAGCACGCAGGTTAGTTCAATTTGCCTTAGAACTTGGTTTTGAGCACTCTGTATTTGAAGGCGATCCCGAGGTCATTATCAAGGCTTTGGTAGATGGAAATTTCTCCCTTGCTAGAATAGGACACCTTGTAAAAGACGTTATGTCTATTTCAGTTTTGTTACAAACCTATTCCTTCTCTCATGTAAGGAGGCAGGGCAATGGTGTGGCCTATGCCTTAGCTCAGAGAGCTAGGCTTTCTTTCCTTTATTGGTCTAGATGGAGGATGTTCCAACAGACGTTTCTCATTTTGTACTTGCTAATTTACCAGTTGATTAATAAAATTACCACTGAGTTTGGCGTCTCAAAAAAAAATAAAAAATAAAAATTCCTAGAACGATCTATATTAAGAATTTTCCATCTAAACAAATTCTATGCTCTTGTTTGTGGCCTTCCTTTGCTTCGGGCTAGGTACATTTTAAATGGGATAGAGGGATTTGAATTGTAGTTGCCCTCATAAGTGAGACTAGATAATATCACTGAACTATAAAAACTCTTGACAACTATAGTTAAGTTAATTGAAAATTTTATTTTTGAAATTATGGTTTGAAAAGTATCCATCTCTCTTAAAATAAATAAATTCACTTTTGAAATTTTCATGGGAATGATCTTTCATATCTTTTAAAATAAATGAAAAAATTTAGTTTTGAAACTTCCATTTAAAAAATCTCCAAATGCCTCAATAAACACAAATTTTAAGTTTGGAAATCAAACAATCGAAATCGTTTTATAGATGTATTTTTGTATTGATGAATTTGTGAGTACAATTCTGTAATTAAATTCTATCACAACAAATTAATATTCTGATTTGATCTCCTTGAAAAGGTGTTTGATTTAAGAATTGTCTTAATTCGAACACAGATTGCCATCCACTTTGATTGGAAGATGGATTGAAAGTTTTTGCAACAAAATTATGATGAATATCTAGTTGTGTACTTGTTAGAGACTTATCAATCAAACTCTATGAAGTTTCAAATCCTCCAAGTGCAAATTAAGCTAGCAACATAGATTGTGGTTCCATACGCAGATTTAGATTTGTTAGGAAATTTAGTTCTCAGTTGATAGAATTAACAACTTTTAAAACCAAGTTGTTAATTAGATCTATTATGAATAATCCTTGGTTAAACAAACAAATATCAATACCATGCACAACGGAATAGTAAATAACACAAGATATAATGAATTAGGAAAACCAATGAAACAAACTAGTTTCATAGTAAAAAAAACTTAGGGGAAACCTTCCAAAAATGCGATCCACTATAGTAAAGAAAATTTTAAGATCTAGTACAAAATATTTGTTCCTAAACTCTACAATCCCAGTAAAAGAATTTACAGTAGAAGCTTTCTACTGCATCAGAATTTCTGAACTCTTCAATATATGAATGCAGCATGGATGACGCACCCACAATCACAATCACAATCGAAACCTCTGATTGACTCAAAGAATTTCTTGAAAGTTTTCTTCACATCAGCAAGTCTGTGGTGGTTGTTATGGCTTTAGCTTCTTCACTAAATGAACTTCAAATTTACTTTGAAACTCTTTGATATGGTGAAATTGATAAAATTTAGTTACAAAATCCCTTGCCACACAAATGAAGTGTTTCTCTATCTAAAAAGTCTTCTAATAGATGGCATATAAAGTCGTTTAAATACAGGTCCAAAAACACCAGTTCAAAACGATCTCAATTTGAGTTTCAAACGAACAAGTTATGGGCTTTTTCGCAATGCTATTTTAATAACACTTTTTAAAAAATTGAAAGAAATATAAAAAGTAAATTGTAAACTTAAATTGTCTTCTTTTTTGAGATAGTTTCAATCTATGGCTTTTGCTCTTGATAATAACTCTTTATCATCAAACCCAGACACCAATCGGTTTTTGGTGTAGGTGGTTTATGAATTCAGTTAAGTAATATGTTCTTATTTTTAATTATTTTATTCTTAACAATGTACATTTCCTAATTCTGTGGGTTCCAGTTAGTTCAACTGGTAAAGTTTCTAATAATTGAATAAGAGATCTGGGGTTCAATCCTGGCCTACACCAAAAACCGTTTGATGTCTTGGTCTGATAATAAAGAGCTATCATTAGGAGTGGATGCCATAGGTTGAAACTCTCTAAAAAAAAAAATCCTAATTCATTTAATTGACATGTAATATAAAACCAACATTGCAGTAATCTAAATTTGTCCTATGTAACTAAATTGAGTATTAATTTGGTAAATTTATTTTATTTTCAAGTATTAATTATTCATAGGTGGTGCATAAGTATTTATGAATATAGATTTTTATGATTATTTTTATAAGATTTATATAATACCAGTTGATTTGGAATATAACATTATTGCTCAAATTAGTTGAATTACTTTGGAAACAATTAAAACAAAGTATAGAAAAAGATAAAAGCTAATTTAACTATAACCAATTGTAAAAAAATAGTTGTATGCTTATATTAGTGGAAATAATTGAAAATTTGTCAATTCACTGAAGTAATTGGTTCATATTCTTGACTATCATCTCCTTCTAATGACAAAATAATGTAAGTCAATTTTTTTTTTTTTTAAAGAGAATTTCAACCTATAGCGTCCGCTCCTGATAATAACTCCTTATTATCAATCCAAGACACCAATAAGATTTTAGTCTAGGCGGAGATTTTACCAGTTGAGCTAACTGGAACCTACAAGTCATCTAATATTATTATACACATTAAGAATTATACAAGAGACATAATATAATTTCTTATAAATGTTTTAAAATGCCCCATGCATTGCGTGGGACATCAAATAATAAGTATGAAGGGGTGCTTGCAGTGGTGAAGCTTGAATTTCGGTTTTGGGGAGCAAGATTAAAATAAAATAATTGAAAAAATTAATTCAATTTTTTTTTATTAATATAGGAAATATTAATTAATTTATTAAACAAAAGATTTGACTAACATTTCAATAGGGGAATTTGGCTTATTACTTATTAGCCCTCTTTCGCAAAAATTTTTACCCGTTAGTCCTCTTTTAAAATGTTTAGGACGATAGCTCTATTTTGGAACTCGATTATACTAAAATCAAGTTCTAACTAAATTCAGCTAAGGTAGTAGTGGTTGATGTGGCTATTTCAAAAATAAAATGGAACTCGCTTTCTTAGAAATTGAGTTCCTCTTAGAATATTTTTCCATGGAACTCGATTTACTATTATCAAGTTCCACCTGACAATTTTTTATAGAAATAGCCATATTAGTCATTGCCACCTCAACCGAATTCAGTTAGAACTCGATTTGTGTGAAATTGAGGGCTCGTTTGGTTTAGGGCTCACTCAATTTTCTTAACTCAAACTCAAAACCCATAACTCATAACCCAAACTCTACTATCACTCAAAAAATCTGACACTTTTGTTTGGTCACAAAACTCAGTCATATATCTCAGTTTTTAACTCCACGTTTTGCCAAAATGATGGACCCACCCACTAAACACTACACAGAAAATTATGGTTGCTACCCGCGTCCATTTTCTTTTCTGCTTTTCAAACCCAGCTCCACCACTACCAACGGCAAACCCAAAATCTACCACCATCAACCAAGCTCCACCACCACCAATGGCAAACCCAGAAATCCACAACCACAACCTCCACCACCAACAGGCCTCAACACAACCACAACCTCCACCAAAAAATCCAAATGAATCAAAAATCCAAACCCACCAACAGCCCTTAACCAAAATCACAACCTCCACCAAAAAATCCCAGTGAACAAGCTCCACCACAGCCCAAGCATCAAACCACAACAAAAAACCCAAACCCAAATCCTTAGATTGGAGCCCAAGCTTCAAGCCATAACCACAAACACAGAAAACCCAAACCCAAAACCAAGAATCCTTAGATCGAAACCAAAATCACGAAAATACGGTGTGGGTTTTTGTTTTTCGGTATAAATTTATGCATGTATGAAAATGGTGGAGTGGGTCTAAAAAAAAAAAAAAACGTTTGATTGGGTCTAAAGAAGAAGGAAAGAAAGAAAAAGAAAGAAGAAGAAGAAGAAAAAAAAAAAAAAAAAAACGTTGGAGTGGGTCTGAAGAAGAAAGAAAGAAAGAAAAGAAGAAGAAGAAGAAAATGCCGTTGGTGATGAGTGGGTCTGACTTGACAACACACAAGTTATGGCCCCACAAAGTCCTTATATTTACGTTGGTGCCACTAAGAATCAGTTCTCAATTTTTGAAAACACCCAATTGTTGTGTCCTGTTTTCATCACTCTAACTCAATTTTTTGAGTTTTGAGTGATGGAAACAAATATTGAAAACCAAGCCAAACAAAAAAAAAAATTGTGGGACCCACATGTTTTGAGAACTCAGTTATAAAAACTGAGTGATATGATCCAAAAACCCATTGATCCAAACAGGCTCTGAGTTTCATGGGTTCCAAAACATGGCTACCGCCCTAAAATATTCAAAGGGATTTGACTAAAAATTTCGCGAAAGATAGCTAATCAGCCAAAATGCCCATTACAATATGATATAAATTTAAGTTATATATATTTTTTTTTGAGAATCATTTGAGTTCTAATTAGTTTTTTGGCGGTTGGATTTCAATTTATTTTGTTGAGACTACTGTTTATATATTTCAAACAAGTATAAAATAAAAATAAAAACAATCAATATATAGTCATTAATATTTTAATTTAAAAACTTGATCTAAATTCGAGATATTCAACGGATAATTTGAATACCTAAAAGTAAAAGGAAAAAAATAAATTAAGTTATTAATAGTAACAGTATGATTATATACTTAAAAAATTTTAAATGTTCATTTTAAAGAGGTTGTACAATGGTTTTTAATGATGCCAAAAATCGTCAGTAAGCTACACAATACTCACAAGCTCGAAATAAGGCCTATAAAACAACAACAAAAAAACCCCCTAAGAGAGTACCGGTGTGGCACCAACCAAAGACCATCCGAAGGTTAAGTTATAGAACTTTTCTCAACTCTAGAGTGCCAAAACTGGGGGAAATTATGCGTACCTCGCTTTCTGAGAGCCTTTGGGTTTTTATAGTAGTGTAGAACCAACTTTCGTTTCTTGCGTGAGAAGTCTTTTCTTTATAGAGAAAATCTTTATTAATGGGCGTATATTATGGAATCCTTCTCACGCTAGGATTCTTTCTATGTTAAGATTCCATCAACTAGTGTTAGCTGTGGGACTCAAGTTATTTCCATCTAGGGCTCCTTGAAAGTCATTTAAATCACGTAGAAGCCATGTGGCCATTGAGATTCGTCCACCTTGTGCTCGCAAATCTTGGTTCTGTCCACTTCTGGGACCCATCTACTATTAGCCCACTGACCCAATGTCATCAGGTTCATTTGGATGGATCCGTCATCCTAATCTTATCCTCTTCAGTTGCCCCCTCACTCCATGGATCTGTCACCTTCTTTAGATGGATCCGTGGGGTAACGGTGTTTAATTCTTCCTCCGAATAGCGTTCATAGGCTGATAGGCTGGCCTAGATTCATTTAATGTCATAGGGACACATGGTGTGGACTTAGTGGTCCATCTTTTGGAATAAAGCGTCCCTTCGTCTTCCGTCTCGTTCCCTCTATATAAACCTACCTTTCTAACCCTCATTTTTTGCTTTCTTCAGCGAATTTGTGATTAGAGCACAACTGTCTCCCTTGATAAACGAGCATACCTTCTACCTAGCGCATCCGTCATTTACACATTTTCACTAACCCTTTTTCAACTGGTAAGTACCATTCTCCTTCTGTTAAATTTCTTTGGACTTTGTACTCCCATCATCCATTAGATTCGTCAGTGTCTTAGGATTTACCGTCACGTGTAAGTGACAAAGATGTCTAGTGCGTCAAGTAACCAATCGTGTGTCCGCGACGAAGCGGGCTACAATAGAGTATTTCCGTCAGGTCAGAAAGACCCAGACACATCAAGCGAAAAGAGGAATCTGTTAGCCACCTCTCCCTCAATGGATGAGGGTTTGGAGATAGATGGGTCAGAGGGTGACCCTAGTGAGGGTATAAATGGTGTTGAACCCCCAATCCAATCCGTCATAAGTCCTGATGGATTTAGGGAGTTCATAATGCTACCCATATGGACGGTTAATGATTTTACTTCAACAATCAAAGAACCCCACTTCAAGACACTTAGGGAGAGGTACCAAATACCCATCAACATAACCATCTGTCTCCCTTATAAGTTAGAAAAATGTTACTACAAGGGTGTTGAGGGTGTCAGATCTATGAGCAAGTGCTTAAGGCAGGGCTCAGGTTCCCCTTGAGTTCACTTCACCATCGCCTCCTTCAGTACCTAGGTGTGGCCGTCACCCAGATCTCCCCAAACGCCTTGAGGGTCTTCCTTGGGGTGGAGGTCTTATATGGGGCTATGTCTGATGGGGCACGGAGATTGAAGATGGAAGAGTTTTTTAATTGCTACCGTCTGGCTAAAATTGCTTAGTCAAAGGGCATGTACAACTTTGTGCCCATGAGCCCATTGTTGAGGCTCATGTGTGAAACCTTCAACTTTAATAGAAATTGGAAGAGTCGGTATTTTTTCTTGGAAGGTGATGAGTGGATGTGTCGTCCCGGCAACCATGAATACATGCCCATTGACACAACATGGGGCATAATCCCACCATCCGGTATGCATCCGTCTACGTTTAAGATCTTTATTATTTGTTAGATGTCATTCTAACTGTCTACTTTCTTTCTTTCATAGTTCAAGACCATCCAGAAGTTTCACTTGAACAATGAAGTTTCTTGGAGAGAATTTTCAATAAAACCAAGTCAGAGGAGAGGACGTGGGCTAAACTAATTACATTAGATACCCTTCACTGGTATTACAATGGGCCAAAACCAACTACAGCTGCCCGTAGATACGATGCTCAAGTCTGCCAACGTAAGTCTGTCACCCTGTATTTTGGTTTCTTGGTCTGTACTTTATTTCATTCTAAACATCTGTCTACCCTTGTGCAGAGATGGATGCTGCCAGGAGAAAGGCTTATATCAAGCAGCAAGCTGTTTTAAAGAAGCAATAGAAGGGTCAAACCCCTAAGGGGATGGGTTCAACCAACCTATCTACTAAAAGGAAACAGCCAGAAAAAATTGGCCGTCTTCCCAAGAAACCCAAAACCATCCCTGAACTCGTCATGGGTTTGCAAGCTGAGGCCAAGAAGACGGTTACTCTGCCTGGCCCAAGGAAGGGCAAATAACTCATGATGAGTTTTGACCCTACTGCTGAAAAACCACCCGTCCTCCTTCGTAAGGACTCTAAGTATGCGCTGGAGTAGCTCTCATCCATTATCACAACTGATGACTGTGAGGACTTAAGCAACCACGCAACTGAGGCCATGGGGGAGACAAGAATCTTTTGTATTGCTCAGGTAAGTTCATCCATCCTCTTTTCTATCTCTTTTTTCTTCCCTTCCACTTGCCCTGTTACTAACCGTCCTACCTTTTTAGGCAATGCTAATAATGAAGAGGTTTATGGGGCACTGCCTAAACCATAAGACGGCGTTGGAGCGTATACAGGCGAAGGCAAGGTCGACAGAGGACAAACTAAACAAGCCGAGGGCCTGGAAGACTATCCAGGAGAAGAAGTTTAAATTATCAGAGGAAGCTAAGGATGAGCTAGAGAAGCAGACGGAGCTGTTAAAACATGTCTTGGAGGATAAAGAGAAGGAAATTCGTGATGCCAAGGACCAACTCCATCAGACGAAGGAAGAAGCAATTCGTGAGTACTGTGATTTCGACGCCCTTCTGGCTGAGCTCGAAAGCTCCTTTGTTGAAGGCTTTAACGACGCCCTCCGTCAAGTTAAGACTTTTTATCCTGACCTGGATGTGTCCCATGTCACTATCAATGCCCAAGACCAAACCTCAATTCAGCCCATCCACTCCGAGAGTACGGATGAACTTTTTGCTGATGATGCCCTTGCCAACAACCCTTATCGTGACAGAGATACTAATGCTGATGGTCACACCAAGACCGTCGAGGACAGTGCCCGTCAATCCGATGTTCAAGTTCTGGAAGAGAAAGACGATGATGCCCCCGTCCAGCAGTAGCTTTATATATATATATATATATATATTTGGCTAAATTGTAAGGGTTTTGAAGAACATTTTATGTTTTAGTTTAACCGTCGCTTTTCTGTATATAAACATCTCCCTTTTTGGGCTTTAAGTAATATTTAATTACTTATTCTATTATCCATCCACTTTTATGCTTATGGATGATTTTGTTTAACTTATGGCTATGTATGAATATAACCGTCTTTGGGGTGAATCCATCCTTTTATTGTCGTGCAATGTCATTTACTAGACCCGTCAACTATATGGGCCCGTCCACGTATGGACTTGTAACGTTATTTTAATGTTATGTTGGACCCGTCCACCCTATGGAACTTATAATTATTATCCTCTATGAGGAGTTCGTCCACTTTATGGACTTAATTCAATCGTTATGTTGAAACCGTCTACTGTATGGACTAATTATTTTCCTCAAGGATGAGTCCGTCCACTTATGTCAATGTGATTTTGAACTCGTCCATGATAAGGACCTTATGATTATCATCCCAAAGGATGAGCCCGTCCACTTGATGGATTCATTAATCTTGAATCCGTCTACTTGTGGATTACAAACCCGTCCACTTGTGGACTTGATAACATTAACTCATCCTTATGGGATGAACTCATCCACTTATGGACTTTAAACATGAACCTGCCCACTTGATTGTGGACCCGTCCACTTGTAGACTTGTAGAGTAAGCATGTAGGAACAGATAAATACGATAGTCATATCTAAATAAACTCCTCTTATTATGTGATAAATGCATGTAGAGAAATTGTTCCTTAAAGAAAAACTTGCTCTTTGGGCTTAAAAAGGTATTGTAGCAAAAAATAAAACTAGAAAGAAATAAATTGGAAGTAAGGAGTGTTTGTCTACTGCTAATAGGCTACTGATAGTACTTCTTTAGGTACTTTATGTTCCATGGATGATGCAACTTCTGCCCGTCCAGCATCTCTAAGTGGTAGGTTCCCTTCCTTTGCCATGATACAACTTTGTATGGTCCTTCCTAGTTAGGTCCTAGCTTTCCCTAGGAGGCATCTCTTGTGGCACTCATTACTCTTCTTAGGACAAGATCTCTTACCTGGAAGTCCCTATGCCTGACCTTGGAGTTGTAGTGTTTGGCCATAAGGTTCTGGTACCGTGCTAATCTTTGCTCAGCTGTTGCTCTTACTTCGTCCACCAAATCAAGCTACAGGTGCATAGCTTCATCGTGTTTGCTTTCATCATGGTTCCCTACCCTGTAGCTGAGATGACTGTCTTGCTTTTGTATGCTAATCAAAACGAGGTTTCTCTTGTAGGCGTCCTTGCTGTTACCTTGTATGCCCACAAAATACTTGGTAGCTCCTCCGGCCATATACCTTTTTCCCCCTCAAGCCGAGTCTTGATAATTTTGAGCAAGGATCGATTCATGACCTCAACTTGCCCATTAGCCTACGGGTGGGCGGGTGATGAATAATGGTTCTTGATCCCAAGTTGTGAGCAGAAGTCTCAAAATGTGTCGTTGTCGAACTGCTTCCTGTTGTTAAAGACCAACACCCTAGGTATACTGTACCTGCAGATGATGTTCTTCCGTACAAAATTTCACACATTCTTTTCAGTGATGGTGGCCAAGGCCTCCGCTTCTACCCACTTTGTGAAGTAATCTATACTGACTATTAGGAACTTCAATTGTCTAGCCGCTGTTGGGAACAAACCCATTATATCCAATCCCTATTGACCGAACGGCCATGGGAACGTCATTAGGGTGAGCTCCTCTATTGGTTGCCTGATGAAGTTAGCAAATCTTTGACACTTGTTGAAAGTTTTGATGTATGCCTGGGCATCCCTCTACATGGTTGGCCTGTAGTATCCGGCCCGAATCAATTTATGTACCAATGACTGTGACCCAGAGTGATTTCTGTAGACTCCTTCATGGACTTCTCTCATGACATAGTCCGCTTCCTCGGGGATAAGATATCTCAAGTGCGATCGGGAAAATCCCCTTTTGTAAAGAACATCTTTAATCAGGATGAAGCGAGCAGCTTGAACCTTCAATTTTCTGGCAGCCTCTTTGCTGTCTGGCAGCACACCATCCTTTAGGTAGGAGGTTATTGGTGTTGTCTAGTAATCTTCGGATCTTACCTCCTGTACACTGATGCTATCTATCAGCGGTGAAATTTGAATGAAGGATAGTACCTGACTGGGGATGACTGTAACACCCCGACCCGACTTTATAGTTAACCTATGTGTTCAAGTGGTTAATTATTATTTGAATCACTCACTATCTAAAATTTATATAAGAGTATTTAATAAACATATTATTTTATAATGCCATTGAATAAGAATTGTAAAGATTATAAATAATTGAAATGGCTAGTTGTATTAAAAATATATACTTAGTATGATGCATAGTTGGTGTTTTAATTAGGCATACGATGCATGAGATGTTATAGTAGAAATTCCACCCACATGCAACCAATGAGAATTCAACACAAGTAATGCTAAAGCATCATGCATGTTGACAAACCAAAAGAAGAAGACTTGGCCGGCCATGCAATCACCAAGAGCCACTTCAATTCTTTCTTGACTTTCTCAAGCAATTAGAACATCCAAGAAGTTATACCCCTCTATTTTCCACAAGTACACACACACAAATCAGAAAATTCGCCACACTTTGCCCTCTTTTCTCCTAAGGAAAGAGCTAGGAAGCTCTCTTGAGTCTTTCTCTCAAAACCCACGGTCAACACACCAAAGTCCACTCTTCTTATCTTGTTTTGCTGAGCTAGAAACATCTTCATTCAACTTTCATTTGCTTCTTTCTTCTCTTCCTTTTTCTTCCCTTCTTACACTGCAACATCTCTCCCTTACTTCCTCATCGAAAATTCTAGTTTCTCTAAAGAAGAAATTAAAAGGTTAACACTAAAGTTTTAGCTTCAAAGTTTGTAGGTAATATTTACACGAATACCCTAAGTTTCAACCAGGTGGTAATCTTCCAAGTTCACAAGAAATGAAATTTCAAGGTTTTCATCATTCTTGTATATTGTGGCTTTAATGCATGAAAATAAACAGGAATTCAAGAAACAATTTTTGATAAGCCCCTTCAGTTTAGGTTGGTTCGTGTTAGTATTGAGGTAAACTTGATATTAATATGCCGGTCATGCTCTAAATCCTGAAGTACAGGTTTGGGTCGTGACAGTTGTGGTATTAGAGCCAGGTTATGATTTTATAGACTTTTAGATAGATTTAAGTGTTTTTAGAAGTCAGAAAGGGTAGCTTGGGTAGATTAGTAAATGCATACCTCTTCGGGAGACATTTGAATTTTCGTTTTGTGAATTTTGTTGTGCTCTATGCTTGTATAATTGCATGCCTAATTTACCACATATACATGTTGAATTTATATTATAATGTTCATGATTATGAATATGTTAATAAAAAAAAAAATGGTATCATAGCATGTATGATGTCGTTTCTTAATAGGATGCAAGCTTCAGATATAAGTAACGTGTGCAACTAAGTGTTGGAGGAGATTGACCAAAGGGCAGCTAATATCCATCCTCCAACTGGAGTTAGTCAAGGTTCTACCTAAGAGGATTTTCTTAAGCAAAGGCCTCCTTCTTTTAGTGGCACTACAAATCCATTAGAAGCAGAGAGTTGGGTTTTGAAGATGGAAAAGATTTTTAAATTCCTTGGATGCACAGATTCTCAGAAGGTGAATTATGCTACATACATGTTTGAAGGTCCTGCTGAAATATGGCGGAAGTCAGCAAAGAGACTTCTATTAGAAGGAAAAGGTACTAATGCCTAGATTAGTTGGGCAGAATTTGTGAAGAAATTTTATGAGCAATATTTTACAGGACACTACAAAGATAAGCAAGCTGAAAATTTCAATGAACTTGTCCAAGGGAGTATGGGGGTTGCTCAATATGAAGCAAAGTTTACTGAGTTGTCTTGTTTTGCTCCTCATCTTTTCTCTACTAAAGCTTTAAGGGTTAAGAAGTTTCGCAAAGGGCTGAATTTCAAAATCAGAGAACGTTTGACTACTTCTCGGGTTGAGGACTACAAGGATTTGGTTACACTTGCTGAAGCTGTAGAAGGAGACATTCAAGAACGTGCTAAAATGAAAGCAGCGATGGAACAGAATAAAGGAAAGACAGTGAAGTTTAACCATCCCTGGAAAGGAAAATCCCCCCTTAACTCCTCCAAGAAGAATACCACTACGTACCCGCCAAGAGCTGTAGAAAAATGTGCCCATTGTGGAAGGCTTCATTCTGGGGAATGCCCTGTTGCCAACAATACATGTTTTTGTTGTGGGAAACCTGGTCATTTTATTAGGGATTGTCCAAATAATTCTAACAAGGGCAACTCCATTGCTGAAAGTAGACAAAAGAGGCTAATGGTCTAGGGAAGAGTTTTTGCCCTCACGGAACAAGATGCACAAGTAGCACCAGATGTGGTATCAGGTACTCTTAATATTTGCTCTAAAGCTGCCTATGTTTTATTTGATTTCGGCTCTTCACACTCTTTTATATCCCCTGCTTTTGCTGATGTATTACACATGAGTCCTGAGTTATTGGATTGTGAACTATGGGTGTCTACTCCTTTGGGAGTAATTTTGTGTGCTCAATGGGTGTATCGAAGTTGTGTTATAAATATTGCTGGTAGGGAGTTAGTTGCAGATTTAATATTGTTAAATATGCATGACTTTGATGCCATTTTGGGTATGGACTGGTTGTCGACCCACCATGCAGTTGTAGAATGTTTTGAGAAATGTGTAATCTTTCATATACCTGGCCAAGCTGAATTTTATTTTGAGGGAGATAGAAAGGATAAACCATTGAGTATAATTTCTACTCTTCAAGCTAGTAATATGCTTAAAAAGGGGTGTAGTGGCTTTTTGGCATATATGATTAACTCTGAAGTTACTAATGAGAAGTTAGAAGATATTCCTATTGTAAAGGAATTTCCGGATCTTTTTCCAGAAGAGTTACCTGGCCTACCTCCAGATAGAGAGATTGAATTCTCTATTGAACTTTTGCCCGGTACTGGTCCTATATCTAAGGCTCCTTATAGGATGGCCCTAGCTGAACTTATAGAGTTGAAATTGCAATTACAAGATCTGCTTGATAAGGGTTTTGTTAGGCCAAGTGTTTCGCCATGGGGTGCACCAGTTCTGTTTGTTAAAAAGAATGATGGAAGTTTGAGACTTTGTATTGATTATCGGGAATTGAATAAGGTAACAGTGAAGAACAAGTATCCCCTTCCCCTTCCCCGAATAGATGATTTATTTGATCAATTACAAGCAGCATCAATCTTCTCAAAAAATTGGTTTGTGTTCTGGCTATCATCAATTAAAGGTGAAGAAGGATGATATACTGAAAACTGCCTTTCGAATATGGTCATTGTGAATTTCTTGTAATGCCTTTTGGATTGACAAATGCACCAGCTGCTTTTTGGATTTAATGAATAGAGTATTTCAGCCTTACTTAGATCAGTTTGTGGTGATATTCATTGATGACATTTTAATCTACTCTAAGAGTTAGGAAGATCATGAGAAGCATTTGCGGATTGTATTGCAGACTTTAAGGGATAAGCATCTTTATGCCAAACTAAAGAAGTGTGAATTTTGGCTGGCACAAATTTCTTTCTTAGGACATGTGATATCAAAAGATGGAATTTCTGTTGATCCAAAGAAGATTGAAGCTATAGTGAATTGGGAAAGACCAAAGACTGTCTCGGAGGTTCATAGTTTCTTGGGCTTGGCTGGTTATTATCGGAGGTTTATAGAAGGTTTTTCCAAGATTTTTGGGCCTCTAACCAATTTAACCAGGAAAGCGGTGAAGTTTGAATGGACTGATAAATGTGAGCACAGTTTTAAGGAGTTAAAACAAAGACTAGTTACAACTCCAGTGCTTACTTTACCTTCAGGTTCAGGAGGTTTTGTGATATATAGTGATGCTTCTAAGAAAGGTTTGGGATGTGTTCTCATGCAACAAGGGAAGGTCATAGCTTATGCCTCTAGACAACTCAAATCATATGAACACAATTATCCTACCCATGATTTGGAATTAGCAGCAGTGGTCTTTGCTCTTAAAATTTGGAGACACCATTTGTATGGTGAACCTCGTATGATATACATAGATCACAAGAGTCTCAAATATTTGTTTACACAAAAAGAGTTGAATCTTAGGCAAAGAAGATGGTTGGAGTTGATAAATGAATATGATTGCTCCATTGAGTATCATCCTGGCAAAGAAAATGTGGTGGCAGATGCTTTGAGTAGAAAGTCTTTGGGACAATTAGCTTGCATGCTAACTACTCAAGAGAAATTTTGGCAAATTTACAACGGATGGGGATTGAGTTTATAATCAGGGGTTCAAGTACATGTTTTTCCACTCTAGTTGTGAAGCCTACCTTAATGGATAAAATTAAGGCCTCTCAATTTAATGATCCAAAATTAGCTAAGATCCGTGATAAAGCATCTAATGGTAATATACCTAGTTTTCTCGTTAGCAAGGATGGTGTTTTAATGCATGGTTCTAGATTGTGTGTTCCAGCAAATAATGAGTTGAAAAGACAGATTATGGAAGAAGCTCATTGTACTCCCTATACCGTACATCCAGGTATTACCAAAATGTACCGGGACTTGAGAGGAAATTTCTGGTGGAGTGGTATGAAGAAAGATATTGCTGAATTTGTAAGTCATTGCTTGACTTGTCAACAAATAAAGGCTGAACATCAACGACCTAGAGGACTATTACAGCCCCTCCCTATCCCTGAGTGGAAGTGGGAGCATATTTCTATAGATTTTGTTGTTGGACTCCCAAAATCATTTCAAGGTTATGATTCAGTTTGGGTGATTGTAGATCGAGTAACCAAGTCAGCTCATTTTCTTCGTGTGAAGGTTAACTATCCTTTAAATAAGCTTGCTGAGTTGTATATACAAGAAATTATGAGGTTACATGGGGTTCCTTCATCTATTGTGTCTGATAGAGATCCTAAGTTTACTTCACATTTTTGGGAGAGCTTACAAACAACTATGGGTACTAAACTGACATTCAGCATAGCTTACCATCCTCAGACAGATGGACAATCTGAACGTACTATTCAGACCTTTGAAGACATGTTGCGGGCTTGTGTTTTGGATTTAGAAGGCAGATGGGATAGTCATTTACCGTTAATTCAGTTTGCCTACAATAATAGTTATCATTCTAGCATTGGGATGGCTCCTTTTGAGTCTTTATATGGATGACGATGTCGGTCACCAATTTGTTGGGATGAAGTTGGAGAAAGGAAGTTGATGGGACTCGAGATTGTGCAAATTACAGTTGATATGATCTGACTGATTCGAGAATGACTAAAGGCTATTCAGAGTAGGTAGAAAAGCCATGTTGATAAGAAACGACGAGACGTTGAATTTGATGTGGGAGATCATGTATTTATCAAAGTTTCACCATTGAAAGGAGTGATTAGATTTGGGAAGACAAATAAGCTAAGTCCTAGATTTGTTGGACCATTTGAGATACTTGAAAAGATTGGATCAGCTGCATATCGAGTTGCCTTACCTCTTGCATTATCTAAGATACATGATGTATTTCATATCTCTAATCTTAGAAAATATGTTCCTGATTCAAAGCATGTGATAGAGTATTGACCACTTCAAATCCAAGAGAACTTGTCATATGAAAAGGTCCTGGTTAAGATTTTAGATCGTAAGAAGCAAGTTCTTCGCACCAAGACAATTCCTTTAGTCAAGGTGTTATGGAGAAATCACTCTACAGAAGAGGCAACCTGGGAGGCAGAGGAGGAAATGAGGCAAAAGTATCTGAATCTTTTTGTTGATGGTATGTGTACAATTTTTGAGGACGAAAAATTTTTAAGGAGGGAAGGATGTAACACCCCGACCCAACTTTATAGTTAACCTATGTGTTCAAGTGGTTAATTATTATTTGAATCACTTACTATCTAAAATATTTATAAGAGTATTTAATAAACATATTATTTTATAATGTCATTGAATAAAAATTGTAAAGATTATAAATAATTGAAATGGCTAGTTGTATTAAAAATATATACTTAGTATGATGCATAGTTGGTGTTTTAATTAGGCATATGATGCATGGGATGTTATAGTGGAAATTCCACCACATACAACCAATGAGAATTCAACACAAGTAATGCTAAAGCATCATGCGTGTTGACAAACCAAAAGAAGAAGACTTGGCCTGCCATGCAATCACCAAGAGCCACTTCAATTCTTCCTTGACTTTCTCAAGCAATTAGAACATCCAAGAAGTTATCCCCCTCTATTTTCCACAGGTACACACACAAAAATCAGAAAATTCGCCACACTTTGCCCTCTTTGCTCTTAAGGAAAGAGCTAGGAAGCTCTCTTGAGTCTTTCTCTCAAAACCCACGGTCAACACCCCAAAGTCCACTCTTCTTATCTTGTTTTGTTGAGCCAGAAAAATCTTCATTCAACTTTCATTTGTTTCTTTCTTCTCTTCCCTTTTCTTCCCTTCTTACACGGCAACATCTCTCCCTTACTTCCTCACCGAAAATTCTAGTTTCTCTAAAGAAGAAATTAAAAGGTTAACACTAAAGTTTCAGCTTCAAAGTTTGTAGGTAATATTTACACGAATACCCTAAGTTTCAACCAGGTGGTAATCTTCCAAGTTCACAGGAAATGAAATTTCAAGGTTTTCATCATTCTTGTATATGGTGGCTTTAATGCATGAAAATAAACAGGAATTCAAGAAACAATTCTTGATAAGCCCTTTTAGTTTAGGTTGGTTCATGTTAGCATTGAGTTAAACTTGATATTAACATGCCGGTCATGCTCTAAATCCTGAAGTACAGGTTTGGGTCGTGACAATGACCAAGTGCTCTATTGATGCGGCCTTAGCAAGTTGGTCAGCGTGCTCATTCTCCTTCCTCGGGATTTGAACAAATCTTACTCGAAGGTTGTTAATCCGATCCTTCACCTACTCTAGGTACTTCTTCATCCGTTCATTCTTGCAGTCATATTCTCCATTAACCTGACTTATTACTACTTAGAAATCGCAATGGACAACCAAATTTTCAACTCCCACGGCTCTGTCAAGGTCAAGCCCTGCTATCAAGGCTTTATACTCTGCTTCGTTATTGGTCACAGGGAAATCCAGACGGACCATGCATTCAATCTTATCTCCTTCTGGGCTATGGAGTGTCACACTAGCTCCTCCTACTTGCTTATTGGAGGATCCGTTTGTGTGGATGCTCCACTGTGGGACCTTTTCTACCCCCTGGCCTTCTATTTTAGTGAACTCCGTAATGAAGTCGGTGCCCACCTATCCCTTAATGGCCGTGCGCAGGCGGTACTGTATGTCAAACTCACTCAACTATATTGCCCATAATGCCATTTGTCTGGCAGCTTCGGGATTATTCATTGCTCGCCATAGTGGTTTGTCAATCAGGACGATCATCGTGTGAGCCTGGAAGTATGGCTTAAGCTTACGGGCTACAATGCTTTTCCATTGGTGGGTATCTTTCCTCTGCGCCTCAGAGAGCTCGACTCATGTAGTATACGGGCTTCTGTACCCTATCTTCTTCTCTGACTAAGGTTGCGCTGACGGTCGCTGAGGATACTGTTAAGTAGAGAAATAGTTCTTCCCTAGGCTAAGAAGGACTCAACAACAGAGGGGATGAGAGGTAGGTCTTCAGGTCCTCGAATGCTTGCTAACACTCAGCCGTCCATTCAAAAGATTTCTTCAGCGTGCGGAAGAAAGATAGACACTTGTCCGTTGCCCTCGACACGAACCTGTTCAGCACTACTATCTTGCCATTGAGACTTTGTACTTCTTTCACATTCCTCGGGGGCTCCATCTCTATTATGGCCCATATATTATTTGGATTTGCCTTGATACCCCTCTGAGGCATCATGAATCCCAGGAACTTTCCTGCCGTTACTCCGAAGGTACACTTCCCTGGATTGAGCTTCATGTTATAGGAACGGAGGGTGTCGAATGTTTCCTTGAGGTCCTCTAAGTGATCTGCCTCCCTTTGTCTTTTCACTAGCATGTCGTCAACGTAGACCTAGACATTTCTCCCAATCTGCTATGCGAACATCTTGTTCATGAGCCTCTGATACGTCGCGCCCGCATTTTTGAGGCCAAATGGCATGACTTTATAACAAAAGAGGCCCTAGTTGGTAACGAAGGACGTCTTCTCCTAATCTGCTTCATCCATTCTGATTTGGTTATAGCCTGAAAAAGTGTCCATGAAACCTAGTAACTGGTGTTAAGCCATTGAGTCGACCAGGATGTCAACTCGTGAGAGGGGGTAACTATCTTTGGGGCACGCCTTGTTTAGGTCGGTGAAGTCTACGCACATCCTCCATTTCCTACTGGCTTTCTTGACCATCACTATGTTTGCCAGCCAATATAGGTAGTGAACCTCCCTAATGAAGCTCGCCTCTTGTAGCTTGTGGACTTCTTCTGCTATAGCTCGGTCTCGTTTTGGGGCGAACACTCACTTTTTCTGATGGATGGGTGTAAAGGATGGCGATACGTTTAGTCTATGCACTATGACTGAGGGGTCTATTCCAGGCATGTCTTCATGGCTCCAAGCAAACACATCCCGGTTATCTTTGAGAAAAGAAGTTATTGCTTGGCGGATCATCGGGCTAGCAAGTGTACCAATCCTTGTCGTATGATCATTCCTGGAGTCATCAAGAAGTATCTCTTCAAGCTTTTCAACAGGCTCTATCACCATCCGGTGTTCTTCAATGTTCATGCCATGGAGGTGGTCGTCCATCTCCATCATTACTATGTAGCATTCGCGCGTAGCCACCTACTTTCCGCGTAACTCCCTTACCCCATAATCTGTTGGGAATTTGATCGTTAAGTGGTAGGTTGAGGTTACAGCCTTCCACGAATTGAGGGTAGGTCATCCCAGGATGGCATTGTAAGCGGACAAGCAGTTGACCACAAGGATTGTTACATCCTTAGTGATCTGCTGGGGATAGTCACCCACCATTACGAATAATGTGACTGCACCAAGAGGGAATACCCTTGTTCCTCCAAAATCAACGAGTGGAGTGTTTGTCGGAACTAGTCCCTTTTTATCAATCCTCATCTGTTGGAACGCTGAGCCAAGCTACCATTGTCGACCAGAACCCGGTGTGTGTTGTAATCCCCTACAGACGTCTAGCATCTTCTTCTGAGAATTTAATGACAGGGTTGTCTATCTGCACCATCTTCGGTACGGAACCTGTTAGCTGGACATTTTGAACCATCCTGAGGTAACTCTTACGGACCTTTTTGGACGACCTAGTAACTGTCGTACCCCCTACAATCATTCTTATATCTCCTATGGGCGGCCTGGGATGCTCATTCTCCCATCAGGGAGCCTGCTTTTGAGGTGGGTCTATCCTCTCCTTGCTGACGAACCTCTACAGCTTTCCTTGTCAAATAAGGGCTTCAATCTGTTACTTCAGGTCATAACAGTCACCTGTGTCATAGTCGTGATCATAGTGGAAGTGGCAATACTTGTCTCTAGACCTCTTATTAGGGTCTCCCTTCAACTTGTCAGGAAAGGTCAGGGCTCTTTCATCCTTAATCTGCTTCAGGATTTGATCGATTGGGGCAGTCAGCGGGGTGAAATTTGTGAATTTTTCGGTAGGGGGTTTTGAGCACCTGTCCTCCCGTTGTTCTCTAGTCCTAGCCCTCTTTGCCCCCCCCCCCTAATCTTGTCATACGTCTTCTTGTCTTTCCCTCTTCTTAGGCCTTTCTTCTCTGGCGAACAACGCATCTTCTGCGTTCATGTATTTGGTTGCACTGTATAGCACATCTGACATAGTTTTTGGGTCGTTCTTGTATAGGGAAAACAGAAACTTACCCTTTCGTAGTCCGTTCATGAAGGAAGCCACTAGTATCTTGTCGTCTTCTTCGTCAATCGAAAGGGCCTCCTTGTTAAAGCGGGTTATGTAAGATCTTAGCGTCTCATCCTCCCGCTGTTTGATGTTCATCAGGCATACAGTGGACTTCTTTTACCTGTGTCCTCTGATAAAGTGTGAGGTGAACTGGGCACTTAACTTCTTAAAGGTACTAATGGAGTTGGGTGTCAGCCTGCTGAACCAGAACCTCACGGGTCCCTTCAACGTCGTGGGGAAGGCTCTGCAGATCTCGTTCGGTACCCCTTGAAGGTGCATCAAGGTCTTGAAAGACTCCAAGTGATCTAAGGGGTCTTTAGATCTGTCGTAGTTTTCCACCTGCAGCATACAAAACTTTGGTGGAAGGGGGAATGAAGTGACGAGCGCTGTGAATGGCGAATCAGTTCAATGGGCCAAGTCATCGAGGTCGGTAGACACCCGTCCTCTAAGGGTGTTCATCATAAGGTCCATCCGTTCCTTTATCATCTACATCTCGGCAACTATGTGGGATGGGACCGTGTCAGTGATGGAGGGTTGGCTCATGTCTTGTCGTTCTAGCCTGCTTAGGGTATTGCTCCCTTCCGGCCCTTCTTAGTTCCTTCGCTCAGCACTGATGCCTTCTTGGTCTTCCTCTTGAGTATTAAGGTCTATATTCTTTTGGCACAACTGTTCTTCCAGGTCATGGTTTTGTTTGGTGAGGCGTTCCACGGCGACGGCAAGAGTCTGAACATGTCTCTCTAGGGCAGTTGTGCGTGGTTTGTCTCCTTGAACGTCGTTGGTGGTTGCCATCGAGCGAGTGAGCACCATGCAACTTTTTGTCCCGGAGGCGATAGTATGGCTTACAAATCGCAAGTTCCCACAGACGACGCCAACTGATGATGCCAAAAATCATCAGTAAGTTACATAATACTCACATGCTCAAAATAAGGCCTGTAAAACAACAACAAAGAAAACCCTAGGAGAGTACCGGTGTAGTACCAGCCAAAGACCCTCCGAAGGTTAAGTTAGAGAACTTTTCACAACTCTAGAGTGACAGAGCTGGGGGAAATTATGCATACCTTGCTTTTTAAGAGCCTTTGGGTTTTTATAGTAATGTAAAACCGACCTCCGTTTCTTGAGTAAGAAGTCTTTTCCTTATAGAGAAAATCTTTATTAATGGGCGTATATTACAAAATCCTTATTGTGCTAAGATTCTTTCCATGTTGGGATTCCATCAACTAGTGTTAGCCGTGGGACGGAAGTTGTTTCCATCTAGGGCTCCTTGAAAGTCATTTAAATCACATAGAAGCCACGTGGCCATTGAGATCCGTCCATTTTGCTCCCGCGAATCTTGGATTCGTCCACTTCTGGGACCTATCTACTATTAGCCCACTGACCCAATGTCGTCAGGTTCATTTGGATGAATCTGTCATCCTAATCTTATCCTCTTCAGTTTTATTATTAAAATTACGAAAAAGTATCTTAGATTTTATTTTCAACTATCAAAAGATTTGTTGATTGCAAGAGCACTTAAAAAGTATATTACATTGTATAAGATTTTTTTTTTTTTTTTTCATTTATATAGAAAATGAAATGTAAAATTCAGCACATTTAGTTAGGAATCATTGCAATAATGTACTAGTTTAAAGGCCACATATTAGATTTTATTTATTTATTTGACTACATTAGAAGAGTCAAAAGTTATTTTCATATATTATTAAACAATTAGAATCTTAATTTTCAATGGGTTTAACTTACCTGCAGTACTTTTTTAACTAGAAATCTCTTTTTATTTTAAATATACAATGACAAGTGGTAGTGACTTTTAATCTTCACTTTTTATTCAGTTAGTGGGTGATGTGGCAATATCTCATTAAAAAAAAAAATTCAACTAAAAAAATACTAGAAATAAGCCAAACTCATTTTCAATAACCCTTGGCTCCACCCTTGCGCTCAAAAGGACCACCAAATCCACAGCGTGCACAAGAGAATTGGCCCAAAGATTGTCAATTTTGAAAGGTTTGATTTATCTACGTAATTATTTGTTTTGCATAGTTGCTTTACGATCACAACAAAATGTCATATCATTTTTACAACAGTTGAAACGTCAGTCCATCATAAATAAAAATAAAAATATATAAAATAATAAAATATTATACCAAGACTTGCCATATCTAAAAACATAGATATTGTAAAATATCTGACCTTTTGTTGTATCCCTAAACTTTCTCGTTATTCACTATAAACAATGCTTATGAGTATATCGAAATTGCGTATTCTATGTTCCAATTATCCCATACTTATTAGTTGATATTGGCATGTCACATATAATGTAATGAGACCCCAAACCATATCTCTCGGCTCATGCAGTCAACTTTCAAGTTTAACAAACCCCAAACCATCTCTGTCGGCGTGTTTGCGCGCAAGCACAATGTCAACTTCTGGACCGTTCTGGTACCAATGCCAATTGCCTTTTCCCCAAGGCATAAGATTAGCTATTGTCTAGTTGTGGAGAGAGTTATTATAAAATTGAATATACATAAGTATTCTTGTTTTCTAAACAAGAGCAATAACAAGCTACTCAATTAGAAATCCTCCTGCCGAGCTTAGAAACTTGAGTTTGTAACTAAAATTAAATGGGGCATTAAGGTAGTTGAAAAATATAGTGAAATTGGCTTAGTTGGGATTGTGTGATTTGCTGGTCTGGAGTCTTACCTTAGCATGCTCTCTTGTCCTTGTGTTAATGCGCACCCAAAAAAAAAAAAAAAAAAAAAGATCGACCTCTTTCCTCAAACTTTTATCTCTTCTTTGGTTAAAGACGAGCTTTTACCCTTTTTGTTGTTGTTGTTGTTGTTTTTTTTTTTTTTTTTTTTAAAGATTCTTCTTACTCAAAATGATTTATTAAGGAATTCATCACCGAGAGTGATTTGCTTGGATACCATGTAGAAAGTTGAATTACAATTGTATAGAAAGTACAGGTAGGAACACAATACATATGTACAACATACTTGTCTCTTACCTTTTAGATGAAATGCAGAGATTTACGGATGGTCTGCTTACTCGAAGATTCATAAACAGTGTTTAAGCGAAGAATTTGAACTTTACATAAGATGAATGAAATTATTGTATTACAAATAATGCTAGACAAGATGAATTTCACGGATGGTTTTTCCCACATTCTCTCTCTCTCTCACTGTTACCAACAATTTTCTTTTTCATTAGAGGAAAAGGAGAGTGGACCATGGAGCCGCAAAGGCAATTGCAACTTCAATGCATACCAAAGATTTAATAGTCACTACATCGCAAGTTACCCAATGCCTCACGACTCCTCTTAAGATTCTTAGAATTACTTGCTTGTCTAGAATCTCCTTTTCCAATTTTCAAAAATTAGGCCACCTTTCCCACTATAGCTTTCGTCAGCATTGACATTCAGTAAGATCTCTCTTTTTGGATGCTCGAATCTTTTGATGCACGGCCATATATGATATGGGGAAAGGGAGAGAATGTGTTAGTGCATGAGAACTACAACATAAATAGTCTGGTTAAGAATAGTAAACATGGTGGAGGAGGACTACCCCACTTTGGATAACTGATTGAATCCTTCCGCAAGATATTACAATTCTTCTAAGACTGTAACTTTTGTGCCACAATTCTGATGTAGTTAATTATATAAATGATTGCCTGCCACTTTCACATAAACTGATTACTTTTTCTCCACCAATCACACTCAAAGTTGCGCCACAAAAGTTGTCCACAGACTTTCTGCATCCCAAAAGCTAAAAATTGGCTTCTGTGTCTAGCTCTAGGCACAAAGTAAATGAACCATTCACTTGGCATGGAAAGATCTGACCGGGCCTGGCTTGCAGACATGCACAGAACATGAGCATCTATGATGAACAAATTATGTTAGCAGTATTTTGAATGACAAAAATGGCAGATCAGAATCTAAGGTCATCAGAATCAAAGTCAAAATGGGGTGAAAAGTATTGATAAGATTTGATCTCTAGCCTTTCCTTTCTTTGTATCATGTGTTTTATGAAAAATGTGATTTGAACATTTCATGTGCTAATGTAATTTGTTCAAGCTAAAATTGATGCCGCTACTCAGTAAAAATTAAATTTCTATGGACATTTAAAAAGAAAAAGGGGGGCGGGGGATGATCTAGCTATTCAAACTCTAAGATCATTATGCATATGTACAACAAAATCTGGCAACCATCACAAAATAACCATGCTATGCCTCTACCTTCAGAGTGGGAGGAACATTTGCAGTAGGCATAATGTAATCAACTACATGATGAACACTGCGCCAGTTCCTCAAGGAGGGTGACAACATCATCTGATGATCCAAGAAGATATCGTGCATTTGATCGCTTTCGTCCAACAGCACAAGAGAAATAATTGTCACCTTTGAGATCAAGTACTGAAGAACCCTCATATAGTGATGTTTTATCTTGCAATATAGGTTCTGGTGCAGTCCCACTTCCATGATTGGCTGCTTTCTTTTCTAAAGCAGACAAGGAACGTTGTTTCCTTAGGCGAGCTGCTTTAGACCCACTTTTACTGGCTGAAGTTTTTGGCATGACAAGATTGGCTACCATGGCTCTCAATGCAGGTGGTGATTCAGAAGGAAGCTCTGGCTCAAAAAATGTATAGACATCTTCATCCTGATGCATCAAAAGCAGATGCAATACTTAGTATTTCCATCATTCACATCTGATTACAAAGAAACATGTTTCAGTGTATCAGGTTCCTTATCCTAGAATTATCTTGAAAAACTATGGAAAAACTATGGAAGCTTTAAAAATAAATCTAGCATGGTGAGAAAGTTTCAATATTTGAGGATTAGCCACCAGTGTTTTTAAAAGAGAACAGTGTACAAAATAAGAAATGCTCGAAATTAATAATTATGTTTTTTAGAATGTAGAATAGTAGATACAACGATTAAACCTTACAAATATAGTCTCCTCAACAAGTTATGGGAGTCAATGCTACTGGTATAATAGGACGTCTCAATCTTCTTCTTTTTCTTTTTTTTTTCATTGTAAGACAGATGTCTCAAGTTACCATACACCAATCCATTCTGTATAAACATCTTGCACAAACTGTATACTTTAAGGCACTTCCACCCAACAAGAAATTTGCTTACATTTTCCTCATTGTCAGAAGAAGAGAGTCCAGCTCCATCAGTTGACAAGATTATGAATAATGGCACAACAATCCATATCATTTAAAATTTGATTAAGGACTCTATTGTTCGTAAATCATGGTTTTCGGTTTAAGAGGTATATGCAACTCCAGCACCCACGCAGGATTGAACTCATGACCTCACTCTAACCCATGCTTCTTTTTTTGATGATAAGTTCACACTCGAAGCCAGGCTTATGACAGGAATAAGCCATTTAGTTCAAAAACCATTGGCTCCTCTAGAATACACTCCATAACCCATATGTTTTACTTCATATTTTAAATCAGTATTCTATGTGAAAACATAGCCATGGAGTGTAAGTTGGGATGACAAAAATAATTGTTTTGTACGCTTACTAACAGTTTGTAACTGCTTCTTATACATAAAGGTCAAAGTAGAAATAAATATTGTGAATGAAAATTCAGCAAAGATACAACTGCTCTGTCTTCAAATCAAAACATTCACATATAAGAATACTTCTAATGACAGGAATGCTCCTCTTAAAATTAAAAAATTAATGAAAACACACCTTTGCTATAAAGTGCCCAATACACAGGACATAATCAATAGGTGACTTCATGCCTTTGTAATGAACTATCTCTCCCAAGATACGATCAATAGCTGCACCCTGTATACACATAAAATCATTGAAAATGAAATATTGACATGTGATTTTTTTTCCTGGTTGCAAATGAATAACATGTGATATGAAAAGGCACAAAACAGTTATGAAAAGACTCCCAGCTACCTTCGTAACACCAACTGCTCGGACCTCAACAGATCGGCCACCTTGGATGACATCAACAGATGCATTGGAAATTGGACCTGTCCACAGATGCTGCAACATATCCCTTGCTTGAAGCCTTCCAAATTCAATATCTAATGTGGTAGTTACATTTTTACAAAGATTAATCAGCAAATGAACAAAATAACAAACACAGCACAGTCAAAATATCTTAACTAAAAGAAAATATGGGCATATATATATTTTCTGGTACCTGCATACTTGTAGTTCCATACAAGAGAAGTTTCTCGAACCTCAAAATGGGATCGAGGTGTTCTTTCAGTAAAATACTCAAAAACATGCTGAAATCATAAACAAAGCATCAGAAGTCATAGAAGTCAATAAACCTTCATGTAAATAGTACTACTTGTAATTTTCTATTAAAAATCATGTAATTAATATACAAACCTTAACACTGTCAACCCAATCCATGTGTAAATTTTCTGGCATTGTTGTCATCCATTTGCCTTTGGTAAGACGTAAAAACATCCCATTTTCTGCCGCCAACCACATGTTGTATTCACCAAAGTTCTGAACAAGAAGTTATTAGTCCTAAAGCATAATTTACATGTGACAGTATTGTTAGAGAATTCAAGAAAAATGAATGTACATCGTCCAAGACATTTCTGTCACAACCACTGAGGACAACAATTGTTGTCTTTGGGTCATCACAAAGCTTCTTTAAAGGTTCCTTTAAATCTGGGTGCAGTTTAAACTCCAGTTCTTTTATTTGACCATTTCTCCCTAGGGCATCCACTGGTTCAGTTAAAGTAGAATTGAATCCCTGTGATGTGAAAGCACAAATGATAAGTTATTTATTATATGTGGTATTGAATAATAAATTACGTAATTGAGTGAAATGTGAAGTGAACAATTAAAACACAGACAGATTGTCCAGTGAAAAAATAATTACCAGAATGAGCAATCGATTATTTGATTTCAAGTAACGATCAACGGCAACGTTTGTTGGAAGTAAAGGTGGAACTTGTCTTGTCCTAAGTTGAGCTTCTACAATGGTATCATTGAGTTCACTAAATAAAAAGACAACTACAGAATTAGAAGAAAGCATGAGAAAGATTTAAGTTGAAAGAAAGAAAAGAAAAGAAAGGTGAAAATGCAACAAAAGAAAAATGGTAGAAAATTTTATTCTAGGGAATGAGAAAACAAAACAAATATTCACGTGTAACCATAAACAGCTTTTTGGGACTTTAAGCAAATTCAACATAGGAAGTGAACAATAAAACTATTTCAGTATCAATGCCAATAGAACCATTACAAACAATGCAACTGCCAATATCTTCTTTGGGAAAGAAGTTTGTTTCAATCATTTCCATTTTTCTATTTATATGCGCCCCCCCCCCCCCCCCCCCCCCTCTCTTTGGCTGCCATTGACATGGGTTGTTGTGGCAAAAGGTCATTGTTGTCACTTCATCTATATTTTAACTCCTTCAATGAAAACAAATGAGGCTATGCGGGAGACATTGATATAACTTCTTCTCTATATCCATGTATCCACTCCCTACAAACCTAGATTCGGGACTAAAAAACATAAATGACACCACCCTGCAGTTAAACTATTTTATTTTATTTATTATAATATCTTATGCAACAGAAATATACTTAAGCATAACCTATATCCCTTTAGAAATTAGAATCAACTCTTTTCCTATACAGAGGTCTGATAAGATCATGCAGGTGACATAGAATCCTCCAAATTTGCATGAGATAGGTGAAAAAGCATTGAGAAATTAACATCTTGAAAACAATAGTGCACATTTTTCTCATTAGAGGAACATGTAAGAGGGGGGGGGGGGGGGGGGGGGGGGGGTAAAGAAAACTGCTCAGGACCTTTTTTATTCCATCAGTAACCATGTAAGAGCTCATTTGTTGCAAATTGAACTTATTACCTTCCTTGTATGTGTATTATGGAGAGGGTGTAAATGCCAAACAAATAGACAAATACATAAACAGGACTACAGTTCAAACTCCATGCATAATGAGCAATTTGCAGAACCAAGAATATGATCAACACCTTACAAAGGTTGCAGCCCATTCTTGAGATGTGTGAGTTATCACATGCTTGAAATTATGCTGGTGCCTTTTTTCTCTTTCATCAGCTGGCATATCCAACGCATATTTAATGGAAGCAGCAACATCAGTGATGTTCCAAGGGTTTACCAAAATAGCTCCAGCGCCAAGAGACTGTGCTGCACCTGCAAACTAGAAACAAAAGGAAGATTTGACAAAAGTCCCACTTGATAATATCTCTTACCCGGACTATTAGCAGACTTAAATTGCATTTGCTGAAACAAATCGCTAAACTTTTTTTCTTTAAAAGAAATTCCAAAATTCCTTAAATAACTAAAAAGTCATTCTCCTACTCACATCCTGCATAGAATTCCAAAACAATGAAGCAGTACAGCAAATCAGCTGCAACCACTTAACTATAAAACAGTCTTATAGAAAGCTGCTTGCCTTTGGTGAATTAAAATCTCTCATTCACCATGTTTCTCGATTACTACTAATTCTTCCAAGAAAGTATATAGCAAATTACTCATGGTAATGTTTTCTGATGATAAGAATACCAGAAACAGGTTTCCAAAAGATTATATCCTTGAAAAATGTCCACCAAAGTACTCAAGGAAAGTTCATCAAGTCTCAGGATTCCACTGAACAGATCAAAGTCCATTGATATTCTGGGATAGAAAATTTTGAATTTGTCTTCATTCCTTTATTAATTGATATTTCAAATCAATTGAAAGTCAATGAGAAGATATTTTACCTTACACCATTTCAATGATACAAGTTTCATAGGATTAAGTTAACATTTTAAGTACCTATTTATTTGAGTTGGAAAATCTCAAATTCCAGAGTAAAATTTGAGGATGAGTATCAGTCATGAGGGGTTTGTTGTAGGGAAAAATATAGGATTCTTATTTTTTTTTTTTTTTTTTTTTTTTTTTGGGGGCAGCTTCCCGAATTTTATGATTTAGAGTTTTATTTCCTTGATTTTAGGTTTTTTTATTAAAAAAAAAAATCCAAACCAAATCAAAATCCTATTAATATAATGTATCAACTCAAAATCTATTTAGGAAAATTTTCACTATGAAAATAAGTTTCTTGGACGGTTGGACCCATTGAATAAGCCTAAAACCTCTAAATTGGAAAATAATGATTCATATTTCAATAAAGTTGATTTTCTCTCATTTGGTGGATTCCAAAGTTTTTACTCGTGGAGTCCAAATTTTATTTTATATATCAAAAAAATAAGTTTTTATTTGTGGATTCAATGAGTCCCTAAAGTATTTAAGGGTTTGCACCTAGCTAGAAAAAAATTCTAACCCTATCACATTTCCACTCTCCATCAATTTCTAATTAAAATTCAAACATAATTTTTAAAAAATAAATAATTTGGATCCTAACAGTGATTACAATAAGCTTTAAGCCTCAAACACATCTTTAAGCTCAATAATGTAGTCAAAGGAAAAGGTAACCTTAAGGCGCCCCAAGTCATTGTATTTGCCCAAGAGAAGCCAGGCACCAAGTTCTAAATATAGTTATTATGCATATAATGAATCTAAATCATATGTATTTTTGATAAGTGAATCTAAATCATATGTATTTAATGCTGATGCCTAATGCTTATTAGAAAAATTCAAACTGATAGGAGGCTGTATTAATTAATCTAATAATAAACTTTACAACAAGCTTATATAAACAACTTTAGAAAAAAATTCGAATATATAAGATTATATGTTGAAATTTTTTATTAAAAAAAAAATCAATTTCTAAATTGATGAAGAAAGAGAGTGAGATGGAGGGAGAGAGCATAAAGCAAGAAAAAGAGACATCTACTAACTTGAATTGAAGTACAAAACTACTCTTTTTTTTCAAATCACAAAATCACCCTCAGTTTTTTTATATTAAATTTCATTAAAGCTCTTGCCTCAAGTGCCTTAAAATTTGTTTGAGGCACTCAAGCACTTGCCTAGGCTCTAAAGGCAAGTGCTTGCCTTAGAAAACTATCCTTTATCTCAGGGCTTCAGAGGCACTATAGTGGAGACTCACCATGCCCAAGTGCGTAGATGAGTACCCAGCTTGCCTTTGACTACACCACTTACAACCAGTTCATCAACAACTAAAAGAAACCTTTCATAGATGTTAACTTCCTTCATCGTCCTCATTCTATTATGTTTTATCATGGTCTCTAGCCAAAGTGCTACTTTTTTTCTTTTTTCTTTTTTACTGAGGACAAAGTTTAGCTCCAAACTGGTTTAGGGCTATCTTTCCCAACCCATTAGGTGACAATTTATAAGACCATCCATGTATATTATTTAAACAAGTCACATGACTCATTAAAAAAGCCATGTGACTAAAACTATACACTGATGGTCTCTTCAATTGCTACATTATGGGATGGAGAAAGATAGCTCCAAACAAGTTTGGAGCTAGAGTTTTTCCTTTTACTTATTGCCAAAACGTCTATGCTTGCAGCATATCACTTGATAATAGCCACACTTTGGTACCAACGTAACCAACCAACCAATAATCATACATAAAACCAAGTAATTGGAAAGCTTACCTCACTTAGAATTAGAACGCCTTTCTTGGAAGCTTGGCAGGCAACAAACTCATAGCTGACAAGATTCATCCCATCCCTTAAAGATGTAACAAGTGCTACATCTACACAAAAAGAAGTGAAGAAAAAACGTTTTAAGTGCAAACTTCCAACTAAACACAGCCTTTCATTCATACAACAGTGAAGAGGATTGGTTGATTTCATCTCCCTATTGATGGCTATACTGTTGGATTTTGGTTAACCATAATGGCTGAATGCATCCCAACATGAAACAAATGTTGCTAAAATTTGGGGAGGGCAATAAGCATGTCGTGCATTTACCATTTTAGAAAGCTGATAGCAACACTTTATTCAGTAAATGAAAAAAATTTTAAAACATTGTTCATAGTGACAGTAACATCTCCTTTACAATTATCATTTGGTTAATGTGCTCACAGTACTCCATTGGTATGCCAGGAAAAAAAAATCTATATTACCAATTTCCAGAAAATTGTCTTAATTTATTAAGGACAAGCAAAGGAAAATGCTACTCAAAATACGGAGAGCAGAATACACATAAAGGAATTAAGCAACAAGAACCAAAAAAATAATAATAAAGAACACAGGCTTGCCAGAAGATTTTATTGCAAAGTTAACTGGCACAAGAACACCAGAAACAATATGGATTAGGAATTTTAGTGGTCTAATTTGTGTCCTCTTACTATTTCAACACCTCAGCCATGTTAAATAGGGGATACAAGAGGTCAACTAATTGTCACCAAAGTTGAACTTAAGGCAAATGATTAAGAAATAAAGACAATAGAATTATGACTAATTGTTACGGCACAAAAATGAGTACCAGTAACAGCATATAGTGCACATAACGCGTGAAAGTCAAGAGATCGATCCTGTAAATAAAGAAGAGAATGCTTTAGATATCTTCACATTATCAGTCAACAAGAATAGTTGCAAGGGAAAACGTTTAGTAAAAATGTACCTAAAAGACTTATTGAGGTATAGTAAGAATAAAAAATTGAAGCAAGAAAGACCATCAATGTGATGATATTCACCTAATTTTCAGCTTCTGCATCATCCATATGTGCCAATTTCACACAACTAAGAATAATAATAGCTACAATTCTCAAAAGTGGTTCATTTTTGTTTTGGTAAGTATCAAAAGTGGTCTCATATTAGATGAAATTTATATATAACTTTCTTTCTTAAAAAAAAGCAGTGCAACAGTGCCTTACACCCAATCCCCCCCACCCCCCCCCCCCCCCAAAAAAAAAAAAAAAACAAAAGAAAGAAATGAGCCCTACCAAAATAATTTTAAAATTCTGAGGTGATTACCAATGTCTAAGCATTCAAATAAATATTTATGTTGCAATAACAGCACATTCTGACTGCTGTTTAGTATAAATATTTTATTATATCTTAAACTAGTAAATTTCCATCTAAAAGGCCTTAATAAATTATAGACAATAACAAAAATTGTATATATGATGTGAACCCTTGCTAACCATTCAAGGAAGTTATTGTTTAATTCTATGTATATCATTTTATAATTAACTGGATTGAAATAAAAGTTGATAAGGTAAAGACAAACCAGATGATGTATTGGAACTGCAGTCAGAGTTCCAAATCTTCCATTAATGCGTCCAACAATCTCATGAACCTGGCTTGTAAGCTTTTGATCTATCAAAGAAACAAGTACGCTGTATTGATTCTAAGATTAAAATAAGATTTTGGAAGTTTTGAATTTTCTATCCAGGCCAGCAGAGCAAGTACTTCCAATTATAACCCTCAGAATGATACTTCTATAAATTAACTTTATTAAAATAACCACAAACAAAGGCATGCATGACACTGTTGTTGGGCAAGGCAAACCAATAAAAAATGAACATTGATGATGATAACATAATCAACCAGCCACCCAAAACACTCTTATGTAACTACAATATAATTGTCAACGATGAATCTTAATTGACCAATTTAAAGCATATAGGTAGCACTAAAAAGTCTCACATGAAAAGAAGGGGGAAGGGGGACTGGGGAACAAAAAATAAAAAAGTTGTAGATTCTTAATCAAGATATTTTTATATAAGTAACAAAGATCTTTTCTTTTGCTACACAAGAGTCGCAATTCAGCTAGTTTGCTATAAAGCTGGACGGTTTTAGAAATCTTTGGATGTGATTACAGAGTGGAGGTATAGATAGGGTTAAATGGTAAGATAGGATTCATGCATAGCAAAACTCAAGTAATTAATTTTAGGGCCTTCTTAAGTTGACTAGTAACCAACCCCAAGTATCTTTCCAATTATACGAATGTAAATGGAGCAAATATAAGAAGGAACATACACTCAGGAACATCTGTCCTTGTTGGCACAGCAATCTGTAGCAAAACTACTTTATCACGCCACTGTGGATTTTCTTCAAGGAACTTTTCAAATGCCAATATCTTTTGTGGAATTCCCTTTATCATATCAAGACGATCAACCCCCAACATTACCTGCCCATAGAAGAACAATAACAAAAGGAAATTTAAAACAAAACAAACAGATAGTAGCAAGTCTATCAAACAAGACTAAGAATTCCAGAATGAAGACATTGACTCATATATAAGCAAGAACATATTCACTAGGACCATGTGTGGACAACCAGCACATAACACCACCACCCACCCCAATAGTCAAACAAAAACATCTTGATAATAAAACCTATTGAGGAAGACAATGATTTCAGAATTGGAATCATTCATTTAAATATAAGAGACGGAAAGAATTACTCAAAAGAAGAGATCTAAAAAATTCAACAGATATCTTATGATGAGGAATTCTTGTTTGTTATAATAAAGAAAAAGAGGCTAAATTTTGGAAGAATAGCCAAAAATCCAAATTGTATCCAATGCCTACAATTTTATATAGTGACAATATATGCATAATTTGACCATCTTTTCACAAACTATAATACTCGGTTTTATATTTTAATGAGCAATTTTAGAAGAACCTTTTCAAATTCAAGACCTACAAATATGGTGGTTCTTCAAATGGAACAAGTAGCTCTTACCTTTCGGCCAGCAAATCTTTGTTTCAGTTCTTTCATGTGTTCCTGAACTGGAGGGAGGTCAATAGCTCGAACAAATCGTTCAGAATCTATCCCAATAGGAAACTGTTGTTCCAAGCTCCAAAGAAAACAAAATATAGGCATCATGAGGAAAAATTTAGGGAGGATTCCATATTGATATATATAATCACTGCTGACAAACCCATGAAATACAAAAAATAAAACTGCAGATTCAAATAAAACAATGAAAGAAAGAGAAAATCAGCTAATTTGTACCGCAGCTACACGAGTAAGCTTTCCTTGATCCTCTACTCCTTCAGGCGTACCCTCAAGCCCAAGAATACGAGTACATGCACTTACAAAATGCCTTGCATAATCATATGTGTGGAAACTGGAAAGTAAAAGATCCACAAATTGATATGTTAGTGGTGTTGAACTATATATAAAGCTGATTTAGACAGACAACATGAAAGTTGTTCAATGAATTGTAATTGAAATTACTAGATAAGCATCAGAAAAGAGGCCTGATGATGGATTTTTATTCATTCTTTTTGGTTACAGGCTGCTAAAAGCAGGATTAAAGCACCAAAAGGGGGTATGTGGAAATGGTCCCAAAATACTCTAATCTCTAGGGAGAAACAAGAAATTTACCTTACACATTGAGGACAGATATTAAATTCTTTTCAATAAGAGTGTATTTGATATAATTGGGTGACATTGTAAGCCTCATTTTGTTTAACAATGTTGGACCGTGAGTTGTGCCACTTCACCTCAAAACCAATTGGTAATGAGGAAGACACACTCAAATTTTTTATGGAATTTGACATCACGGCCAGCAGACCCATTTTTAGAGTAGTTGTAGGGAGTCAAATTGTAGTCCCCCCAACAGTCCCTCCCTCAAAATGACACTCTCGCGACTCGAACCATGACCTTGGCTCTGATAATATTTGTCGAACCATGAGCTGTGTTACTCCACCTCAATACCAATTGGTGATGAGCAAGACACACTCAAAACTTTTATAGAATTCAACATTGCGCCCTATGGACCTATTTATTTTAGAGCTGTTGTAAGGAGTCGAATTGTGGTCCCCCAACAAACAAAAACTCTTTCTTTTGCCTCACTTTTAACTTTCCAGAAATCCTAGATTTTCCAATGGTATAAACTTTAGAGCTAACTCCATCTTATCGAATGCTTCCTAAGGGAAGATTTAATAATTCCATATTCCACGGAACTAGAATATTCTATTAACATTGTTAAATTATTGATTATCCCAAAAGCTTAAACTGTTAGGAAATGGTGAATTTAATTGCTTAACCATAAGTTTAACACTTCCCCTCACTTGTGGACCTAAACTTCCCCTTAATAAGTGGGGGCCCAACAAATGAGAATTTAACATTTTAAATGGGAGGTAGAGTAAAACCAGGGATCGAACCCAGAATCTCCTGCTCTGATACCATGTTAAATTACTGATTGTCCCAAAAGGTTAAACTGTGAGGAAATAGTGAATTTAATCACTTAACCATAAGTCTAACAAACATGATGTAACTACGTTAGATTATGGAGGAAAATTAATAAGGAAAATGAGGCTAGGTGTGGAGGGTCCCAAAAAAGAGAAATCCTTTAATTAGGATCAGGGCATGTAGTCAACTCCTTAGAGTACATTTGCTTGCTTCTTTTTAAGTTAATTTTCCTAAAGTCCTGACCAAAGCTCCCAAGAGCAGGCTACTGTATTTCAGTTGCAGTTGCAGAGTGTTCAGAAAGTTTCCCATTGGTTTAATTAACATGGTCTACATCATTGTTGTGAAGCAGACAAATAGAGTCAATATTCTCATTTAATTACACAGTTCCTTTCCTAGGAGCAACACTCATCAATCAGCCTGTTTTACATGTAGATCCTTGCCTTCTGTGCAGCCAGTCCCAAGCCCAAAAGAGGAGTTGTAAGAGATACAAATTCACAGTAAAACCCTCAGTCAAACATTGTGCACGAATTGAAATATTCACATAATGAAAGGGGGAAAAATTGAGCAGCTGAAACCTAATAAGCAACATATAGTTACTAATGTGTATCAATTTTATTCCCTCAAAAAGAAAAAGAAAAAAATGTATCAATTTTAACAGGACATCTCACAAATATATGTTTAGACAAGTTCAAAACATGACACTTTGCACCCTACCCCAAAAATGTGCTAATGACGAACCAGCTACTATTAGCACAACTAGATAGAAATCAGTCTGTCCATACAAGTTCTTACAGGTTACAACCAAAGAATGCCTGCTCTACCCTGTGATTACTACGAAAATCCAGTTGCAGAATGTTAAATTACCGATTGTTCCAAAAGTTTAATCTGTTAGGAAATAATGAATTTAATCACTTAACCAATTTCCCCTTAATAAGTAGGGGCCCAACAAGTGGGAATTTAACATTTAAAATGAGAGGTAGAGTAAAGCTAGGAATCGAACTCAGGATCTCTTACTCTGATACCATGATAAATTACCGATTGTCCCAAAAACTTAAGCTGTTAGGACCCCCCTCACTTGTGGGCCTAAATTTCCCCTTAATAAGTGGGGGCCCAACAAGTGGGAATTTAACATTTTAAATGGGAGGTAGAGTAAAGCTAGGAATTGAACTCAGGATCTCTTACTCTGATACCATGTTAAATTCTCTTACTCTGATACCATGTTAAATTACCGATTGTCCCAAAAACTTAAGCTGTTAGGAAATAGTAAATTTAATCACTTAACCATAAATCTAACACATGCATCTATTTTCTTTGCCGCTTACATTCATGTAAGTTATAGCATTTATTTCCAATTTCATTTGTTTTAGAAAAACCTGAAGCTTTGCTTCTTGGCAGGCTAGACTTCTTTCAGACCAATATAATTTCCCAGGTATGCTTGCCCCGTTCTGAAACTGAAGCTGCTTTTTTCTCTTTCACTACACCAAACCCACAAACTTTTTCCCAAATACATGCTTTCCAAATCCAATAATATTTTAATAAACATGTATAATACGTTGCCATATGATAAGTTAATCTTCCCACACTGAAAACCCCAGGCATCTTTGTTGGAAAGTAGGATTGCAACCTTTATATCTTTAAATGTGTTGCTAACAAAGTTGCAGGATTTCCTATAGCGAGTGATTCAAGTTGAGCGAACGAAAAGAGGTAGGTGGAGGCCTAAAATTTGATTGATCAATTACAAAGTGAATCCACATTAGGTTGTTAAGAAGCAACATATTTATAAAATTAGTGTACCTTAATGAGAGTGCTAAGATGAATAAGTGGAAATACAAGAAAAGATATGATTTGAAATGAGGAAATTCTATTAAGATAATGGGGGCTCTTATTTGATGAAAAAAATGAGGGAGAGTCACTTGAGATGGTTTGGTCATCTTTAGATGAGAGTGAATAATGCACTAGTGAAAACGTGGTGAGTTGATTCAAATTGGGGAAATGAGAAAAGGTAGAGGAAGACCAAAAATAACATTTATATAATAATAGCTAAAAAGGACACATCAATTAAGAAAGTAACAGAGAATATGACTTTGGATAGAATAGAATGGTGAAAAAGAATACACGTGGCCAAATTTGACTAGTTTGTTAAGGATTCATAGCCAATCTAAACTTTTTTGGGACTAAGGCTTGGCTATTGTACTTATCAAAAAAATCTACAAGATCTATAAACATTAAACACTTTGCATTTGTTGGTTGTTCAACTATTATCAAATATAAATTTCCAAATGTTATGTATCAACCAATATTGTTAAATTACTGACTATCCCAAAAGTTTAAGTTATTGGGATATGATAAATTTAATCATTTAACCTCATACTTCTAATACTTCCTCTCATGTATGGGCTTAAACTCTCTTTTAACAGGTGAGGCCCAACACATGGGATTTTAAATAGGAAGTAGAGTGGAGGAGGCAGAGATTAAACTTAAGACCTTCTACTATGATACTATGTTAAATTACCGATTGTCCTAAAAGTTTAAGATATTGGGATATAGTATATTTAATCATTTAGCCACATTCTTCTAATAAATATAATATGTTGGCATCAAAAACGATCCTATAGCAGTCAATCATTTAAAATTATAGTATTACTAACATAAAAAATAAATAAATAAAAGAGGATAGAGCATATAAACCAAGACCTAAACATAAGCGTACAACATGTGGGATGTTTGATGTTTCTCATCCAAATGCACCAATTTTTTACATGTAACCAAGAAGAAGGTGAATCCAATTTTTAAGCCCCTTGGGAAACATCAACCAAGGCACAGGTCAGACACATGACCAGACTTTACCACCAACCAAAGTCTACCACTAAATTTGGATGACATTTGAAAGCCTTCCTAGACATGAGAACTATGAGTGACATACAAATAGGAGTCTAATCCTATGAAGCATGATGAAGCAAAGAACTAGACATGTCCAAATAATATGCTGCAAAATTAATAGCTTACCCAACTAAATCAGCAGCAATGACAGATCTTAACAGCTCTGATCGAGAAGGAAGGGTCCTATGTATTTCAGAGGAGGGAAATGGAGTATGCAGAAACCAACCAACTTTCATTTTGCTGTTATATTCTTTTAGACATTTTGGAAGAAACATTAGGTGGTAATCATGGCACCAAACAACATCTCCCTCCTCATAATGTTGGTTTACCACATCAGCAAACATTTGGTTTGCCTTCTTATATGCATCAAATTGAGATTGGAAACTACGGGTGGTTGCAAGGCGGTCTTCCTGTGGTAGCGAAAGATAATGAAATAGAGGCCACAAGATGTTGTTACAATATCCATTGTAATATTGATGAACAATCTCTTCATCAAGAAATACGGGGATGCACCTCTGCAGTAAATAAAGAAATGTTAGGAGGAGAGAGCACTCTACATTATTTGCTTATGTATTTTGGGGGGGGGGGGGGGGGGGGGGGCCGGGGGCGCAAAACTTAGACATCCGAAACCAATGATGTGATTCAGGATTATAGATGACATTTGTTTCAGTTTTTTTTTGCTTTTTGCCAACTTCAAGTTCTAATCAAGATTTTCGAACCTTTTCAGCTAAAGCTTTAGTAAGTGCTCTTTGTCCAACATCATCAGGCACATTTACACCAGCCCAACCAATCCATCTAGCGTCAAACTCCTTCACGCCTTCAAAAGAATTACAAGGCTTTATTTAGCCTTCACTTATGTGAAAAAGGAGAATAAAAAATAAAAATAAAACACACACACACAAATAAACAGTAAGTGAAGGGCAAAATATAATATCCCTCAGCAAGATTGAAAAATGTAAAAAGAAAATAGTACATGTATTGCACAGCCATTTTTTTAAAATTTCAAATATAAGGTGCAGACAGAATAATAGGGGATAACACAAAGTTTGAAATAGATCACTAACCTAAAAGTGCAGTGACTAGGCCCCCCACACTCATCTCAAGTTGCCATGAGTCCTCGCCCTTTCTAGTAGCAGAGACCGGCAACCTATTGGCTACCACCAACAAACGTTGTTTAGCAGGCCGCCCATCTTGCCATTGACATCCATCAGAAGCTCTCGCAAATGCATACGCATCATAGAAATCTTCCTCTTTAGGTACAGCCCAAATGTCACCCTCCGTTAAACGCGAATCATTCAACAGCTCTGCCTCTTTGTTACCATCTCTTGGCTCGTCACTCAGCTGGAAATTCCGGCTAGATTTCCTTAGCTCCCTTTCCCTCAGAAGCCTTTCTAATCTAGTTGTTTTTGGTGTCATGGGACTGCCATTGTTATAACTGTTTACTGGCATTCGTTTAGTCTGCAACATAACCTGCAAATTTTGCAGAGTTTCAAGGTCATTCCCACAAGTATACACGTTCACTCATTTAAATGTTAGATTGTCTCCAATACTACAAACCAAATTGTCCCTACTTATCCACTCAAATTTTTTAACCGAGTGTCATGAACCACACCAAGACATTGCTCACATAATAATCCAAATGGTCAAAATTTTGTGTTCTACTTCAAAATTCAAATCAATAAATAGTCCATACTTTACCTCCCTAACTAATAAACCTACCACAAACCTTTCCAAGAATGGTCCATACTTATCAAAAAAAAAAAAAAAAAATTCATACTGTGCACTAACCTATAAACTGAGTAAAAAACATTTCACAGCAAGAACAAACTGTAATAAAATTCTAATATACTAAAGAGTTCTATGAGTACAAGAAATGGCAAAGAACTTATATCAAGCTTGACAATGATTGAAAATATCTGGGTTTTACTTTTTTTTTTTTTTTTCCAAAACTGCCAATCTTTAAGAAATAAAAAAATAAAAAAAAAAAGGTTAAACAATAATAAAATTAAAATTAACATTATAAAAAATAAACCCATCAATGAAAAATCAAAATGAGGATTGGTTACAATCTTTAGAAACCCAAAAAAGAGAAAAAGAAAACCACCACAAAAATCAAAGACAAATACAACATAACAAAATTTAAATTTTAAAAAAAAAAAAAAAAAAAAAAAACATTATTCACAATGGGGTGCACACATAAACAAGAATGGCCACAAGAATAAAGTAAAAGAAACACAAAAGAAAAGGAAAGAAACCCAAAAGGGTTCTTTGTGAGTCTCACCAGGTTGTTTTGTGCAATGCTGATCTCTTGAGAAGAATCCGTAACGTTCATGACCAAAATGTGACACTCACCTCACCTCACCTCACCACACCAAAAAGCTCTTGCTCTTTTTCTTCTTTGTATGTAAGAGCCTCAGCCTCAGCCTCTTTATATGCTGAAAGCTGAAAGGCTGATGAGCCCATATGGTGACGAGAGGAAGCAACTTGCCCAACCCCGATATTTTCGCCTGTGGCTGTGGTCACGAAAGTTATAAAAATTTAAAATTTATTAAAAAAAAAAAAAATCTCTCTATTCAGAATCAAATTTCACACAATACAATTTTCTGGCTATGATGAATGATGATTATTATATCGAACATAAAATGGAAACTATAAACCAAAAATGAGAAACAATTAATAGCCCAGAAAAGAGAGGGATCTCCAAATTTATAATAAGAACCGATATTGTCAGCTTTTGGTTTTTGGGTGGACACTGCACAAAGCTATATATATATATAAATATATATAAATTTTCTTTTGGCCATGCAGTTGACACGAATTGCGCCATTCAGAAATTTGTTAGCTACTTTATGTGTATATATAGGTGCAAACCAGGGGTACTGTACCAAGTTCCAACATTGCCCACATGGAGACCCCACTAAAGATATTATCAATAGTTTCTATCTTTACATGATGGCATATTCATATGTTTCTTTTATAGCCCCTATAGAATCTGGATTTTTTTTTTTTTTTTTTTTATGACCTTGCTATTGGTTCATTATCATTGATGTGAGTTAAATATCTTTTCCAGATAAAATCTTATCACCCATTGACCAATAGCTATGTGAAAACAACATTTTTAAAATGATATATCTGCATAATTTTAAACCTTAACCATCCATATTGGGATAACCACTTTGTCTTTGTCTATAATAATTATATAGGTACCACTGAATTGTACTATATACTTTATTCATTTTGATATTCATTTTTGTGATACTTAGTTTTTTTTTTTTTTTTTTTGTATGTACCATACTCAATCTTAACCATTCAACTATTATTATAAAAATTATATATTAAATAATGCAAAATAATAAGTATGTTGTGTACATAACAAAATGTACACCATAGAATTATCTGTATTTTCTTATCGTATAGATAAGATCAAGAATTAAATTATTAAAACAATGAGATATATGGGATATGTATAATGTTCTCTTATTTGCTCCTCCCCTCACAAAATGGAAAAGAAATCTTTTTTTAAATTATATTTTATTTGTTCCTCAAAATATATATATATATATATTATTTATATATGTATGTAATTTTTTAAAGTCTCATTCCTCTTATGCATGACTATGCTTTGTCAATTTTCGATAAATAAACAAATAACTTCTTAATCCCCCCCCCCCCCCCCCCCAACCTCGCTTTTTTTTGGCTTTTTAAGCTTATTTTGGTGGGTCCCATATCTAAAGAAAAATCATTCTTCATTTTCTATAGTAATTTTAACAAATAAGTAATCATTAAAGCGAATCTAAACGCACTTTTAAATAAAGAAGACAATTCTGATGGAACAACAAAAAAAAAATATAAAAGATAACGACAAAAAAGAGAATAAAACATTTCTTTTATGTGATAATTTGAATTTCTGCATATTCAATGCCATGTCACCTGTACTAATGTCACTCTTTATATGTTGGAATGCACATACAATGCGAGCACTTCATTGGTTAGTTCGGGTCAAAATCCTCTAGAGTTCTTATTAGGGTAACTCCATCATAGAAATCCTAAAATCTTATCCAACCATTTTTCAAACTCAATGAATTATAATTATCAAGTCATCAATATTTAAACAAATGTCAAGTATTATTATTTTGGTATCTATGTAAACTATTGATGATATGACAAAATCTAATCCACTTATTCCAAAATGGATAAACCGCCCGCGGGGATACTTGAGTGGTAGATTTATAGGTTTAAGACGTGATGCATACTCATGAGATGTCTTAAGTTCAATCTACCGCAGAATCGGTCCATTAGATTTCTAAGATATCTCTTGGATAATGGGTGGAATAGCTTAGCCCAAGACTATGACACCACTTTCGTGTGTATATATAAATAAATGGATAGCTAAGATTGTTGCTCAATTGCATTATTTGGTCTAAAGAAAACTAAGGTTTAAATCTCCACCTTCCATTTTTATAACAACTTTAAAAAAAAAAAAAAAGTATCACAATCCAAAAATAAATATTTTGCAATGCATGTAATGTTATTTTGCAATATTAAAGAAATATTATTCTGTCTATCAAAAAAAAAATTACGAAAGATGGGATTGCTTGAAATATTAGTTTTCCCAACATTAGAAATGTAAAAAAGTAAGGCCTTTTCTTTTAGGCTTAATGAGTAAAATTGTTACCAGGAAATTAGTTAGAGTACTATATTACACATTCTATCACGAAAATCATTGGGTCTCTGAGAAAAGCACTCAGTGCTTGTACAATAGAAAAATAACCATGTTTTTGCTAACTATGTCCAAAATTCATTCACATCTTAGACCATATAAAGTTGTGTAAAAATATATGATTGTTACAGTAATCGTGTAAACGTACACTAAGTATCCGTTTGGATACACTTATTCTGCGTTCACGTCCATGTTTCCTTCCTTCTTTTTTTTTTTTTTTTCAGCCGCATGTTTTGACTTTTCTTTTGTGAACAGTGCACCCGTGCACTGTTCACGGGTCTCACAAACTTCACTTTTCAGCAATTTTTCATTAAAAATTGGTCCCACAGCACTATTCATACATTTAAAAATTATTTTGCTACAGTGTTTTCAGTTTTCAGTTTCAACAAAATAAGTTATATCCAAACGGATCTTAATACTATCCTTTTTACATTTAGTTTTTTATTCTTTCTTTACGTATCTTAAGAATAAAAAAAGATTGTAGATGGAGGATTTTGTGTGTAAAGAAAGAGAAATAATTTTTAAAAACTAAGAAAATTTGATATTTTAATAAAATATAGTGTAAAATAATAAATAATCTTATATGAGATATTTTATAAAATGAATATGTAAAATAAGAATAAGTAAGTTCTTATATTAAAATATATAAATTTTTTTTTGCATAAACAGATACAAATGCTCTATCAATTTATAACTATTCATGATGCACTCTGCTCACGTTGCAGCTGTTCACAGTTACCACAACCCCCCAACCGCGAGGCATGCAGTTCAACCCGTTGCACCACCAATAGAAACAGTTTGTAGCGGAGTTACAGTCAACAGATTCAGTTAGACATAAAGGCTAAAGCCTCAGCAATATTCAATTATAAATTAGTTTAGAGTAGTTGCATGCAGTCTGTCTATGCATGCGTTACATAGATTACTCAATGAAAACTACTTCTACGATCGAGTTTCTCTCTTTCTTCTTCCTTCTCTTTCTCTTAACATAGATTACTCAATTTCTTTCACTCTTCCTCGACTTGTCCTTCTGTCAAACAGCTTCACTGCATTCTTTCTCAACCTCTTTTACTTACAATCTCATCTCTCTTCTTTTCTATTTTGAAAAATTACTTTAATTAAAAAGAAATGTAAATACTACTATTAGAGAGGTAATTAATACATGTATGGTATAAGTAATTAATTAAGTATAGAGTATATTATTTAATAAATTATTGATTGTCCTAAAAACTTACATTATTAATTAAAAAATTAAAAAATAAATAATTTAACTATAATTCTAACACTATTCTAGCTAGCATGTTTATTTTGTGTTGGCATATTATTATTATTATTATTATTATTATTATTATTATTATTATGGTTACAATCACCTTATAAGGATTATGTATTGTTGATTTTCGACATTTTTTTTTTTTTTTTTGCTTCTTCTAATATTTGGAACATTTTATTCAATGTTTGAAAAAAAAAATCATTTTAATTAGCAAGACTATATATCTTGAGAAATCATGAAAACAAGAATTTAATTGAAATTATTATTTTGGCATTGTATGTATTATTTGGAAATGTTAAACTATCATTTTAGAAGATTTAACTTTTTTTATTAGAGAGTTTCAACTTTTGGTGTCTATTTTGATAATAGTTTTTTATCATCAAATCAAGACACTAATAAATTTTTGATATAAGCAGAGATTGAATCTCAAATCTCTTATTCAACCATAAAAAACTTTATCAGTTGAGCTAACTAAAACTCATTTAAGTGATTTACTTGACTCATGGCTCATTTGATTATAATATTATTTAATTAACTATTAGGTCAATGGGCATATTGCATGCAAAATTTATGATTTATACATAGTATGGCTAATAAGCACATTATGTACTTCTATTAAATTACCAGCATTTGGAGAAGAAAAAATATCAGACTGGATGAAGATAATTAACAACTGTCGGCTTTTTAGCTTCATCTTCTGCTTTCTTTATCACTGAAAATGTAGCTTATCTGCTTTCACGCGTTTTCGGCATAGAGTATCACGACTTCCATGTGTGAAAGTAACAATTTTTTGTTTTTGTTTTTTGATTGACGTTTAGCTTTACCAACTTGTCTATGTTATTTTCTCAAAAAAAACTTGTCTATGTTATTACAATTTATTTGTGAAAGTGATGGTTATATATTAATAGCTAGTTAAAGATCTTGGGTCATCATTATCATCTTTCCATGTTTATAAAAAATAAAATCATAAAGATAAATGCTTTTTCCACACTATTTTTACAACACTTTCAAAACAAATTTTAAGTGACAAGTTGTTATTGACTGTTATTAGTGAACAAAAAAATTTTAGTAATAGGTTCAAATTAGAACTAGTAACACTTAAGATTTATTGCGGTGAGTTCAGTTAGCTCAACTGATAAAGTCTCTAATAGTTGAATAAAAGATTTTAAGTTTAATCTTCGTCTATACCAAAAACTGATTGGTGTCTTGGTCTGATGATAAAAAACTATCATCAAAAGTGAATGTCATAAATTGAAACTCTCTAAAAAGAGAATTTATTACGAAAATATTATAAAAATATCATGAACGTAATATTTCTCAATAATAAAATAGTGCATGTACATGACGTCAGCCTTGATTACTGCTCAGTATTAGATTAGGTACTACCTATCTAAAATAAGTATGTTTTGTTTTATTATGAGAAGAATAATGCAAAAATAACAAGAAATCTGATCAACCCAAATGATATGAAAGCATGACTTGAGACACACCCACGTGCTAACCATGAAAATCTAGTCCAACCTCAAATGTATGAAGAATTGAAGTCTTGTAAGATAGGACTTAATCTCTATCAAAAAAATCAATTGTGGTCGAAGAGGGGTACTTTAGGACTTAATCTCTATCAATAAAATCAATTGTGGACAAAGAGGGGTACTTTTCAAACTTTTTTATAGTGAAGGCTATCCAAACCTTCTCCGAGATAGAGAATTATTTACGATTGAAGACTTCTGGAAAATTGGAAATGAGAGGTTGATAAAATTTAAGGGAAAAAAAAAAGTTAGAGATTTTACTGAAAAATGAAGTCTTTATTGAAAATTGAAAATGAGAGATGGTATGAAATTGAGGGAGAGAATTGGATTCTAGCATAGGCCATATATAAGTCAAATCAGTTTCTTACATGGTGAAAATAACAGTGGTGGCTAATTTGTTCCTCAAATATCTCTCACCAAGTATGATACAATAGGTTTAATAACAAAAAATTTTAAAAATTTTATAAAAATAAATTATAATTGATACATAATAAAAATAGTGTTAATAATATAGTTATATCATTATATGAAAAAAATGATATTATACCAATCATAACACGACTGCTAAATAAGTTTTTTTTTTTTTTTAATTTTTTTAAAAAAAAAAGGTTATGTCTTTAATTAAGACTGCTCTGCATGATGGTGAGGTAAATCACCTTTACCCATTGAACTGAATAAATTAAATATCATATAATAGTTGAATGGATCGGACTAGAATGACACCATTTGATGGATTGTAAGTAGCTGGTTTATTATGAATAAAAATTGTCACTCCATTGCGTGTTTTATTTTATACTCCACCAAGTATAGTTAATCACATATTATTATTATTTTTTAAATCAAATATATGACATACTTTTAGTAGAGTATAAAATGAAACAATAAAAATGAGGAAAGGGGATTTCTATTTGTTTATCATGTGTTTTAGCCTTGTATAAGCTAGGGTCACAAGCTCTAGATACAGAATAGAACAAAAATCAAAAGAAAACAACTCTCATCCGCTGAGGAGCTAACTAGATGAGGTGAGCTTTCACAGGACCACAAGCTGAATAGGTAATTGTATGGAAATTTTATCAACGAAATCAATCACTTTCTTTTATACATGTGTAAAGAATAAGAATACGCGGCACATAAATAGCCAAGAAATTAATTTGCAGTTCGGTTTATGAGACTCTTTTATCCATATAAAGAGAACATAAATTGACTGCTGTGTCTAATTTTTATTTTATTTTATATATATATATATATTGGTTTGTGTAAAATCTTGAGCAGGTATATATGTGCAAAAGTCATACTCGAATTAATATAAATTTATAATTGAAGGCGGTTAGATAAATTGAGATGAATAAGTTTTTCCTCCAAACTAGTTGGGAGAAATCTCCTCTAACTCACTAGTAGCATTTAACTATTTATAAGACTATTTACATCATTACATGAATTATTTAAACAAGTTATGTGACTAATTAAAAACATCATAACACATGTATAGTTGTTTTAACCACCAGACAGTGGGTTGGAAGAAATTTCCTCTAAACCGGTTTGGAGATAAAATTTTTCCAGTTGAGGATGTTTTTCTTGTAATTGCTCAGGATCCATTCCCATCTTCTCTATTCTAGTTTCAGTTTTGAAGGAAGGAGAAGGAGGTGGGTGGCTAGGATGCACAAACACTTTATTTGGAGTGTTGTACTCGTGTCGTATCCGTGTAAAAATAATGCTAGAGATACAAAATATTTTACAAATTGTTGATGTGGTGAGTGATTATTAGTAAATGAAAAAGTGATATTAATGGTGGATCTAAATGAAAACCAATAAAAGGTTGGCCACATTAACATTTTGTAAAATAGTTTGTGACTATAGCATTACTTATCTATGTTATACCCGTGTTGTAATAATGTCCTATTTGTTATATCATGTTATTATTTTTCAAAAATTGCTTATGTCAATATATCGTACCCATACCTATGTCCATGTCCGTGTCCATACATCGCATGGTAGGTGGGTGGTGTTTCCATGGTTTTGTTGGCTGTTCTTGACACTTGAGTTCTTATTCAGAGGGGGGAACCCTCAAATATCTCATGGACATACATACATGGTCAAGAAAAAAATGATCATGAAGAATATAATGGCAGAAAAGGTTCGCACGCGGGACATGTTATTTTCGATGCTTTAAAAAGGCAATCGGTGCTGTGGGATTACGATTGCGACAGGAGATTTTGTATCAGGAATAAAACAACACGTGAGGTTTGTACAAATTACTATAGAACAATTTTATAGAGGAATATGGACAGGATTTCTTCAATTCAGAAACGAAAAACAAAACAAAAAAATAAAACAAAACAAAAGAGAAAATAAGAAAAGAAGATTCAGCAAAATGTGGCCCTCCTTTTGAGTATATATGGCTCTGGTGAGAAATGAGTTCAATATGAGTTGGCACCCACAATCAAGAGATGCTTCAAGCAAGAATTCATCAAATCATTATTCGCAAAAAATTGTACCTTTTTTTTTTTTTGGTGGATAGAAAGTTTAACGGTGAGAAATCTTTGGAACTAGCAGCTTTTGTCCCTGCGGCCACGGGGATATCCGATAAAATTGGAACATGGCTGCTTTTAAAATTTGGTATATATATGTGAATATGCGTTGGACAACGAGCTTTGAAATTGAGTGTATATTGAAAAGTGTTTGAAAAAAAGTATAAAAGTCAAATAAAATTTTTTTTTTTCCTCTTTCTCTAGAGTGGAAAAAAAAATTTAGATGGACTTATTCTGAAAAGATTTTTGAGCGTAGGGGTATGCATGGATCGAGTTAGATTAAGTTGAGGAGATTTTTTGACCCAACCCATCATTATAGGTTAAAAAAATCTAACCCAACCCACATGAATCGTGGGTCTGGTTGAACTCATGGGTTGGCTAGCTTTTCTTATCTTTATTTTTTTATTACTATTCTTATTAAATTGAGCAGAAAAAAAAATTATCTCACTTGCCACATGAGTTAATGAACAAAATATACATGAACTAGTTTTTGAACTCAATTATAAACAAAATATATCCAACTGAGTTGATAAATAAAATATACATGAACTAGTATCCCAACTCAATTATAAACAAATAGGAGTGGAGTGGGAGAGTAGGAGTGGGAGGCAGTAGAGAGAGAAATAAGATTGTTAGGGTTTGCGAGGTAATTGAGTTTTATTTAGCAAGAGCTGAATAGGGGAAAAAATTAAATAAAAAAATTATTAATTATAATATATAATATAAATTTTAAATATATAGGTGGGTCGGGTCGGGTTAGGCAGATTTGTAATTGTTATGACCCAAACCCAACCCAACCCACTATTAAAAAAATTTACATAACCCAACCCACCAACCCCTAAAAATCGACCCAACTCGACTGGTTGAGTTGGGTTAGGTCGAATTGGGTCGAGTCAATTTTGGTGAGTTAGTAAGTTAGCTGCACACCCCTAATTGAGTGTGTCAAAATTGAAAACGAAAGAAATTTTATGTTTTGCATATTCACAATGTTTTTCTCCAAATTGGTTTGGAGAAATTTCCTTTAACCTATTATATAGTAATTCATAAAACTATCTATATGTATTTTTTAAACAAGTAACATGACTTTGTAAGAAAATTGAGTACATACCTCTCTACGATCATGCATTTGGCTTGTTGTAAATCATGCCTCCATAGTTTGAACAGTTGTTGCTCATGAACCTAAAGACATGAGAGAATGGTGGAAAGGAAGAAGATGTTCTATTTTCCATGCACGAGTTGCACAAATGAGAGAAGTTACACTCTTTTGTAACTCACTCCCATGTAACCTATGCCCACTAATGGGTGACTTGACTGTTCAAATTCTAATAATCAAATAGATAGTGTTATGATAAAAAGTATATGTGGATAATTTTAACAATTGCTATATAGTGAATTGAAGAAATTTTCTTGTAAACCAATTTAAAGGTAAACTTTTTTCCTTTTGTGCATATATTTGTTCATCAAAAAAATACAGTACATATATTTTTTTCTTCGGTTGCTAGAAGTATTATGGGTTTAATCAATGATATTGTACGTTAAATACCAATTAATTCTACTACACATAAAGTGCATGCATTTGCGCATCCATTTGCTTAAAAAAAAAAAAAAAAGATTCCAAAGCCAAAGCAGACAAAGTCGGACCACCATGACTTTTTAGATAAGAAATTACGAAGGTGGAATCTGACTTCATGTTTGTAGCCTAATTCCAAAGACATTTGAAGGACATTGCGTACTGCCCATACTTCTGCTATATTATTCGCAGTTGTACTTGTTCCTTAACCGAAGAGAAAAAAAAAAAAAAACCCCGTCCATGGGTTTTCTAGAACACTGCCATCCGTATTTGAAGTCATAAAAGTTGTCATGGGGATTCCAATAGATAAACTTTGGAATAGGAGCAGATTTTTTTATTTTTTATTTTTTATATAGGAAAAAGTAATACTTATTAGACCATATAAATATGAAAATAGTTTGTAGAGTTTTTTAAATAGATTTATAATATATTACATAACTAGAGTATCCCTACAAAAGAGTCTAACCTTTATAGTAGTAACCTGAAGTTATAGGAACAGATTTGTTACATTCTTTATTTGTGAAAAAAAATTATACTATTATGTAGGAAAATATATAGTCCATTAGTTTGTAATCAAAAATATATATAGTTCGTTGGTTTGGAGGGTGAGGACCTACATGGAACTACGTGAGAGTATGGCTTGGTAAGAGTCCTTATCCCAACTAGCACTTGGAGAAATGCAGTCCAAGCGATAGCTCTAGTAAGACCAGTGTGGTACATGTGGTATTACTTATTATTGTCACGAGGCATGAAATCGATGAGCTTATATTGGAGACCCCATTTTCATTTAGCAAAAAAAAAAAAAAAAGACCTACATGGATACTATTAATTGTTTATTTATTTATTTGTTTTATTTTATTTTATCCTGCAAAGCCATTGTTGTCAAATTTCAACGGCAAAAAGTGTGTTCCAACTGAGGAATTCAATAATACAATCTTTTGAACCACAACTTTATTACAATTCTTATTTAGCATTTGGTAGCAGTGAAGGTTCTAGGATTTTTTTTCAAGGTCATTAAGAAACTTAAATTAAACAAAATTTAATAAAAATAGAACTTGAATATATCAAGTTATTAACACACACAAAAGGAAAAAAAAAAAAAACTGCAAATACATGAAATTTTATAATTTTCTTCTACGATTTTTCAAATTTTAAAACTATTATATGATAGTTCATTATTACTTGTCATTTTTTTTAGTTCATTATTAGTTGTCATTAGCTATTGCCAATGTGGGTAACTGTGACCGTTTTATTTTATTAAGATTGTATAACATTTTTATTTTTATGTAGTTGTCATTATCTATTTATAATTGTTTTTATAAAAAATATTCTAAACTAAATGGCAAAACTCAACCCACGAGCTCTTTATTAATTATTGACTCATACAGCCACACTCATCTATATATATATATATATATATATAACTAATCAAATGCTTGAACATTCACTAGCTTCACTAATTTTTTTTTGAATCACTAATTTTATCACAAAAAGTTATTAGAACATGATAATGATACAGACACATGTAAAAAATCCTATCTATTTCCTAATTATAAAATTTATATAAAGTTATATTATATTTATACTATAGACGCACACGATCCACACATATCACAATTCACACAAATAATATTATAACAAAAAAATTAAAAATAATGCACACAAGCAGTATTAAACACACACACACACACACACACACACACACACACAGACTCAAACACATATAGGTGGGGTTTGGATACAAAGTTGCGTTTTGCGTTTTCTGCTCTTTTTTTTTTATTATTATTTTTTCACGTTTAAGGGGTAATGGGGCTACTGTTCATGAATAGTAGCAGCATTATTTGACTTATTCAGCAGTGAACAGTGCACCGTGCACTTTTCACGGGTCCCACAAATCTCACATTTTAGCAACTTTTTCATTAAAAATGGGTCTCACGACACTATTCACCAATTTAGAAATTATTTTGCTACAATGTTTTCAGTTTTCAGTTTTCAGTTTTAACAAAATAAATTCTATCCAAACAGACCCATTTATAAATTTAAAATATAAGAGAGATACTTACAACTCAAAAATACTTACTCTTTACTCTTAGAGTCGAAGATGCATGCAATCAGGGTGTGCAAAAATTATTTTTAAGGATAAATTAAACTAGGAAAAATAGTTGTGCCATCCTAGTATGATTAGTGGTGGGAAAATAGTTGTGAGTTCATGTGAAAGTGATAAACAGTTAGTCATAATCTGCCATAGAAAATTATTGTAAAAAAAAAAAAAAAGCTGCAATAAAAATTGTAATCCTATAATAACTTGTTTAAGATACAAGCATAATTGAAAATATAGTACCACAGTTATTTTTTTACAACTTTGCCACAACTGTTTTTTTCTTTCAACTTTGTCACAATTGTGATACGGTAAATTGTTAGTAATGGAAGACAAAATGATGGATATATATGAAAACGATGGAAAACTGCTCATAGAGTTTGTCGTATCAGAATTATGACAAAGTTGTAGGGGAAAAAAAAAGTTTTTGGTCTAAAAACATCTTAGAATATTTTGAAAAAAGGTGAGCCCAAATCCAAAGCAAGGAATGAAACTAGTAGTTGGGCCAATCCACAACATATATGGGGCCCATAAATTGCTGGAACTCTACTCTACTAACCCAATTCTTTTTCTTAATTCTGAAGAACTCAAAACTCACGATTACAGGTAGATTCTTCTGCGCAAAAATGGCCGAAACGACGCCGTCACGCACAATCTCCCTCGTCTCCATCCTCTCCCTCCTGCTCACCACCGCACCAGAACCCACCCATTCCTCGCCCTTCTCCTTCGCCCAGTACCGAACCGCCGTCTCGCTCTCCCACTCGCTCATGACGCGAGTGGCCAACCTCCGCGCCTCCAGGGGCGACGTCTCGGGCTCGCGCCGGGCCCATCTCATCGCCGAGAAGCTCGAGAGTGGGCTGAGCCTCGGCTTCTTCGGGCTCACCTGGTCATTAGGCTGGGACTACCTCAAGAACTACGCGTGGAGGGATCTAAACTACGCTGAGATGTACGGCGTCGTTTCGGACGTGAACGAGTTGCTTAAATCTGTAGGTGAGTTGACCCGGGCGAACTCGGACGCCGAGAGAGCAACCTGGGCGGGCCGGAATTACCAAAATGTCCTCGGCGTCTCTACCTCGCTTTTCAAAAAGCTTCTCAAAGTGTTTGCTAAATCGGTACGGTCTCTCTCTCTCTCTCTCTCTCTCTCTTTTCTTTTAGTTGTAATTTTAATTTGAAGTCCGTACAATTCAATTGGTACAGTTAGAAAGTTAGTTAAGGTAGTTATTGATAGTGTGGTTGTGGGGTGTAGGGGACGTTGAGGGAAGCGGTGAAGGTGGCGGAGAGAGAGGTGGTGCAGGGAGGTTTACTGAAGGACTGTCTTGAATTGGGGAGCAATGACTTGAAAGGTTTGCTTCAAATTCTCAAAGACTTGTTGGCTTCCTCCGGTAATGCTAATACTAACACCAATGCTAATGATTGGCGTGATCTATGACACCCACTACTACACACAAAGGAAGACCAATATTTTGTTTGTAATCATCATTTAAAAAAAAAATGTTATTTTGTAGAAAGTAGAACAATTTGGTAGTGTCATAATTCTAGAAATATATATATATTTTTTTCTTATCTAGGAATTACATGAAGTTGTTAAGAGTAATTTATCATTATACCATACTCTTTGTTTGTAGTGAAACTCTTTTTGTATTTTGATAATGATTTTTTTTTTTTTTTGAAAAGTAGATATTGGGTTAAAGTGTTCTTTTACTTGTTATGATTAATGTGGAAAATTCATAATTTTAAGTCTATTATATGTTTAGATATGTAGCAACTAGCAAGTATATCAAGTTTTGTCAATTTCACCAAATGGAAATCTAATAATAAGTGGCTTAACTAAGAAAATGTAGTTCATTTCCCAGGAAATGAATGATAAACCCAAGTCATTTTAATTGGTTTCCCCTGCACTCTTAATTCTTGTCAAGATTCAAAGCGACTGATTGAGATCATTGTAGAAAATAGATCTTTAGCAATTTTGATCTCACTGTTGTCAAATTATTGATATTTACAGAGTTTTATGTAGGAAAATACCAACAACTATTAGTTGAGCTATGAAGATCTTGTTAAACTATAGTTATAAATATGTTTGATATTCAAAATAGTAGTTTTTCAATGTCAGAAATGACAAAGGACATTGTAAGAGTACTCTATATTTTACTACTGTTTGGCATAAAAAAGTATGGCTTTAGTATTCTTATTCTATTTTTGGTTAATCACTAATTTGGTCCTCTAATTACTAGACAAAGGGCAATTTTTGTTAAGAATTTGTGTTTGAGAGAACAAATTTGAGATCAATGTCACCATTTCTTCATCACATGAAACATAATTTATCATGTTCTTAACCTCATTCTCTGTATTAAACGCGTAAAGTCGAACAAATCTTGAGCCAATCCTATGATAATTTTCACCATTTAACAAAATACCCTTTCGATTATTTACACTATTATTAATTTTGCCTCCCATAAACGTTAGCGCAAATATTGTATTATCTCGCTGAAGATTATGGTGGAAATGCGCCAATAAAGGTCCATGGTAACTGAAAAATCTTCAAGAATTGCTGGTGCATATTTCAGCAAAGGTAAAGTAGCTACACCTTTCGAACATCACAATGAAAACTTTGGTTGTGACGATCACCTTGACTTAACAGCCCTCTTCTCATGCCACATAATTGCCCCACAATTCTAATATGTTTGTGCTGGCTTGCAAATATTCCATGGTTCATTGTCTAGAATCACAGTGGTTGGATTCAAGCTTCGTGTAATGACTTGCTGTTAGGGATCGAAAATAGTAACTGTGTGGTGGTGCAGCAGCAGCCTGGTGAATTGAAAACCGTAGTCGTTTACACTGTCATCAATCCAATCACTAGGCAATGTCTCAAGCTCCCTCCACGTCCATTTCCTCTTCCTCATCGTTTATTGCAGCTACGGGCTGGGATCATCAGCAGCTATGACGACAGTAATGATACACGAATCAGTTCTAGTTTCAGGGTGGTGCTCATTCTTAGCACACGCACCAACTTAAGCCAATTTAACATTCACATTTTCTCTTCTGACACCGGTGAATGGAGCGACTCCAGGGAATGGCTCCAACCTGGGTTAATTTCGATTGTCTCTAACCCCTATTCACACTGTCCCCTATAAAGGTTTGCTTTTTTGGCCCATTGATGGTGGCCGTTTCCTTGGGTTCGACCCGTTCAAGATCAACATCAGCAAATGGTTTCAGAAAAATCTCCTTCGCTCACAGAATATATAAACGACCGGAATTGGCCTCGCCCTCCTGTGATCTCGGTGTTAGCTTTTCATCCCAATGATGGGGATATCATGTATTTGTTGATACAATCGAAGGTGGTCTCATGCAACTTGCAGAGTAGAACCCTCGGAAGTCTTTTGTGATATTCCTCACGGCGGACACAGTTTTTTTAATATCCCCAATACCTTAACCTTTGTGCTACCATCTTGGCCAACTCCCATTCCTTCTTCTCCCTTAGAGAAAAAGAATGTCATTTGCCTCGTACCCCAATAGTTATTAATATTCTGCTGCTTTTAGGTTTCTGTATTATGGTTTGGATTTGCCTCTCTATTATATAGACAATGTTGTTATTGAAATTTTTTCTAATTCCGGTTACTTTTTGGTTATGTTTATTTATCAAAATCATACTTTGATGTATCTGCCAATTATCTTAGTCACTTACAATTTTCATCCACCTCCCTAGATCACTAATAAACAATACATCTACCTACCTTAACTTCAATCTTAAATACAAAGACATAACCAAAATGTCTCATAAGGACATGCATACAATAAGAAGACTTAAAGCCAGTAATATCCTCTAAATTACTTTACATAAAAACAATATGATTCATTTTTAAAAAATAAAACCATTGAATATTCTTTCCTAGTCCATTACAACTATAAAACTATTGAAGCTGTTACTCTTGAATGTGTAAAACAATTATCCCTACAATTTTATTCAATTAGTAGAAACTATGCCAAGACTTATTATTTAAGATTATATTAATCATTTATCCAACCTTGACAAAATTTAACTCAACAACTATAGCCTTTCACATAAAAATTTGATCTACAATCTCGAAGATCATGAACCTAATCTAACAATAAAAGCAAACAAAACTTAAGATTTACTACATTTGTAATTTATTAATAATTTATAACATCTTAGAGAAGCAAAAGCAGCTTAGTTTGATTTAGATTTCTGTGTAGGTCATTGGTATTTGTTTTTGTAATTCCCTGCAAAACAAAGCCAAGAAAATCAAAACTATTCTAAGACTGAACTAAAAGCAGTCAAATATCACAGAGAGCAGAAGTCTAGAAAGACAAATTTACAACTCACTTGACAAAGTAACCCTTCACTCAAAGTTCAGAACAATTACTTCTCAGCACAAGAGCAATCAACTAATCAAACAAGCCCAAAAATTACTCATTTATCAAAGAACAAAAACTACAAAGCTCTTCAACTATAAGTTCATTGAAGCAACTTTGATACGTATAGATTAACAGCTTTTGTTATGTTAGAGAAAGAATGAAGAATCAAACATACCAAATTGTAGTCAACTAATTTTGACTCCATGACATCTAAATTTTAATCAAATAGCAATATAAAGAATTGAATACAAAACAGTACCTTAAGCAACATTAGTAGCAGAAGGAAATTTGAAGTCCTATTTGGAGTTGATAAATATTGGAGGACCTGGTTTGGACCAACGGAAGGTTGGTTGAGTTAAGTTGTGAGCTAGGAAGCATGGGTGCGGATTCGGGTTTTGGTGCGGGTGCGGGGACACAATAATTTTTGAAAAAGTAGGATACGAGTGCGGTGAGATATGTTTATTTATTAATTATTAAAAATATTTTTATTTATGTTTTCTATATATTGCTAAGCACTTTTTTATATAATTGTAAACATATACTAATTTAATAGTAAACAATTGTCGACTGTAGCGTCGCCTCCCAACTAATGGCACAACCAGATAATGTGAAGACATAACTTTTTAGAAATTTCTTCTTATCCAAATCACCAGTAAAATCAGAATTCACAAATTCAACAATGCTACTACTCTCTGTAGAAGCCCTATAATATACCAAGTCAATATTTGCAATTCCTTTCAAATATTGAAGAGACACAATTTCTTCACCCAAAGCAACAATCCACAAGGCTTCAACCTCAAGCTCCACCTACTCACCAACACTGTGGTATTTGACTGTCCCAATACTCTATTTTGACTGGTCAACAATAGCAGATTTATCAAATTTCACATCTCCGCTGATAATTAACCATGGGGATCCTGAATCCATACACCACAACCTATAACCTTTTATCCCCAATGCATAGCCTATGAATATGCACCTGGTTGCCCACCGCTCAAGTTTACCATTATTCGCATGAGTATAAATAGGACAACCAAATACTTTCAAAATAGAGTAATCAGCAAGAGTACCAAATTATATCTTAAAAGGTATCTTAAATTCAATGACAGTTGATGGAGATCTATTTACCAAATAGTAGGCCTTATTTATTGCTTCAACCCAAAAGTCCTTAGACAAACCAAATTTTGAGAGCATACAATGAGTCCTCTCCAAAAGAGTTTTGTTTATACGTTCTGCAACTCCAGTCTGTTGTCGTTTTCTTCTAACAGTGCGGTGTCTCACTATACATTCATTCTTGCAGAACTCATCAAATGCACCTAAGCAATAATCCAAACCATTAGCTATCCAGAGACGCTTAATCCTTTTACAAGTCTGCTTCTTAATAAGCGTCTTATATTGCTTCAAGGTGATAAAAAATCACTCTTGTATTTCAAAAAATACACCAAAAATTCTACACTGAACTTGACCCTACACTGCTTACTAAAGATGCAATGTTCACAAAAGTCCAGCTTCTTAATTTTCAGACCATTGAACAAACCTTGTTTACTTAATATTGACATGCCAACCTTTTTCATATGCCCTAATTGCATATGCCACAAACAATTATTGTTTGAATTTGGATTTGCTGATGTAGATATTGTTGTAGCACTAACATTAATTGTGCTTCCCTGTAGCATATAGAGACCATTCTCTAATTTTCCCTTGATGAAAACTAAACCACCCCTACTGATTCTCAAAACTCCACCTTCACTGGTGTATTTGTACCCTTGAGAATTGAATATAACCAAAGATAGAAGATTTTTCCTAAAATCTAGCACGTGACGAACATTAGACAAAGTCCCAATAACACCATCATACATCTTAATTCTCATGGTTCCTGTCCCCAAGACCTTACAGATCATATTATTTCCCATCATAACTTCACCACCACTAATTGACCGATAGGTAGTAAACCAATCTCATTTAGGAGTCATATGATAGGAGCTGTTGTCACCCTATTTTGCAACTTGCATTTAATCTCACATGGAGGGTAAATGGGTAATTTCATCTTGAAAATAGAAATCTTATTTGTGGCCATTAGATCCTTAATTTCATTTCCTCAAAATGATCTTGGTGTTGTAACGATCAAATCGATTGGTCATAAACCCTAATCGAACCATCAAATTGAAAGTTATCATCAAATCAAGTTTTAATAACCGAGATGCACTATTACAAATTGAGTTCGACTATGTGTGATTATGAATAATTGATTCCAATTGATTATAATTATAATCAATTTGAGATTAATGACATGTCATAATTTGATTGGCTAGGACTACATTTTATGATAAGGTTGCACACACTTAATTAATTATATTTTAATGACATGTCATAATTTGATTGGCTAGGACTACATTTTATGATAAGGTTGTACACACTTAATTAATTAGATAGTCATACATTAATTATTCAACGAGTAATTTGTGTAATTATTTTTTTAATTAGAGTAAATTTGGAACTAATTAAGTCTGAAATGGGAGTGATTGGAGCCTATTAATATTAATTGGAAACTAATTCGGGACCTATTAATGTTAATTGTGCTGAAATTTTTTTCTTATAAATGACCTCTGCTCACCATTTTGTTGATATATCTCAGAATATTTTTAATTTGTGAACAATGTTAAATTTCCCAGAAACTAGACATCCGGGGCTTCAATTTGAGCATAAGAATGAGACAATTCTGATCAGAATTGAGTAAGATATGATTTTTTGAATTTGGCTCTTCAGGCTATTACAGTAGTTACGGGAAAATCGAATTTTACTTGCTCATCACTCCCACCAATCTCTACATTTAATGTACCAGCTTTCCCCAAAGTCTAAAATAGGGTTTAGGTTCATAATTCTTTTTGATCATTTGTCAACCCTCATTAAATGACTTTCTATTCATATTTTTTTACCACTACTATATAATCCTCATCTCCTTCATTCCAAGACAAAAAAAAAAACATCTCTCTTCTCATCTCTTGAGTTTTAATGAAGTAGAGTAGTCTTGTCATATTTTATTCTTCCTGAAACTCAAGGTATTGAGTGAGGTTTATTCTTGCTCTCCTAGTTCTTCTTTTCTCCTCCACTCTTAGGACTTCCACCAAGAGCCTCCTCATCCACCGTGTGGATCTTGCATGCAAGTATAATCTTTATCCTTATCTAGTTTTTCATGTTACTATAATGTTAATTTAAGATTAGAGCATGTTAGTGTTTATTTAAATTCCTTGAATATGTTTGAATGTTCTTAAATGTTCTTATGTGTTCTTCATATGTTCTTATTTGTTCATCATATGTTCATGCATAACACTAGCTTTGATCTTAAATCTACATAAAAAATATGAAAAAGATGTTTGTTTCATAATTCTTTCAAATCCCTTAATCTAGGATGTTACCGTCCACACATATTCACTAGAATTTATTTTTCAATTTAAATGCAATGCTTAATAAATTGAATTAGGGTTTATCACATGCATACACATTAAATTCAACTTGCAAATTGATTGATATATTGGATGATATGATATGAATGTTAGTCACCATAATCGAGAAAACCAGTTTCACCGGGTAAAGTGGGTGCCTAATACCTTCCCATCTTGTAATATAGCCTGCAAGCTTAGATCAAGGGTTGATAGATCAATGCTTATCCATGTAATTTTCAATTTCTAGATTGTAACTAGGAAACAAAACCATGTAGTTTATCTTAAATTGTATTTAGGACCAAAGTCATGTAATTTCTTATGATCAATATAAATTCATTTGCAAATCAATAAAATGAGAAAATGTTTCAATATTGGTTTTTTTATTTATTCCAATAATTAAATAAGTGGCGACTTCATTGTAAAATCCTTAATTTAAAGGGAAAAATATAAGCAGTCGAATCTCTATTTTGAGAGGCAACAACACGACTCCACCCATTCACGTGAGTTTTGCCCAACACCATAAAAAAGTGGCCGAGGGCGCGGTCGCTCATAGGAGCAAGCCGAATCAAGGACCCAAGTGTCACCGGAGTAACCAGTAAATACTAATAAAACTATGTCGTCATTGTCACGCCCTGAACCTAAAAGGGTCCAAAGTATGAGAAAAACATCTCAAAGGTACCTGTTGATTTTTTTTTTTCCTTTTTGACAATTTAATCCAAAATTCATTATCAAAGTATCAACATAAAAAATTATCATAAAAATTTCATTAATGATACTCCCAAAGTAAGTCAGAGCTCTATGCTATAATTACAAGAACTATTGACCACAAAAGAATAGAGATCTAAATAACTAATTACATATCATCAGCTTATCCCATCAGTGGGAACAAAGTCACAACCACTATAATATACAAAAGAATGAGTCAAGCCTATTCTAAGATGTATATCATCTAATATCTCCATCACAAAAGTTCAGCCTCCATCAATAGTTAGTCTAACTGCTGTTAGCCATCAAAACACTGTCTCAAAAAATTGTTGCCTATTTTGAAAGTTTATAAAATAATGGGAAGGGACAGAGCCCATTAAGTAGCATAATTAATGGGGGTGGGGGAAATACAAGTTTCATGATAATGAACATTTTATAAAACATGTTATAATTTGAGAATTTCCATGAAAATTAAGCAAATCTATTTTTCTTAATAAAATGACAAGAATAATTAAAAGAATGTAGAACCAAGTTTTCTCAAAATATTTCAACATGAAACTACGTCCTATTTACTGTGAGTTATCAAAACAACATTTTAAAACCTAAAAATCCAAACCAAGGCCATATGACAAGCCTCCATAAAGATGTTAGGTATGCCATAAAGACATCAAGTTATGCCATGAAGACATCAGTTATGCCACAAAGACCCACCAAGATACCAATGTCACCAAGACTACGACATCTGGCTGGGTAATCATCAAATAATCACATGTCACAGCCCAAGGGTAAAAACATAAAGAGTTCACAGTTTACATGAAATCAAAACACAGTTTAATTTCAAATAGTTTAACAAAAACCTTTGAAATACCCAATATATTCACAAGGTTCTCAAATTTTCCAAAATCATTTCTTGTCAATAAGATTTTCTATCAATTTCTCAAATATCACAAGTCAAGATAAAACATCTATAGAATTTGCAATTAATACAATAAATCCATAAAATCCATTCCCAAGAATTATATTAAAGATGCTTATCTCTTCCATACTAACAAATCATGCATTTCCCCATATGCGATATTAAACATGATGCGCTTTTCATATATAATCATATATAATAGGGTCACAACACAATACTTTTTAAGAAAACATAGTTCCACAAATAATTTTCCAAAATATGTTTGACCCAAAAACAAAGTTTATGCAACATGATTATTTTTCAAAAATCCCATTAAAAGCTACTTACCTTGCAACCCGCAAAAAAAGCCTAATTCTCCAAGCTCCAAAGGAGATTAGTTTGAACCTAAACAATATCAAGCAAACCTATCACAATAAGCACGGAGTTTGAAATTGTATCTAGCTACAAATTAGGAGTTGCCAAATAAGCACTTTGATTAGGCAAGCCTAATATTTAACCTCATCAATAATATATTCCACTTCCAAAGTTTCTCAACAAATTAATTCATAAGGCGTAGGCTCCAATGTATAAAATCAACACATTCAAGGTATTATTTTTTAACATCAAAACCTCAACACATTCTAAGTACTTCCCATAAGGTTTACACCACATCAACAAGAGGCCCATGATACCAAATATCATAATATCCTCCAAGACAAATGATTTGAATAGTTAACTAGCTCCAAATAATTAATACAAATTATATTCACCATTTATTTCACATTAAAAAGCCAAACCCCCCAAATTTTCACAACTTAGATAACCACCATTGTAAAAACTATAAACCCACTCATCAAATAAATCTACCAAGACAAAACCCATACATAAAAACACATAAATATCATTTCTAATGCTCATAAATCTCATGAGTATCATTATTAAAGTTTAGATAAAAATAACCTCAAGTAAAAGTGTAAAACCCACAAAAAAAGGATTAGAAATTTTTACCTCAAAAAAGGATGTGAAGGTGCTTATAAGTTCTTAAAAATTTTCTGGTGATCTTGCTAGAAAAATAATGGTGAAAGTGGTGTTGTGGAGTATGTAAAAATCTGACCATCACTTTTTTTTTTTTAATTAACTGGGACGTTATAGTTACCCACAGAATTAACCTCCGCAACACTAGCTACATTACTAGTATTTGAAGTACCATCGCTCTCCTTTTTCTCTTTGAGTAGCGTGCATTCATTTTTCCAGTGTCCTTCATTTTTACAATAGTGACACTTACTAGATCTAGATTTTGATCTAGATTTTGCTCTATTACTACTAGACCCATTTTTATTGGATCTACTCCTAGCAAAAAGATCATCAGCATAATTATTGGCCCAATTTTCAAAAACGTTCTTCAATTCCTTAGAATTCAATGCATCTTTGATATCATCAATCGAGATAGAATCTCTTCTAGAACCATACAACATGGTGTCGACAAAGTGCTGAAAAGAAGGAGGCAATGAACATAACAAAATTAGAGCATGATCCTCATCTTCTACTTTGCATTCAATATTTTTCAAATCAAGAACAATTCTATTAAATTCATCAAGATGGTCAGAAACAGGTGTACCTTCTTTCATCCGAATGGTGTATAGCCGCTGCTTCATGTACAAGCGATTTGTAAGAGACTTAGTCATGTACCGACTCTCCAACTTAAGCACAATCCCGTAGCTGTTTCTTCATCTACAATCTCTCTTAGGGGTGAGGTTGGGTCCAGTATCCAGTTGCACTGGATCCATTGAGATTATAACACGTATCCACTTTTGAACATATGTTACCATCTTAATAGGTCCAGTGCACTACATGCACTAGACCTAAGCCTCACCCCTTTCTCAGAACCTCATCTCCAAGAGACAACAAAATTGCACTATGTGCCCGTTCCAAGGGATCTTCTTTTTCCTCATCTGATAGCGTCGCTGGCAAAGCATTCTTTCCCTTTAGTGCTTTCCACAAACCTTGCTGCACTAACAAAGCACGCATCTTGACATGCCATAAATTGAAATCATTCTTCCCGTTAAATTTTTGGATCTCAAATCTTGTTGTCGACAAAGCCTTTGTCACCATACCAAAAAACCCAGTGAACCAATAACAACACAACCAAATAGATCTAATGAACAATCTCAACCCAAAACAAAGAACCCAAGGCTATGATACCAGTTTGTTGTAAGAGCGGAAGCTTTAATACCAATTTGTTGAGAATAGTGGATGCGTAAATATCTATTTGTTGTGTATGTATTCAAATAACAGTGGGTTTATGCAAAATAAAAATAGAAAGACAAAAGAAACAATCACACGGGAACACAAAGATTTACATGGTTTAGCTTTTGGCCTATGTCTACGGGCGGTGTCGAATATAAAGTTTCACTAACAAAAGAAGGAGATTACAAAGGTGGTACCAAAACACTCTCACAAAATCCAAACTCCAAATACACCCAAAAGAGCTCTCAATCACCAGTAGCATGTGACTAGAAAAACCTAAAAATCTCTAGAACAAAGTCACACCTTAGAACTCTATACAATTAAAGAGAATAAAGAAACCTATTCTAATATTGCGGCGCTGATACACACAATTGCGGTATGACATATATATTAATATTGGGCAAAGTCGGTTAGGATACTAGATAGAGATCAATACCAAAGTTGCTTGGGTTTGTACGTAGATAATGTTACGCAGTCCTGGTTGGACTTGTAATATCAAGTAAGCTTCCAAAAGTGTGTCCAAATCTAATGAAATATAATCCCATGTGGTGCGCTTACATGCACCATAATTCAAGCCACCAATCATAACACTTCATCTGTTCATGTTTTGGCAATGAACACAATAGAGAGATCTTTTGCCCGCACTAATTCTGCAAACTTGTTTTCCCAAACTCACGATAGTTTCAGACTAATAGTTTGCTAAATGGTTTAATTCTTGTGATTTTTGCTAGGTGGAGATGGGGTTTAAATTTGGGATATCAATTTTCACAAAATTCTAAAATTTTTATTTTTTTATTTTATTTTATTTTTTTTAAATGGTGAAAGTGATGAAATGGGTAACGACTGTATAATACTAGAGCAAACATTGGATGGATAAAATAACACTTTCAAACCATGAGTAGGTAAAATGAAATTTGGGCCTAATTTCAGGTGGGGTAATTTATAATTATCCCCTTTTATTATTTAAATTTTATAAATTGATGTGTCAATTTTTAATCACACAACAAAAAAATAATTTAAAAATTTATTTGTTACATTGTTAATATAACATCAATCACATTTGTTATCACATTAGTTTATAAACAATTTATAGTAAAATTACTAATAATTTTAGCATTCTCTTTCAATTTCTTTTTTAGTTGGAGGCCATGACCTGTCTCATTCTCATGAAGAGGCAAAGGGTGGATGACACATTTTACCTTCTTCCTAGCAATAATCACTATTGTTGACCAGACTCTATAATGCACATAAGATGTTAAGAACTTCCTTGATAACTAGATGGAAACAAGACATAGCCGAAAAAAGAACATAAGGGAAAGAGGGAGGAGACACTTCTAAATGTTTCCGGTGCATGTTACCTCTCTTTTACAAGAAAGTGGACCCCACACTGTTTCCGGTGCATGTTACCTCTCTCTCACAAGTGAGTGGACCCTACACTTGTGGGGTCCATTCCCTTGTGAGAGAGAGGTAACATGCATCGGAAACATGTAATGCCTTCTCAAGAGGGAGAGATAAATTAAGCATGGTCAGCATGACTCAGACTCTCGGAGCTTAGAGCTATTTGGGCCCAGCTGTCCAAAATGCAGCCTTGTTAGAGTTTCTTATAAGATATTGAAAAGGACATGGCAAGGCACATAGAAATATCATAGATGACACTGATCATTAATAGCTCATGTGGGTGGTGTGGCTTAAGTGTTACTACTAGCTTCTCAAACCATCTCATTTAGAGAAAGAAAAACCAAAGTATATAGTCTTGTGGTGATGCTTAAGTTCATGCTTCTATATGCTCTTAATTTCTTAATTAATGCAGCACATCAAATATATTGGCTAAAATGCAAAATCGACCTTTTAAAGTTTTTCAAAATTCATTTCAGTTCTCTAATTTTACTTTTGCCTATTTTAGTCTTTTAAGTTTCAGATTTATTCAATAATTAAGGCCTCTTCGTCAACTTTTGTTAAAATTTTTTGGAAAAAAATTCTTGAAAATACTTTTCAATCATTATTTAAATTTTTTTTAGTTTAAAAGATTTAAAAAAAATTTTAAAAATTGGAAAATTAACCATAATATATAACAAAAGTTGATGAAAAAACTTTAATTGAATAAACTTGAAAGTTAGAGGATTAAAATGAAAGCAAAATTAAAGAATTGAAATGAATTTTGGTGAAACATAGAAGAAATGTTTTGCATTTTAGCCTAAATGTTTTATTGAAGTATTCAGTATTTTTTTTTTTTTCAAAAAGCCAACTTGATGTTATTGTTCGCAATTGTTCATTTATAACTTTGTATTGAAGAGGATAACATTATTTATTATTATTATTTGCTGCTGAATAAGAGGATAACATTAGTACGTAGTTAATTTGACACGTGAAGGTTCAAAAGTTGTCCAGCCTTGTCCTTGCTCCTAGAGTTATAAGTGGCAAATTAAAATGTTGATTTCAAGTCATCTTCATTTTGTTATAATTTCTTCAAGAATTATTTTGCCTCGGTGACGTTCAACTCTACAGAGTAAAGACAATAAGGGACAACTTTTGAGCCTTAAACGGTAATGGAAATGTCCATTGAATCCTTTATAACTCAAATTTTCCACACAAAAAAAAAAAAAAAAAAGAAAAAAGAAAAGAAAAGAAAAGAAAATAACTCTAAAATTTAAACTAAAGAGGGGGGAAAAAAAAAAAAAACAAAATAGTTGGATTTCATATTAAACTAAAGCGAAAAAGATACAAAAAAAAGTTATGGATTTCATATTAAACTTACATATATTAAAAATAAAAAGAATTATTTTTTCATGTCCAAGTCAAGAAAGACACAAAAACCCACCCAATTCTTCGTAGGAAACTATTTCAAAATTCAAGTCCACCTCACAAGTCACAAAGCCACTTCAACCAACAACGAAACCCAATCGAGCTCACCACAGGCTAAGCCAAATCTACTACACAAAGGCTACGTTAAATTCCCAAAATACATAGTAGTAACCAGTAATGCCCAGCTAAATGCAATTCAAAGCTTTCGACTAAAGAAAAAAAGACCTTTAACTAATCCCCAAAATCGCAATTGGTTAGCTATTGTCATCGAAACTTATTAATGCGTAAAATTAAAACACTATCCTCCAATATCATTCGAAAGCCTAAACGAAACTAGTAGTTAAGAGTTAAGAGTCAAGACTTTTAAAGACCATAATTACACATTATTTAATTTAGTAGTGAAGCTGTCATCTACGATGGCATGCGGTGTCAGTGGAGGCCGAAACAACTTCACTAACAACCAAATCGTACCTTTTGTATACCCAATGAAACCATCTCTCTCTCTCTCTCTCATAAAATTTTGGTAGCAGTTAGTCTAATTACTTTTTTGTTTTGTTTTTTTTTCTGTGTTTTTATTTTGTAAAGAAAGGTTTATTGGACATTCCCATTGTTTTAGTTTAAAAAGTTTTAAAATAAAATTTTACACATTTTACCGTATTTATTTCACGGTAAAATATTGGCCAACTAAAAATATTTTCAATCAAACAATAAGAGCTATGCAAAATCTTGTAAAATGTTTTTACACTTAAGAAATGGGTAAAATGGGTAAAACCTTTTTCATTTTTCTATAATGACCCTTTCTAACAAGTCCACTAATTTAATCGAAGTTTTACAAGCTAAGTAATCACATTCTTAGTAAAACTTACTATTGTTACCCAACAAAACTCCAAAAATCCACTGACTCTTTTTACATATGAAGATGTTACACGTGAACCTAACGATCACATCAATAAGTTCAAGTATCCACTTGAAGATTCTGCTCCAGCACTAGTAATCCGAAATTGGTAGCATCTTCAAACACTCTGAATCTAGATGTACGTACGTCAAGTGTGATCATCAGTAGTGGACATATAGAGTAAGTGGCACAACAACCTTGAGATGTACTCTCCAATGGTCTTGTGTTTTGTTTAATTAGCTTTTTTCAAAACTGAATCGATCTATATAGGAATGTGCATGAGCATGTCTTGACGGATTTTATTTTGTTAATTGAAACCGACCACATCAAGTTGAAAAACCACCGATCCAAAACAATCCGCAAGTTCTAAAATAACCAATACCTAAACCAATCCACAAGTGATTTGTTTGAATCAATTTGGGCTGCTAGGTTTAGACTTCTTTTGTCATGCTTATACTAATATTTACATACTTAAGGTCATGGACTAGAATTTGGGCTTAAATATCTAAACGCTCATTTGAGCCAGAATGTGAGATATATAAGATATGATTGCCTCTATTATATGGGAGAGTTTTAAGTAGGACTATTTTATTGGATTGCCTGTGTCACCGAAATATTTAATTAATATAAGATATTAATTATTTGATTTGTCAAAATATTATATGTGAACTATATAAATAGGATATGTTAATTTGTTATTGGTTGAAAATTTCTCTATTTTCAAGAATATGGATGAAAAGGAATTATACCAACAATGAATACAGACAGCCTAACAATAATTCTTGAACTTTGTTTTCATCAATGTATAAGATTTGTTCAAAGAGACTTATATTTCAGTACCTTGATTCTAACATCGACATCAGTGTATGATAGGGGTGGCAAATGGGTGGGTTGGGTCATAAATGGGTTGGGTCAGAAATGGGTTGGGTATGTAATTACCCATTTATCCATTTATGACCCGTTTATATATAAATTAATTATCCATTATCAACCCAACCCATTTAATTAGTAACCCACCCATTTAACCCAATATAACTCAAATACCTCTAAAACTACTTGAATACCCTCTTGACCTCCAAAATTACCAAAATACCCTTAAATACCTAAAATAATACAAATACCCACCCTTAAATACCTAAAATGATACAAATACCCCTACACTTCCAAAATTACCAATATACCCTTGGACATCCAAAATTATCCCCAAAATCTCTAAAATAAGCAAAATACCCATGAAACCTCTAAAATGATCAAAATACCCCCGAAACTCAAAAAATGACCAAAATACCCCCGAAACCTAAAAATGACCAAAATACTTCCAAAACCCAAAAAATGACCCAAATACCCCCTGAAACCCAAAAATGACCAAAATACTTCCAAAACCCAAAAAATGACCAAAATAACCCCGAAACCCAAAAAATGACCAAAATACTCCCGAAACCTAAAAAATGACCAAAATACCCCCGAAACCGAAAAATGACCAAAATACTTTCAAAACCCAAAAAATGACCAAAATACCCCCGAAACCTAAAAATGACCAAAATACTTCCAAAACCCAAAAAATAACCAAAATACTCTCGAAACCTAAAAATGGACAAAATACTTCCAAAACCCAAAAAATGACCAAAATACTCCCGAAACCTAAAAATGGCCAAAATACTTCCAAAACCCAAAAAATGACCAAAATAACCCCGAAACTCAAAAAATGACCAAAATACTCCCGAAACCTAAAAAATGACCAAAATACCCCCGAAACCTAAAAATGACCAAAATACTTCCGAAACCCAAAAGATGACCAAAATACCCCCCGAAACCCAAAAGATGATCAAAATACCCCCGAAATTCAAAAAATGACCAAAATACCCCCGAAACCTAAAAATGACTAAAATATTTTCCAAACCCATAAAATGACCAAAAAACCCCCCGAAACTCAAAAAATGACTAAAATACCCCCGAAACTCAAAAAATGACCAAAATACCCCCTGAAACCCAAGAATTACAAAAATACCCTCAAAACTCAAAAAATGACCAAAATACCCCCAAAACCCAAGAATGACAAAAATACCCCTGAAACTCAAAAAATGACCAAAATACCCGCGAAACCCAAGAATGACCAAAATACCCATGAACCTCAAAAAATGACCAAAATACCCCCGAAACCCAAAAATGACCAAAATACCCTTGAAACCTAAAAATGACAAAAATACCCCCGAAACCTAAAAATGATCAAAATACCCTTGAAACCTAAAAAATGATCAAAATATCCTCGAAACATCCAAAATACCCTAAACCTCTATTTCGGTAATTTCATATGTTTCTGGTGTATTTTGGTCATCTTACATGTTTAGCGGTATTTTGGTCATAATTTGGGTTTCAAGTGTTTTTATCGATAATTTTTTTTAGCTTTTAGGGTTATTTTGGTCATTTTTTAGGTTTTTGGGGTATTTCGATAATTTTTTAGGTTTCAAGGTATTTTGGTCACTTTTTGAGGTTTCGGGGGTATTTCAGTTATTTTTTAGGTTTTGGAGGTATTTCGGTCAATTTTTAGGTTTAGGGAGTATTTTGGTACTTTTTTAGGTTTATGGTGTATTTTGGTAATTGTTATGTTTTGGGGGTATTTCGATCATTTTTTTAGGTTTTTGGGGTATTTTGGTAATTTTTTTAGGTTTTGGGGTTATTTTAGTCATTTTTTAGGTCTTGGGGTATTTCGATCATTTTTAGGTTTCAGGGTATTTTGGTAATTTTTTAGGTTTCAGGGGTATTTCAGTCATTTTTTAGGTTTAGGGGGCATTTTGGTAATTTTTTAGGTTTAGGGTGAATTTTGGTAATTCTTAGGTTTCAAGTGTATTTCGGTAATTTTTTTAGGTTTTAGGGGTATTTTGGTAATTTTTTAGGTTTCAAGGGGGATATTTTAGTCCTTTTTTTAGGTTTCAGGGTATTTCAGTCATTTTTTAAGTTTAGGGGGTATTTTGGTAATTTTATGGGTTTCAAAGGTATTTTAGTCATTTTTTAGGTTACGGGGTAATTTGGTAATTTTTTCAGGTTTCGGGGGTATTTTAGTCATTTTATAGGTTTCAGAGGTATTTGGTCATTTTTTAGATTTCGGGGGTATTTTTGTCATTTTATAGGTTTTAGAGGTATTTTGATATTTTTTGGGTTTCGGGGGTATTTTGGTCATTTTTAGATTTCGGGGGTATTGTGGTCATTTTTTGGTCATTTTTAGGTTTTGGGGGTATTTTGGTAATTTTTAGGTTTTGGAGGTATTTTGGTCATTTTTTAGGTTTCGGGGGTACTTTAGTCATTTTATAGGTTTTAGAGGTATTTTGGTATTTTTTGGATTTTGGGGGTATTTTGGTCATTTTTTGGGTTTCGGGGGCATTTTGATCATTTTTTGGGTTTTGAGGGTATTTTGGTCATTTTAAGGTTTTGGGGGTATTTTGGTCATTTTTTTGGGTTTTGGGGGTATTTTGGTAATTTTTAGGTTTTGGAGGTATTTTGTTCATTTTTTAGGTTTTGGGGGTATTTTGGTCATTTTTTGGGTTTTTTGGGTTTTGAGGGCATTTTGGTCATTTTTTGGGTTTTGAGGGTATTTTGGTCATTTTTTGGTAATTTTTAGGTTTTGGGGGTATTTTGGTCATTTTCTGGGTTTCAGGGGTATTTTGGTCATTTTATTGAATTTGGAGCTATTTTGGTAATTTTTTTGATTTTAGGAATATTTTGGTCATTTATTAGGTTTCAAGAGTATTTTGATCATTTTCTAGAAATTTAGATGGGTTTAGTGGGTATTAGTGGATATATCCATTTAGACCCATCTAATTAAATAACCAAATGAGTCTTTACCCATTTAACCCAAATATTCAAATGGGTTGGGTTAAGACTTATCCAAATAAGGTGGGTAATGGGTGGGTTCATGGATATGGGTAAAAATTGCCACCCCTAGTGTATGATCACGACGTTAATATATTGAAGGAAGCATCACATAATTTTCAAAGTCATCGAGCCAAATTAAAGAACCCCACAAGTTGTAGCCAGCGAATCACCGACGCTTTAGCGGCGTAGGCGTAGAGGTCAATGACAGCTTGAATAAGACTAAACTACTACCTTACACATTTCTTCTTCTTAAACGTGTTGGGGGCTTTTACTGCACTTTGGTCATTCATGCAGATCCATGTTACTTGGTGTTTGACTTAGCCCAAGCATTCAATTTGCTTCACCAACTAGCATTTATGGTATATGGTTCGTACCAGCTAGATTTAAGCTCTACATTAATTGTTGGATTTGTCTACCTCCATTTTGATCCTCAGCCGTTGATACAAAACGATGCTAGCTTGACTGTAGAATTCTCAATGCCCCAAGGTTAATTGCCATAATTGGAGCTTTCCCTTTCATGGGCATAATTTAGTTTCTTAGCCCATTTTCTGAAATTCATTGGAGAGAGAGAAAGAGAGAAATTTAATAGAAAATGGGTGAATGGATTAGGACCAGCGCCCACTTGACTACGGTAGTTGAGGAAGTGTTATATTCATTGACCTAAAAAATGTGAAATGTGTTATACAGTCAGTCTATCGTTAGGGCTCAATTGAATTGGTGGATCAACATGTAACGTCTTAATGAAGACATTTTAGAGCATTAACATCTGGAAATGCAAAAAAATGTCTATTGTACATATTCAAAACTTATTTTATCTATTTTACCATCTTATTTTACAGCTCACCTAACACTCCAATTTCTATTACATGCAACTCATTAAAACAATATAAACTATACCAACAAATAATATAAACAAATCGAATATCTCTCTTCTCTAGCTCTCATCTCTGTCTTCCCTCTTTTCCTTTCTTCCTCTCTCACTCAATTAAAATATGTGTTTTTATTTTTACAACCCATGAACAGTAGGGTTGTATATATACAAATACAACCTTATTGTTCACAGTTAGCAAAATATTTTAAGTACCCATACCAAGGTAAAGCCCTCTTTTAGTGTTTTGATTGCTAAAATAGCAACTGTGGGGTTTTTACAGTTTCAATGCTAATGCTCTTAGTAAGTGTTATGTTAACTGATGTATTTAAAACAATTATTAATAAATCATTTAAAGAAAGTTTTGACATCATTTTCATGGAAAATATAAAATCAAAGCTAATTTTTTTTCCTTCCATAAAAGTTTATAAAATATCTCCTAAATGGCATTGGTTTAATTAGGGGATATTTTTAAAAACTTTTTACTGGAAAAGAAAAAGAAGTGAAGTGAGATGAAAAACAAGAAAAACATAATCATATAATTAATGAAATACATAAAGAGAAAGAGGGCTTTTGATTTTTTTTTTCACTCTAATTAAATTGGTTTTAAGTAATAATCCAAAGGATATTGTTTTCTGAGAATCTAAAGTGGTGTGTGTTTGTTTTTGGTGGGAAATGTCCAAGTGGTTGAACAGCCTAAATTTTTGTTTTTCTTTTTCACATGCAATAGACAGATCACCAGGGGCCCATATATGATATATACAAACAATTGGTCTAAAAAGTCTGAGCCCTTGTACGTAGGCATTGGGTAGCCGATTCTAGCTGACGTTTTTGCATCACATTCATTAATACAATTAACAATGTTAAGGATGTGCTAACCTAATTCATTAATAGGAAAATTTTCTTGTTCAATAGGGATATTAATTGGTTGAGTTGAACTTAATTCACGTATTGCACATGTAATGTGCATGTCAATGGTTCTACTTAGATTGATATTGGAGATCTAGTACAAGAGCAAAGTTGAATCCACACAAAGCAGAGTGAAAATGTACGTAAACACATACAACCCCACTTCAGCAGCTAGAGAAACATTAATAGTAGATTTTCCATCTCAATATTGATGAGTGCCATATCTAGAAAATCATCCCTGTTCATCATCAGGAAACGAATAATTTGAGACAAATGACTCAACATTTTGGAGGCATGCATGCACTGCTGCTTTCTAGAGTATCCTTTCTCTTACACTTTTACTAATGTTACAATTTTAGTAATCTGACGGAAGGTTTTGTACAGTGCTTTTGGTACTAAATGCATGCACTGCTATCAGTACCACTCAGTTGTGCCTTATAGAGTATCCTTTCTCTTTACTCTTTTACTAACGTTACAACTCTAGTAATCTGACTGAAAATTTTACAGTGCTTAAGGTACTAAATGTATGCAACTTTTTGCACAATTATATAAAATCCGGTGAGGTTGTAATGTTTAATTTTATTTTTGAGAAAGTTTCAACTTATGATGTTCGCTCTTGATGATAATTTCTTACCATTAAACTAAAATACCAATCGATTTTTGGTATAGGCGAGGATTAAACCCCCATATTTATTATTTAATAATCAAAGATTTTACCAGTTGAATTAACTGGAACCCACTGATGAGGTTGTAATGCTAAATAAGTAATCTTACATGAAAAGAAATGATAGATCCACATATATATATATATATATATATATATATATATTTTTGGAGAAGAAAACCCAAAAAAAAAATTGATAACATGACAGTTGGCGTAAAACACACATTTTACGCCAGCTCCTGACCCCATTTAATCTCTTAAGAAGATAATGATAAATTGATTAAAGGGTCATTAGCAAAGACTACTACTGATAACCGACAATGCATTTTGCTATTTACAGCACTTCGAAATTTGAAATTCCAAATCCAATATATTTCATTTCCCACAAAAAATTTAGAGCAAAGAGGTGTCAGAGCCGGCCTTATACAGTAGAGTCTCACATTATATCCGCGTGAAATAAATGCTTCTAACCAACTCTCTTAACTGTATACCAAAAACATGTTCACTTTTTTTTTTGTCACTCCCTTCTATATAAACTTATCCATAGCTTTTAAATTCCACACTCATACACACAGCAACTATTAAGTTCCTTCATTCTTTTGCTTTACATTTCTAGGTGCTTTGCCTATTTGGCAATGGAGTATAGCAAAATGTGGGTTGTGTGTGCAGTAGTGTTGGTGTTGAGTTTATGGTATAGGGTAGAAGGGGATCCCCAAGTACCTTGTTACTTCATTTTTGGGGACTCATTGGTGGATAATGGCAATAATAATCAACTCCAATCTTTGGCTAGATCAGACTACATGCCTTATGGGATCGACTTCCCCGGTGGACCGACTGGAAGGTTTTCCAATGGGAAAACCACTGTTGATGTGATTGGTGAGCTCCCTCTCTTTCTCTAAACTTAGCTCAGAAACGAAAACGTTTTTGTTAGCTAGCCACTAAAAAAGTTGTGATTAGAATAATATTAATTTTATATGGTTTACTACTAACATAATTTTTATACACTTAATATAATATGCCATCTCATTAGTTGTGAAAAAAAATTGTCTTTTTAGGTTTATTGTTGGTAAAAATGACAGTTCCCTTTTAGGGGAACAACAATTTATTTGTGTTTTCTTGTCTTTAGTAAAGAGCAAATTGTCATGTTCTAGAGGTCACATGGTGACTATTCAAACTCATTTCATGCTGAATATTTTTCAAGAAAAAGCAACATTGTCATGGGCATATATGATTAATTATTTTCAATGCTAAAAGAGGGGAAAAAAAAATCAATGAGTTAATAAAGTTAAGCAGTCAAATTGTTTCTTCATTTTTTTTTTCCAGTTTCTCAACTGACTTCATGGAGTGTAACTTGCTCCCATAAGTCCTAATTTGGTTCCTTTTTATATATTACTCTCTCCATTCTACTTTTTTTGTCATCTATTTGAGATGTCTTAAAATATTGTCATATTTCTAAAAATAAAAGTCTTTAATTTACTAATGTTCTTATTATACTCCTATTAATTTACTAATTCAATTTTTTGATAAATTTTTTTTAAGGATAGTTTTGAAAACTTATATATTTTTAAAAGATAAATAAGATAATAAATGATGTTCTCTTAAAAAGTTTAATTTTTCAAATAGGACAAAAAAAGTGGGAGGGAGTATTATTAATTTCCCTATTATTTTTTGGCCTGAAGAAGATTTTGGGTTATCTTTTTTTAGTTACTCTAATTACTGTTAGTTAGAATAGAAAATAATGGTCATCCATATATGAATGAATATTTGGGTACCTGTGTGCATTGATTATTATCCTTTAATAAAAGCATGTGTTATTTTCCTTTGTAATCGTAGTTTTTGTCCCAAATTAGTTAGTAATTTATTGTACCTATCTTGAGCTGTGTGCCGGCCTAGTTACGTTGCACATGATTTTTGTACATGCATTAAATATGAAATTGAAGCTTTTATTTGGAGCAATAATGGTCACATCAGCAATTATAAAAAATTTTATCAAATGTTTTGTGATTATATTTATATATAGATGTTCTCTTTTATTTTTCTTCACAAAAATATTAAGGGAAAAAAAGAAGTAAATTTTGATAGGGAACTTTTTACATCCCGATCTGTATTCATTAAATTATGACTCATAAAAAATGTCCTTAACGTCTATTAACACAAAAACATTACTTAAGAAATAGTTATGTGAATTGGGAGTAAGGTTGCTACCATGCAATAAGAATACGATATTTTTAATCAAAAACTACACCGAGCTTAGTTGAACTCATAATATTTGAGTATACACCATGTTGGAAATCTAAAATTACCTTTCCATATCTACACAGCTGAGCTTTTGGGTTTCGATGATTACATACCTCCCTATGTAAGTGCCAGTGGCCAAGACATTTTGAAAGGAGTGAATTATGCTTCTGCAGCTGCTGGAATTAGAGAGGAAACTGGGCAGCAACTGGTAACTATTTTGATGCGCACTCTTTTTTAACTGGCAAATATGACTTCATATTGTGTTATGTACATATAGTTCACCTATGTATCCCTTTTGTCTTTGTAGGGCGGTAGGATTAGCTTCAGTGGGCAAGTGAAAAATTACCAAAACACAGTCTCACAAGTGGTAAACTTGCTAGGGAATGAAGACTCAGCTGCAAATTATTTGAGCAAGTGTATATATTCAATTGGATTGGGCAGCAATGACTATCTTAATAACTATTTCATGCCCACATTTTACTCGACTAGCAGCCAATATACACCTGAACAATATGCTGATGTCCTAATTGATCAATATAATCAGCAACTCAAGGCCAGTACTATATTTCTTTAATTTAATTTTAGAAAAATTTTCCTTGATTTATCCATATACTCTGTTAACATATCAAAAGCCAATTATTTTTATGGTGGGAATAATGGAAAAAGGCCATTATTGTTGTCCAAGATATATAGGCTCCACCAGCCATTTACTTTTTATTGGGCTTTGAGGAAATGGGCCTTATTCAGGCCTACCTCATGTGTGCACCCTTTATGATGGTTCTAGTTAGAAGAAATTGTTCTTTAATTCACAAAAATATTAAGAAAATTATCTAACACTCCGAAATGTTTGTTTATGTTACAGGCTTTGTATGATTATGGAGCAAGGAAAATGGTCTTGTTTGGAATTGGTCAAATAGGCTGCAGCCCCAGTGAATTGGCTCAAAATAGCCCGGATGGTAAGACGTGTGTACAAAGAATCAATTCAGCCAACCAAATATTCAACAGCAGGTTGAAATCTCTGGCCAATACACTCAACAACAATCTCTCAGATGCAAGATTTATCTATATAGACTCTTATGGGATCTTCCAAGATATAATAAACAGCCCTTCAACTTATGGTAATTAAATAATTCTCTTTTAGTTAAAATTTTGTGAACTTTGTGCACTGAGTACGACTTTTAATTGTCATTAAAATATGACCTAAAATATTCATGGTTCTCTTTCTTTGGTAAATTTTAGGTTTCAAGGTCACGAATGCAGGGTGCTGTGGAGTAGGTAGGAACAATGGGCAAATTACATGTCTACCTATGCAAACTCCATGTCAAAATAGGAATGAGTATCTGTTTTGGGATGCTTATCATCCGACTGAGGCAGGGAATGCAATTGTGGCCAAGAGAGCTTATAGTGCTCAAGCTGCATCGGATGCTTATCCGGTTGATATCCGCCGATTAGCCCAGATTTAGAGACGGATCTAATGGGTGCAGTTGGCTCAATAAGATAGAAAGTTCTTGTTATATTTTTTTGTATCACTATTATTGTTGCTATGAGTTTAATATTTTTCTTTTTTATTGATAAGTTGCTATGAGTCTAAGAAGTTTATAATCATAATATCATTACCTCCCCATTCAATTTTTTGTATGGGGAGTATAAAAATGTATGGAAATTGTACGTTTTTATACCTCTTAACACAAGTTGTTTAACCTAGTTATTTAGCCAAGTGATTGCTTAGATAAATTATTCAGTTTTAGGTTAACACAATAATATCGTATCATGCAAATAAAGCGGAAATATAAAGAATACCATGATATGATGACCCAGAAAAACCTAACTGATAAAAAACTTCGGAAGAATTTAACCTAGCTATCATCAAGGTAAAAACAGATCTACTATGAAAGAATTGAAGTTTTTACAATAGAACTTAGACCACTAACATCCTATTGCTATCTCGAGTAGAAAACTTACTACCATAACCACATGACAGCTCCGAGTCTACAGACTACTTCTTTCTTTGATCTACAGCAATCACATGTTCTCCTACTTGTGACTTTGAGACCCCACTCAAAGGTTTTAGATCTTCTTTAAAGTTCTTCATGCAGCAACTAAAGAGATCATCAAGTTCTTGATGCAAATCTTGATCTTGACAACTCTATGTGTGTGTATGAAGGTAAACACTTCTAGATCTCACAGAAGATTCAACACACAACTCTCCAAAGACTTCTAAAATCTAGTTAGGGTTTTTCCTTTTATACTTGAAGTAAAACACTTAACCCTACACGTCATATGGGCTTGGGTTGAATTGGAATTTCTGCAAAAAAATTAAATCTGCACGAGTTTCGATCGATCGAGCCTTGCAGATTTTGTCCAATAAATCCTGCAATCACTCGAATCCAATTTAACATTAAATTAATCACACTTTGAGCAAGTTTAAACCTAGACTCTATGTTTTGATCATGGTTTGCCATCACAATACACATTGAAGTTCTAATATATTAGTTCCTAAAGTCTTAGAACCTAACAGAAATTTTTTAAAAAGATTGAATTCAATATCGACCTGGAGTAAAGCTCATTGTTTACATTTTCTTTTCAATGACACATTGGAATATTAAAAATAGAAGAATAGGAACTATCACAATCAACTAAAATCCCATTACAACACAAGAAAAAACAAAACAAAACAAAAGAACCAACCCCATTGTTATTGTGAGAAGATATTGATGATGCTGCCAGAGATGGTGAGAAGCCAAAGGAGTTGTCAGAGATGGATCAATTGAACGCACATCTCATGCATTATAAATTGACTTTGATTAAATTTTAATGAAAAAATGATTTGCTTAGTAATATAGTGGTCATGTGTAGTGCACATACATGACCACTTCTGTAAGTTATAGATGAGAAAAAACTCAATTGTTAGATCTCAAGGGTCAACTATACAAAATTGAAAGTACGTGTGTTTTGAATTGATCCAAACCTCATTGGGTTAATGTTTTGTTAATCTTCCTCATTCTTTTATCTCTTTGAAAAATTTCGTAACCATATCTAGCATGGATATTGGTGTGTATGATTGGTGTTCTTATGTGTGATTGATGTGTTTTCTTATTGGTCACACCAATAAAACAACACATCAATCACACACAAGAATACCAAAGATTGATATGACACATAGTTTTAATTAAGAAAAAAGAAAAAGGTTCCAACTCCAAATAAATCTTCTATAATAAATAGATTTATAGATTTTCTCAAGTTTATACCCAATATTTGAGATCCACATGACATGAAACACTATATAAAATTATCTTTGATTCAACAAAATTATGATATTGTGGAAGAGATTTACAACCCAAGCCTCACAAATTATCCTTGATTTATAGACTCCAAGAAAACCCAAGGAAAAACCTTGAAATTGCTATGTCTAATTGTACTCTCGTCCAAGTGAAAAACTCAAAATTTTCTCTCTTATGCTTTATTTGAGTTTTTAGTTTCCTGACGAAGAAAAAGTGTTTAATTTTTGATTGGTGTCTTATATTAACTCTTAATTAACTATGCTATATGTAAGGACTCAATTTGTAAAGCCCCAAACAATACATTTTTTTTAGAGCGTGGGTTTGAAGAAATTGGCCCTTGCAAGCGAACAGAACCCAACTATGAACCCATCCCAATGGAAGGCCAGTATACTTAAATCCCTTCTCAAAGTTGCTCCTCGACATTTGTCCAAGAAGCTTCCCTTCTCTCCGAGGAGCTTCTCTTCTTTCCCCCCCCCTCTTTTTGTTCTATTGGTCCCTCTTATATAGTCCTCTTTTTCCCATCTCTCCCTTCTATCTGTTGATTATCCATGCGTTTTTCCCCTGACTGTCTGTCCCATCAGCAACACTATCAGTACTCAAGTGATTCACAATAATCTAGGTTGCCCTGTCCAAGAGTCACATCTCCATTAGTGCGACCAGAGGGTTAGGTGAGCGCATTTAGTGCGGAGGTGACAACCTGTCCTGGGCCCGTTTCCCCATCTGAAGCTAATCTCGGTCTGCCAAGGACAAGGTTATCCTCGGAGGGGTTTTTAAAGTGTAGGCTCTCACGCATCCTCTTCGGACGAGCCTTCTTCCTCGGAATGGGCCATGGGCCGGACGTAAAGTGGGTCGAGGTTACCAGGCCCACGGGCCCCACACTATATATTCTCAGAAATGAACCTTTTGATGTCTCACAATTTGTTTCTTTGTGCACTTCGGATCATTCCTACTGGTTAATTAGTCTCAGAATTTCGAAATGTGAAGGAAACAAAATACATTGGAAAATGTAGATATATTGAAATATGTGTTTTTAGTTTTACAACCCATGAACAGTAGGGTTGTATATATACAAATACAACCTTATTGTTCATAGTTGGCAAAATAAATTAAGTACCCATACCAAAGTAAAGCCCTTTTTTAGTATCTTGGTTGCTAAAATAGCAACTGTGGGGGTTTTTACATCCTCAATGCTAATGCTCTTAGTAAGTGTTATGTTAACTGATGTATTTAAAACAATTATTAATAAGTCATTTAAAGACAGTTTTGACGTCATTTTCATAGAAAATATAAAATCAAAGCTAATTTTTTATTTTCCTTCCATAAAAGTTTATAAAATATCTCCTAAATGGCATTGGTTTAATTAGGAGATATTTTTAAAAACTTTTTACCGGAAAAGAAAAAGAAGTGAAGTGAGATGAAAAACAAGAAAAACATACTCATATAATTAATGAAATACATAAAGAGAAGGAGGGCTTTTGATTTTTTTTTTTCACTCTAATTAAAATGGTTTTAAGTAATAATCCAAAGGATATTGTTTTCTGAGAATCTAAAGTGGTGTGTGTTTGTTTTTGGTGGGAAATGTCCAAGTGGTTGAACAGCCTAAATTTTTGTTTTTGTTTTTCACATGCAATAGACAGATCACCAGGGCCCATATATGATATATACAAACAATTGGTCTAAAAAGTGTGAGCTCTTGTACGTAGGCTTTGGGTAGCTGATTTTAGCTGACGTTTTTGCATCACATTCATTAATACAATTAACAATGTTAAGGATGTGCTAACCTAATTCATTAATAGGAAAATATTCTTGTTCAATAGGGATATTAACTGCTTGAGTTGAACTTAATTCACGTATTGCACATGTAATGTGCATGTCAATGGCTCTACTTAGATTGATATTGGAGAACTAGTACAAGAGCAAAGTTGAATCCACACAAAGCAGAGTGAAAATGCACGTGAACACATACAACCCCACTTCAGCAGCTAGAGAAACATTAATAGTAGATTTTGCATCTCAATATTGATGAGTGCCATATCTAGAAAATCATCCCTGTTCATCATCAGGAAACGAATAATTTGAGACAAATGACTCAACATTTTGGAGGCATGCATGCACTGCTGCTTTCTAAAGTATCCTTTCTCTTACACTTTTACTAATGTTACAATTTTAGTAATCTGACGGAAGGTTTTGTACGGTGCTTTTGGTACTAAATGCATGCACTGCTATCAGTACCACTCAGTTGTGCCTTGAAGCATTCACATTAAAGCTCTCAAATACTAAAAATGCTATTTTTTTAGCATTTTTTAGATAAAAGCACCTCTACATTAAAGCTGCTAAATCTTAAAATTTTTAAGATTCAGCCATAGTATAATCTCATATTTGAGACCGCGCTGTAGCTGGATTGTAAAAGAAAAATTCTTTTTTATTCACCTCAACGACTCTCTCTCTCTTCTATCTTTCTCTTTCCTCTCTTACTTCTTTCTTCTCTCTCTGTGGTTCGCCGATGTGGTTCACCGATGAGTGTGCTCCACCGATGATTGTGCTTTGGTGATGGTCGTGGGTCGTGGTCTGATGTGCTCCGACGATTTTGTAGGTCTGGGTTTGTGGGTCTGAGTTCATGGGTTTGGGTTTGTGGGTCTAGGTTCGTGGGTCTACGTTCGTGGATCATCGACATGACCGGTGTGGATCATCGAGTTGACCGGCGTGGATCGTCGACTTGATTGGTCTCATCAACGTGGGTCATCGACTTGATCAGCATGAGTCTTTGATTGTTGTAGTGGTCGTTGGAATTGTGGTGGCTAGTGGCCGGTAGTGGGTATGATTGCTGCGTTAAGACAGTGAGACTGAGAGGGAGAGAGGGAGAGAGAAAGACAACGAGACCAGAGAGAGAGGATGAAAAAAATAAAAACAAAAAAAGAATAAAAAATTATAAAAAAATAATATTTAAATGAAGTTGTAAAAAAAAAAATAGAAGTTTTGATATTTGGTATATTGTAAAATGAGTTGTTAAAATTGTAAAAGTAGTGTTTTGAGATTGTAAATGCTAAAATTTTTACAATTGTTGATGAGAATGCTCTTATAGAGTATCCTTTCTCTTACTCTTTTACTAATGTTACAACTCTAGTAATCTGACTGAAAATTTTGCAGTGCTTTTGGTACTAAAAGTATGCAACTTTTTGCACAATTATATAGAATCCTGTGAGGTTGTAATGTTTAATTTTATTTTTGAGAGAGTTTTAATCTATGACGTCTACTTTTGATAATACCTCTTTTTTATCAAACTAAAACATCAATCGATTTTTAGTGTAGGCGAGGATTAAACCTCTGATTTATTATTTAATCATGAGAGACTTTACTAGTTGAGCTAACAAGAACCCACTGGTGAGGTTGTAATGCTAAGTAAGTAATCTCACATGGAAAGAAATGATAAACCCATACACACACACACACACACACACACACACATATATATATATATATAGAGAGAGAGAGAGATGAGTTCAAGTTACACCTGGTGTAACTCTTTAGAGTTACACATTTTTTAAACCATTGAATTTAAGTAGATCCAACGGTTAAAAAAAGATCCTCATTATTACAAATATTCTTATTAAGATCTCATTAATTACTCTCATTTATTACATTCTAAACCTATTTTTAAACCCAAAAATGTTTGACGTTTGACTCTCTCTGTCTACGTTTCTCTCTCTCTGTCTCCTCCACCATTGCTCCACCTCCATTGTTCCACCTCTACAGGTTGCCAGCAGAAGGAAAGAAAATAATAATAATAATAATAATAATAAAATAAACACCAAGCCGAACACTAATGATAGGTTGCCAGTAGAAGCAAAAATAATCTGTTATAGTACTCCTTAATTGAATTTAGGTCAAGAGCAGCAGGCGCAGAGAGGCATGTGCATGACATTGCAGATTTGGATTTGGGATATAGAAATTTATGCTGCATATAAGAATTCTATAAATGAAGGTGCTTGATGTTACTATATATATATGACAAACATTTTTTTAATGTAGGGCTCTGATCAATAATAAAATGTTTATTATATGATGATTTTGTAATCAATTCCATTTTTCGGTAATGGAGCTTTCTTCTAACACTTTCAAAATTCAAACAATCATGATAGTGTTAACAAACCAAAATGCATGGGCCCATGAACTCTCTGTCATTACTACTTAGGAGCTAAAGGGATTTTTTATGCAAAATCTTTATCTGTTTTTTACCTGTAATTCTTCATTGTCGTCGATGATTCCATCAGTAAATTTTATTTTTTTTAAATGTCTTGGATTTGGATGGTTACCACAGACTGCTTCTTTCCGTTAGTGTTTGGCTTTTTTTTTTTTTTTCCCCTGCCGACAACCTGTGGAAATGGAGCAATTGTGGAGGAGACATAGAGAGAAACGGAGAGAGAGAGAGAGAGAGAAATGTAGAGAGGAGAGAGTATTTGGGTTTAGAGTTAAGTTTAGAAGGTAATAAATGAGGGCAATTAATAAAATCCTAATAAAAATATTCGTAATAATGTGGGTCTTTTTTTAACAGTAGTAAATCCAACGGTTTAAAAAAAGTGTAACTCTAAAGAGTTTTTTAAAAAAGTATAATTCTCGAGGGATGTAACTCTCGAGGGTGACTCAATAGGCATCTGTAATGCGCTTCAAGGACTGGGCGAGGCGTCGTCTTCTGTACAAAACATTGTTACTGGAACGCTTCATCTTGCAAAAGGATTTAGAACTGTCACTTTTTCACATACAAAAAGGTTAGGAAATGTGCCGGCCCACTTGTTGGCCCAATATGCAGCTAATGTTGAAAATTACGTTGCATGGCTTGAGGAATGTCCTAGCCACGTAGAGTTTGCATGTAATAATGATTCCTCCTCTTTTTCATTTAATGAATAAAAGTCAAAGCCTTCTCATCTAAAAAAAAAAAAAAAGTGTAATTCTTATTAGGTGTAACTTGAATCCATTTTATATATATATATATATATATATGGGTTCAAGTTACATCTGGTGTAACTCTTATAAACTTACACATTTTTTACACCATAGATTTTTAAGAGATTTAACGGTTAAAAAACACCATTAAATGCTATTATTTTCTACTTTATTACTTAATTAATACTAGCATTCTCTCTCTCTTTCTCTCTCTCTCCTTATATATTGCTTTCCACCATGTAATATTTTTTTCAACACAATTTAACAAAAAAAATTGAAAAATAATCCCATTTTCATTGATTTCACAAAACTATCCATAACAAGAGTCAAATGACTTTCAATCTGCTCCTTAAAATAAATACATAAAGGAACTTAAAAAAAAAAAACTTCAAAATCTGAGAATGACTATAGAGTATAGACACGTTTTATCTTCGTGAGAACAACTATTTGAGAGTGTCTATTTACTGTTTCTTAAGCGTACTTTTCGTTTTCAGGCACATTTTATAATGAAGATCAATTCACTCCATAAGAAAAGTGACGATTGATCACAGGCAAGAACCAAGAAGTTTCTTCGAATTAGAATACAAAGGAATACACAAAATTCGGCGAGAAGGATTAAAAATTTCTGCCTCAATTAAATGAATTATATATCAATTATATATATATATATATATATATATATTTCGTGCTAGGCATAAAGCCTTGGATATGTATTTTTCTATTGAATATAATATTTGTAATGGTTGAATTTATTCATTAAAATAAAAGTTTTGATGGTATTCGGTGAACTGTTGCTGTTTGAATGATTACATTTAAATTGACAGGGCTTAGAATCTTTAGAACCACAACCACCATGATACGTGTAACTACTTGGATGTGGTTTGGAGTCCTCTGTTTTAGGCGATTGTTATTAGCCTCTGTTTTAGGTGTATGTTATTATCTTTGGGAAGATCTCTATTGTAACGTTAGGATTGTTGGTTAGTTTGGATTGTTTTTCAATTATGAGTGGGTCCCTTCATATTAGGAAGAAGTCCTTATATTTCATTTTTGTTGTTATCAATTGCTGTATTTAAGCAGTTAGACAATAATGAATAAATCATCAAATAATTAATTTCGAGTTAAGTCTCAAGAGGTCAGGGTTTCCTCAGTTAAATCCAATTCTTATCTTTATTTTCCTTATTGTTATCACCAAAAAAACCATCATAGGTAAGGATACTGTCCTATCTCCTTAGCTCAAAAAAAGAAAAAGAAAAAGAAAAAGAAAAAAGGATACTGTCTTATACATACCAAAGTGGTATCAAAGCTTAGGGATGGACTAAAGGGTGGAGCAGTTAGAACAGAGTGTGAGTTCTCTTTCAATAATACATGAAAGCTATATTATATCCTTCACTAAACTTGAAAGCATAAGTATTGGAAGATCAGTCATCATCCAAGCCAGTTTCCTCTACTTGAGAGTCACCTTCCTCTTCAAAGTTATCTTGTGTAATTATTCACACTACGATCTCCTCCCAACATTGGTTTGCAATATTTTAGATTAAATTGAATAAATATAAAAAAATTATAACTACGCAAATTTTTATATTTACAGTAAATAATAAAGAATTAACTAAAATATATTCATTTAAAAACATTACCACAACTATCATGATAAATGACAAAACATTAAAAATAAATCCATACTACCGACACAAACATTGTATCTATCATAAATCCTTACTATTGTCAAGAACCTTGCAGTTCTCCTGTCAAGAACCTTGTAGTTCTCCTGTGAATGAGAACTTTCAAGAATACATCCGCCACCAATAACCACATTAATAGTACATCCCCATCACTCTTAACAATATATCCATCACAACAACAAGTCACATAAAATTATATATGCACCAAGAATAGCAATTAATTGAAAACTATAATGAGCAAATTTATCACTTATTTCAACAACCTCAATAAAATAGAAAAAAAAATAATGTTGGTTATATTGGAAAAAAAATTATATGTGTTATAGGTGCTTGCATATAATTAAGACTAATCAACAGATTGGTTGGGACTACCAATACACACAAACATTACAGTATGATCTAGTACCAAATTATCAAGAACTTTGCCTACAATACGAGATTGTATATTATGAAATAGATATATCTAAACCAAACCCAAAATTTAGATAAAATAAATCAACCAACAAATCCATTTACTAATCCCCTACATTAACAAAATAAATCAAAATATAAGGATCTAAGAGTTTTGTCTTTTTTATTTTTATTTTTAATTTTTAAAGTTAAAATGGTATTGTGTGTGTGTTTTTTTAAACAACAATATATGTGGGGCTGGGTTTTTACAGCAATGTGACTTTTTATTTATTTATTTATTTATTAAAATTATGTATTTTGTTTATGACAACATTGTCACTTTCTTTTTTTTGGTCACTTTGAAATATCACTTTTATTTGTAATTATTATTACTATTAATAAAAGATAGAAACACTATGAAATCTCACTTCTTGCAATTTTTTTTAGCAAGTGTTCTTTTAAAAAATTCAAGGAAATATAACCTCAATATTGTTTAGATAGATTTATTTTATAGAAATATAACCTCAATATTTAAAAATAAATAAAAATAAACTTTGAGTATTTTATTTGGCAAAACCACTCAATTTGAAGGGAAAAAAAATATTTTCCACTTGACATCCCATTAACCAAATTTTGTTAAATTAATATTAAGAATGTTGTGTACTAATCTGCTCGCAAATTTTCAAAATTATCTTATTTCATAATTAAAATTCATTGGTTTCGATTTTTAATCAAAGAGTATTTTAAAATATTTAGTATGACATTTTTAAAAAGTTTTTCACGGGTTGTGGAGAGAATTGTCGTTGCAAGTATTTTGGTGCTTGATAAATTTTGCATTATTATTCTAAAATTTTCATTATTGTATGTACTATTCATTGTTAAACTTTGATAAAGAAAATTTCTTAAAAAAGCATGATAGTCGAAAAAACCCTAAAGTACAAACCAATACTCAAAACCTCCCTATTCAACCTAATTTGATTCTATCGAGTGGTCATAAACTCAACTTCGATGGTTGACAATGTTTGACCAAGTTTTGCAAACTTTGACTACTCATTTCTCACAATCTAACCGTCTAATTGTTGTCATACTTCGCCAACACCAATATCTCACCAAATTCTTCCAATCCAACGGTCGGATTTTGGATTTAAGTCTAGAGCATTGTGGGTATGTGTTGTTGTACCAAGACACCAAAAAATTTTGATTGGTCACGTTCTCCTAATCCAACCGTTTGATTGAGCTCAAAATCCATCAAAACCAATATTTTATCCTACTCTTTCAATATAATGGTCAAATTTTTAATCTAACACTGGCACAAGATGGATGCATGTCATTGTATCTACCTATCATGGAACTTCAATCAATAAAAATATACAATACTCTTCCAAGAAAGTCATAAACTATATAAATATTACTAAGAGTCGAGAAAATGACCTAAAAAATTTAACCAAAAACCTACAAAATGACCCCAATGGATTTGCATATGACATTTGACTTTGCCATTTTTAAACTTGAAATTGATAAAAGCATAAAAACCCAAAATACCTTAAAACACTGACCAATACCCAAAACCCACTTATAACCTCCTGATCTACCTAATTTGATCAAATCTAGTGGTCTTGGAACCAACTTTGAAGTTTGACCAAAGATTGACCAAGTTTAATAGATTTTGACAAAGTTTCGTAAGATTTGACTGCTCTGTTCTCACAATTTGATCGTTTGATTGTCACTGTAATTTACAAACACAAATATTTTACCACATTCTACCAATCCAACAGTCAGATTTTGGATCTCCATCTGGATGCATGGTGGACATGTGTTGTGCCCACCCACTGGGAAACTTTGATTAACCCCGTTGACACAATCTGACTATTCAAAATGGCTAAAATTCTCCATTAAAGTTAGGAAATAACCAAAATATCCATAAACTTCTAGATTTTTAAGACAAAATTGAGGAAAATTTACCATTCAAAGAAAATAATAAATTTTTATGGCCATATGTATGTTGGAAATCACCTTTATTGTGACAGATTTACTCACTGTCGCTAATACCTTCTTTTCTTAAGAAAATTTTAACTATTAATGATGACCAAAATGTCCGTCGCAAATAACAATGCAATATATAGTGATGGAAAACAATCGTCAAACACATAAAAATAAGGGCATGAATTCCCCCCATTAAAAAAAATTATCATTGTCGACGGCTTAGGCCCATCGTAAATATTATTTATTGGGAGGGATCCAATTCTATCATTAATACATTCTTTCTTTTAAATAAAATTAATTATTTACGACGGTCAACATGTTCGTCGCAAATACAAACTCAATTAGAAAAATAAAAAAAATTAATTGCGATGGATAAATGTTGTCAATATTGTGAAAAGTAAGGAGGGAATTTTCCCTCCAGAATATTTTCCCATTTTCGATGGCTTCATGGCTGTCACTAATACCTTCTTTTATATTTATGATGGAAGAATGTTTGTCGCAAATAATAGTACCATAAAAAAAATATATTTTATATTTTCGATGCACAAAAGCCGTCACAAGTGTTAATAGTTCCAACAGTTTTTCTTCGGTCATCATAAATAATACCCTATTTTATATTTACGGTGGAAGAATGTTTGTCGCAAATAATAACATCATAAAAAAAATTATGTTTTGTATTTTTGACGCACAAAAGCCATCACAAGTGTTACTAGTTGCAACGGTTTTTATTTGGTCGTCGTAAATAATACTTTATCAGCGATGAACATTTTTATGCCGTTGTAAAAAGTAAGGCGGGAAACTTTCCCTCCAAAACAAATCATATTTTCGACAAAAATAATAGGCATTTTTGACAAACTCATTTTGTCCTCACAAATGTTTTAATATTTGGCGAGTAATTGTCGACGAAAGAGACTTGCCATAAAAAAAGCTAGTTTTTTCGATGGCTTTTTGTAGTCGTCGAAAATGTTTCGTCACAAATAACAATCTTTTTTGTAGTATTGCTGTTTGAATGATTACATTTAAATTGACAGGGCTTAGATTCTTTAGAACCACAACCACCATGATATGTGTAACTACTTGGATGTGGTTTGGAATCCTCTGTTTTAGGTGATTGTTATTAGTGTCCTCTGTGTTTAGGTGTTTGTCATTATCTTTGGGAAGATCTTTATTGTAGCATTAGGATTGTTGGTTAGTTTGGATTTTTTTCCAATTGTGAGTGGGTCCCTAGCATGTTGGGTTGTTGTGCCATAGTATTCCTTCATATTAGGAAGAAGTCCTTGTATTAAGTTTTTGTTGTTATCAATTGCTGTATTTAAGCAGATAGACAATAATAAATAAATCATCAAACAATTAATTTTGAGCTAAGTCTCAAGAGGTCAGGGTTTCCTCAGTTAAATCTAATTCTTATCTTTATTTTCCCTATTGTTATCACCAAAAAACCATCATAGGTAAGGATACTGCCTTATACGTACCGCACCACCTGGATCTAATTCTTAATTTCTACTTTTGAGTTAATTTTGACTTCATTCTTATTAAATAGCATGTACTCCGCAAGAAACGGTGAAGCTTATAAAGTGAGTATTGTATACAATGTACAAAAGTGCAGAATTATCTCCGATAGTAATCACTATATATATATATATATATATAAAATTTGTTTAGTTCATCTTTTCGAAGACGGAATAGTAGGAATATTTGACCGACTTGGAGTCTTCAATATTATAATCGTAGGTAGAGATGAAAATTTAATTTCTGACTTCGTAATTATTTATTTATTATTATAAGTGAAATATTCTACGAAAAGCGGGCATACTTGGAAAGACCATTACTCATAAAATTGATATATAATTCATTTAATTGAGGCAGAAATTTTTAATTCTTTAATTTTGTGTATTCCTTTGGATTCTAATTCTAAGAAACTTCTTGGCTCTTGCCTGTGATCAATCATCAGTTTTCATATGGAGTGAATTGATCTTCATTATAAAATGTGTCTGAAAACGAAAAGTACCCTTAAGAAACAGTAAATAGACACTCTTAAATAGTTATTTTCACGAAGATAAAATGTGTGTGTGTCTATAGTTGTTCTCAGATATTGAAGTTTTTTTTTTTAAGGTCCTGTTAATGGGTGCCGCACAACACCCGTTAAGTCTGCATGATTTTACTAAATTAGCTTGGGAAATCAAGAAAAACAACAACATGTTAATGATGTGTGTTAGGCGGCATAAAAAACAACAAATATTACATGCTTTTACTTAAATACCCCTTCAACCATTTTTACCATCTCCCCCGTTAGGCCATCCTTTGGTTTCTTCATTCATCCTTATCTTCTGATTTCCCCCCCCTCCCCGGTTTCCTACATGGTTGTGTCAGGCGCAAAGGTAATGTCAACCATTTGTTGTTATTGTTATTGTTATTATTATTACTATTATTATTATTATGCTTTAGCCTAAAAAAAAAAAATAACTTTTTTAAAAAAGAAATAAGACTCCTAAATTCAAATATTCATGAGATGGAACATTTAAAGAAAAAATTTATCTAAAAAAAATAAGAATACATAGATAAAATTAGTGGCATAGTAAAAAAATAAATAAAAAATTCAAAATAAACTTATATATTTAATCTCTTATAAACATACATGGCTCTAGTTGGATTGGGTCGACTGGTTATTCTTAAAAATGTTCAATCTCTTGCAAGCACTCTCTTTTCAATATATATTTTTAAAATTCACATAATATGCCTAAATATATTCCAAATTTCTAGATTCATCAAAACCAATTCTAAAAAATAAATCAAACTTAAAATCAAAATAAGGGTAACAAAATAAACTTAAAAATATGGTGGGTTGCTTTGAGTCAGACGAATTGAAAAAATTATCAATTCAAACTTGACACAACTTAAGACTTAGATTACATCATTCCTATATATTTCTTTTACTTTGTCTTTAAATTGTAACTAGGAAAAAGAATCTTTCATTTTTCTCTTATTTATGTTCATTTGTTTGACAACTAAACCAAAATTAAGCCAAATTTAAGCTTGACTATTAAACGAGCTAAGCTCAAATATGATAATATATCTGTGAATAAGCTCGTAAACATGATAAAAGTTTTATAGTTTATTATAATTAATAATTCCATTCGTAGTAAAATTCATTGATTTGTGAAGGGGTAAAAATAGGTAGTCAATGGTTTTACTATATATGAGAAAGGCTAAAGTGTAAAATACACCCCTACAATTTGGGGTCTTGTAATTTTTCTCCCTAAAGTAGGTCTACTTTAGTAAGACGACTAAGATCGTGCATTTTTAGGATTGTAAGTAGGATCGGTAAAATCTAACTGATCCTACATTCATAAAAGATCTTACTAAAAACCCAAAATTGCTTTAGGTTGGTTTAAAAAAACAAAAACCGAATCAACCTAATGGATAGAAATAATCCAATGGGCCTTAAACAATGTTGAAGTGTTGAAAATACCTCTATGTAAACTAAAAATATCAAAAACAAATTTCACTTTAAATTACAAACTTATTCCATATAGTCTTAGTTATGTGGGATCAAAAAATGATTATCTTCCTAAGAATTTATTTATTATATGTTTATTCTTTTAGAAATGAGATAATTGTATTCTTTTGAGCTTAGCTATTGTGTGTCACTATAAAATAAGCATTTAAATTTATTGATTTGTTTCGTTAGGATAGATGCATCAATTGATGGAATAGGAATTAAATCTTTTTTATGCAATTTTTTTTTTTAAATGAATTCATAATTTATATGATTATTTAACAAGCAAAGTCATTACTAGTGAATTTTTTATTTTTTTATTTTTATTTCTAAAAAATGTATGATCTTACTAGCCACAATTCCACCAACCTCCCATAATCCTATTTAGGATTCCGATTTTGACAACATTTCCTAGCATGTCTATGACATTTGGGGTTCAAATCCTCTCTCAACCCAATCAATTACATTTTTGCCCCTCTTTTTGTAACAATGAACATGGACATCTTAGGTAACCGTTGGCATTTGACTCTGTTTCAACCAATTTAATAATATTTTCTTATTTTTTGGTTCACGTTGTTCATAACTTTTTTTTTTTGACCTTTTCTTCTTCTTTTTTTCGCCCCACCTTTTGTCTTTTTCATCTTTTATTTTTTTGGTTTTTTTTGGTGTGTGTGTGTGCGCGCGCGCTCATCTCACAACTAAAAACCTAATATTAAATTTAAATTATTATTTATAGGTTTTTAGTTGTGAGATGAGCACACCAAAAAAAAAAAAAAAAAAAAAAACCAAAACAATGAAGTGAATGAACACTGAATAGAAGAAACAAAAATAAATAAATAAATAAATAAAAGATGAAAAAGACAAAAGGTGGGGCGAAAAAAAGAAGAAGAAATGGAAAATAAAAAAACACAAAAATAAAAAAATTTATGAAAAACGTGAACCAAAAAATAAGAAAATATTATTAAATTGGTTGAAACAAAGTTAAATGCCAATGGTTACCTAAGATGTCCATGTTCATTGTTACAAAAAGAGGGGCAAAAATGTAATTGATTGGATTGAGAGAGATTTAAACCCCAAATGTCATGGACATGCTAGGAAATGTTATCAAAATCGGAATCCTAAATAGGATTATGGGAGGTTGGTGGAATTGTGGCTAGTAAGATCATACATTTTTTAGAAAAAAAAAAAAAAAAACACTAGTAATGACTTTGCTTGTTAAATAATCATATAAATTATGAATTCATTTATAAAAAAAAAAATTGCATAAAAAAGATTTAATTCCTATTCCATCAAGTGATGCATCTATCCTAACAAAACAAATCAGTAAATTTAAATGCTTATTTTATAGTGACACACAATAGCTAAGCTCACAAGAATACAATTATCTCATTTCTAACAACATAAACATATAATAAATAAATACTTAGGAAGATAATCATTTTTTGATCCCACATAACTAAGACTATATGTAATAAGTTTGTAATTTAAAGTGAAATTTGTTTTTGATATTTTTAGTTTACATAGAGGTATTTTCAACACTTCAACATTGTTTAAGGTCCATTGGATTATTTCTATCCATTAGGTTGATTGGGTTTTTGTTTTTTTAAACCAACCTAAAGAAAATTTGGGTTTTTAGTAGGATCTTTCATGAATGTAGGATTAGTTAGATTTTACCGATCATACTTACAATCCTGAAAATGCACGATCTTAGTCGTCTTACTAAAGTAGCCCCACTTTAGGGAGAAAAATTACAAGACCCCAAATTTTAGGGGTATATTTTACACTTTACCTTTCTCATATATTGTAAAACCATTGACTACCTATTTTTACCCCTTCACAAATCAATGAATTTTACTACGAATGGAATTATTAATTATAATAAACTATAAAACTTTTATCATGTTCATGAGCTTATTCATAGATATATTATCATGTTTGAGCTTAGCTCGTTTAATAGTCAAGCTTAAATTTGGTTTATTTGTTAAACAAATGACCATAAATAAGAGAAAATGCAAGATTCTTTTTCCTAGTTACAATTTAAAGACAAAGTAAAAGAAATATATAGGAAGGATGTAATCTAAGTCTTAAGTTGTGTCAAGTTTGAATTGATAATTTTTTCAATTCGTCTGACTCAAAGCAACCCACCATATTTTTAAGTTTATTTTGTTACCCTTATTTTAATTTTAAGTTTGATTTATTTTTGAGAATTGGTTTTGATGAATCTAGAAATTTGGAATATATTTAGGCATATTATGTGAATTTTAATAATATATATTGAAAAGAGAGTGCTTGCAAGAGATTGAACATATATAAGTATAACAAGTCGACCCAATCCAACTAGAGCCTTGTATGTTTGTAAGAGATTAAATATATAAGTTTATTTTGAATTTTTTTTTTACTATGCCACTAATTCTATCTATGTATTCTTTTTTTTTTTTTTTAGATAAATTTTTTCTTTAAATGTTTCATCTCATGAATATTTGAATTTAGGAGTCTTATTTCTTTTTTAAAAAGTTATTTTTTTGGAGGCTAAATCATAATAATAATAATAATAATAACTAGTCGCTAACCTGTGCGATGTACCGAATAATTGAATAAAAGTTTTAAATTTTCCCTTTGCTTAAAGTTATGATTACTTGAAAATAAAAGTTACAATTAAAGAGGGGAAAAAAAAATACTAATAACAATGATAAGTCTAACACCAATAATAATTTGGTATTTCATTGCTGTCAATAATAGGTTGTTATACCTAAATTTTATGCTAAAAATGTCATTAATTAATAATTATTCCCAATACCTAGAAATCATACACAATAGGAACAATATTTTTTAAATCAGATTAAAGAAATTGTTAACAGACCTGGAATAGTAGTAATTAAGTTTGAAAGTAGGACATGCAAAATAAGTATTTTATAAGTTATTAAAATGCAGAGCGAATAATGCAGATAATCTAATTTGACTCAAGCTATATAAATAAATAAATAAATATATATATATATATATATATATCAATCAATGAGTACCAGAAGAGAAAGCGACGGGATGTGAAATTACTTGATAAAAGGAAATTGTAAATTCCTAAATTGCCCAAGCCCAATCTGGTTTTTCCTTGATTTTTTCCTTTCCACCATTTTTTAATTCTCCCATCTTTATCTCTCTTTTTCTTTTTCTTTTTTGCTTTTTCACTCTTGTATTGAATGGTTCTCATCCACACATTTAAACTTCTCTTACTTTCTTAATGCCCTAACTTATACCTTCCTAGTTCCTAACTAATCATCTCTCATCTACAAATTCAGAGGTTCTCTCTTTTTCCTATCTTTTTTTTTTCTCTCGCAAGTCTCTTCCTCTCCGCCCTTCTCAGTCGCTTCATTCTCTTCTTTGACATTCTCCATCAATTTTATTTTTCTCTCACAGTGCCCTCTATATCTCTCTGTCATCTCTTTCATCTTCTCTTTATTTTTATTTTCTTTTGCCCACAATAAGAACCACTGCCTTTCTTCTCTTCTTCTACTATCAAATGCTTTGAAAGTTGAAAAATGGGAAACGGGTTTGGTGGAGTTGGGATCGGAAAAGTTGAAAACAGAAAACTTCAATTGAGAGAGAGATTTGAGGCCTGAGGCTGAGGGAGAAACAACTAAGAAGATGAAAAAAGATGAAAAGAAGCATACCTCAAAGCAATGATTGGGTTTTTTGGATCATTGGAGATAGAGATCGGAATGGGAGAGAATGAGGTTTCTTACGTTGGTTTTCAGTTCGCTAATTGTCGGGATCGGGTTTGGGTTTTAGAAAAGATTTATTATTATTATTATTAATATTGTGCTGACGTAGAAAATTGTGGGAGTTTCAAAAGTTTCGGTTTTATATATAATAATAATTATTTTTAATATTGTGCTGACGTCGAAAATTGTGGTAGCTTCAAAAGTTTCGGTTTTATAATAATAATAATAATAATAATAATAATAATAATAATAATAAATGGTTGATGTTACCTTTATGTTGCGCCTGACACAGCCATGTAGGAAAGGGGGAAAAAATCAAATGATAAGGATGAATGAAGAAACCAAAGGATGGGGGAGATGGTAAAAATGGTTGAAAGGGCATTTAAGTAAAAGCATGCAATATTTGTTGTTTTTTATGCCACCTAACACGCATCATTAATGTGTTGTTGTTTTTCTTGATTTCCCAGGCTAATTTAGAAAAATCATGTAGACTTAATGGATGCTGCCCAACACCCGTTAACAAAAGCCTTTTTTTTAAAGTTCCTTTCTTTATTTATTTTAAGGAGCAAATTGAAAGCCATTTGACTCTTGTTATGGGTAGTTTTATAAAATCAATGAAAATGAGATTATTTTTCAAATTTTTTTTTGTTGGATTGTGTAGAAGAAAATTTTATATGGTGGAAATCAATAAATAAGGAAAGAGAGAGAATGCTAGTATTAATTAAGTAATAAAGTGGAAAATAATAGCATTTAATGGTTTTTTTTTAATTGATAGATCTCTTAGAAATCTATGGTGTTAAAGGTGTAAGTTTATAAGAGTTACACCGGGTGTAACTTGAACCCATCTCTGTCTCTCTGTCTCTCTGTCTCTCTGTCTCTCTATATATATATATATATTTTTTTTTTTTGAGAAGAAAACCCCTTTAAAAAATTGATAACATGACAGTTGTGAAAAACCTCATTGAACTCATGCGCTTGTATGAGTCCAAATCTTCTGTCCCACTTTTCCTGCTCCACTTTATACTCCACCAATAAATACTTGCCACGTGTTCACCTAATTAATTAAATACTACTATTAATTAATAACTATAATATTAATAAGTCAATAATGATAATATTTAATTAATTAGATGAACATGAGACAAGTATTTATTAGTGGAGTATAGAGTGGAGCAGAAAAAGTGGGACAGAAGATTTGCACTTCGCTTGTATACAAAGGAAAATGCATTTTCATAGTGATTACTTTGGCCATCATTAATGCATGATTAAGAAGATAATGATAAATTGATTAAAGGGTCATTAGCAAAGACTACTACTGATAACCGACAATGCATTTTGCTATTTACAGCACTTCGAAGTTTGAAATTCCAAATCCAATATATTTCATTTCCCACAAAAAATTTAGAGCAAAGAGGTGTCAGCGCCGGCCTTAAAATTTGCTATACAGTAGTGTCACATTATATCCGTGTGAAATAAATGCTTCTAACCAACTCTCTTAGTCTCTTAACTGTATACCAAAGCCATGTTCACATTTTTTTTGGTCACTCCCCTCTATATATACTTATCCATAGCTTTTAAATTCCACACTCATACACACAGCAACTATTAAGTTCCTTCATTCTTTTGCTTTACATTTCTAGGTGCTTTGCCTATTTGGCAATGGAGTATAACAAGATGTGGGTTGTGTGTGCAGTAGTGTTGGTGTTGAGTTTATGGTATAGGGTAGAAGGGGATCCCCAAGTACCTTGTTACTTCATTTTTGGGGACTCATTGGTGGATAATGGCAATAACAATCCACTCCAATCTTTGGCTAGATCAAACTACATGCCTTATGGGATCGACTTCCCTGGTGGACCGACTGGAAGGTTTTCCAATGGGAAAACCAGTGTTGATATGATTGGTGAGCTCCCTCTCTTTCTCTAAACTTAGCTTAATAACGAAAACGTTTTTGTTAGTTAGCCACTAAAGCGATTAACTTCTTGATAAGTTGTGATTAGAACAACATTAATTTTATATGGTTTACTACTAACATAATTTTTATACACTTAATATGATATGCCATTTCATTAGTTGTGAAAAAAAGTTGTCTTTTTAGGTTTGTTGTTGGTAAAAATGACAGTTCCCTTTTAGGGGAACAACAATGTATTTGTGTTTTCTTGTCTTTAGTAAAGTGCAAATTGTCATGTTCTAGAGGACACATGGTGACTATTCGAACTCATTTCATGCTGAATATTTTTCAAGAAAAATCACCATTGTCATGGGCATATATGATTGCTCATATTCATTGCTAAAAGAGGGGGGAAAAAAAAATCGATGAGTTAATCGAGTGAAGCAGTCAAATTGTTTCTTCATTTCTTTTTTCCAGTTTCTCAACTGACTTCATAGAGTATATATTGCTCCCATAAGTCCTATTTTGGTTCCTTTTTATTTATTATTGTTATTTTTTGGCCTGAAGAGGATTTTGGGTTGTCTTTTTTTAGTTACTCTGATTACTGTTAGTTAGAATAGAAATTAATGGTTAGCCATATATGAATGAATATTTGGGTACACGTGTGCATTGATTATAATCCTTTAATAAAAGCATGTGTTATTTTCCTTTGTAATCGTAGTTTTTGTCCCAAATTAGTTAGTAATTTATTGTACCTATCTTGAGCTGTGTGCCGGCCTAGTTACGTTGCACATGATTTTTGCACTGAAATTTGGAGCAATGGTCACATCAGCAATTATGAAATTTTTTATCAAATGTTTTGTAATTATATTTATGGAAAATGAAAAAAATTATTAAAATATTAATTATTTTTTTTTCATTTATCATAAAAATTTTCTTTAAATGGATTATTAATTAGTATTCTAAGGACACTCGTTAGCATTTTCTTATATTTATATATGGGTCATGCTAATAATTCATTTTAGGGCACTCGTTAATAATCCATTTTAGGATTCTCTTTTATTTTCCTTCACAAAAATATTAAGGGGAAAAAAAAAAAAGTAAATTTTGATAGGGAAACTTTTTGCTTCCATATCTGTATTCATTAAATTATGACTCATAAAAAAATGTCCTTAACGTACGTATGATAACACAAAAACATTACTTAGGGCACATTCGGTACACTGTAATGATTATTACATGAGAATAGGAATAAGTTAAAATGTAATAAGTATTACTATTCATTAGTTTGGTGACCATTTAGGAATAAAATCCTGAATATGCATCTACAATTTAGTAGAATATAAAAAGAACATGTAATTAAATCAATTGTAAGTCAAATTTCCTAAAATACACTTATTTTAGAGTGTTTAAAATAGAGCTAATAATTAACAAGAAGGAAAATTTATTTTCTTTCCTTTTGAAGATGTGGCAACTAATGGCTATTTAGGAAATTTTAAAAAAAAGTTATTACATAAAGTGAAGGAATAGATATTCAGTAGTTTTAATAAGGAATAATTATTACTCATTTTGAAGAATATCTATTCATAAAGAATAACTATTCATTGTAATAAAAACATAACTAAACAACCGAATAGTTATGCCATAGGAATATCTATTACATTACAGTCTACCAAACGTGCTCTTAAGAAATAATTATGTGAATTGAGAGTAAGGTTGCTACCATGCAATTTGGATACGATATTTTTAATAAAAAATTACACCAAGCTTAGTAATTGAACTCATAATATTTGAGTATACACCATGTTGGAAATCTAAAAATACTTTTCCATATCTACACAGCTGAGCTTTTGGGTTTCGATGATTATATACCTCCCTATGTAAGTGCAAGTGGCCAAGACATTTTGAAAGGAGTGAATTATGCTTCTGCAGCTGCTGGAATTAGAGAGGAAACTGGGCGGCAACTGGTAACTATTTTGATGCACTGTCTTTTTTAACTGGCAAATATGACTTCATATCGTGTTATATACATATAGTTCACCTATGTATCCCTTTTGTCTTTGTAGGGAGCTAGGATTAGCTTCAGTAGGCAAGTGAAAAACTACCAAAACACAGTCTCACAAGTGGCAAACTTGCTAGGGAATGACTCAGCTGCAAATTATTTGAGCAAGTGTATATATTCAATTGGATTGGGCAGCAATGACTATCTTAATAACTATTTCATGCCCATATTTTACTCAACTGGCAGCCAATATACACCTGAACAATATGCTGATGTCCTAATTCATCAATATAATCAGCAACTCAAGGCCAGTGCTATATTTCTTTAATTTAATTTTAGAAAATTTTCCTTAATTTATCCATATACTCTATTAACATATCAAAAGCCAATTATTTTTATGGTGGGAATAATGGAAAAAGGCCATTATTGTTGTCCAAGATATATAGGCTCCACCAGCCATTTACTTTTTATTGGGCTTTGAGGAAATGGGCCTCATTCAGGCCTACCTCATGTGTGCACCCTTTATGATAGTTCTAGTTAGAAGAAATTGTTCTTTAATTCACAAAAATATTAAGAAAATTATCTAACACTCCGAAATGTTTTTTATGTTACAGGCTTTGTATGATCATGGAGCAAGGAAGATGGTCTTGTTTGGAATTGGTTCAATAGGCTGCAGCCCCAGTGAATTGGCTCAAAATAGCCCGGATGGTAAGACGTGTGTACAAAGAATCAATTCAGCCAACCAAATATTCAACAGCAGGTTGAAATCTCTGGTCAAGACACTCAACAACAATCTCTCAGATGCAAGATTTACTTTTATAGACGCTTATGGGATCTTCCAAGATATAATAAAGAGCCCTTCAACTTATGGTAATTAAATAATTCTCTTTTAGTTAAAATTTTGTGAACTTTGTGCACTGAGTATGACTTTTAATTTTCATTAAAATATGACACGAAATATTCATAGTTCTCTTTCTTTGGTAAATTTTAGGTTTCAAGGTTACGAATGCTGGGTGCTGTGGAATAGGGAGGAACAATGGGCTAGTTACATGTCTACCTTTGCAAACTCCATGTAAAAATAGGAATGAGTATCTGTTTTGGGATGCTTATCATCCAACTGAGGCAGGGAATGCAATTGTGGCCAAGAGAGCTTATAGTGCTCAAGCTGCATCGGATGCTTATCCAGTTGATATCCGCCGATTAGCCCAAATTTAGAGATGGATCTAATGGGTGCAGCTGGCTCAATAAGATAGAAAGTTCTTGTTATATTTTTCTGTATCACTATTATTGTTGCTATGAGTCTAATATTTTTCTTTTTTTATTGATAAGTTGTTATGAGTCTAAGATGTTGTGAGGGTCCTTTTTCGAACAGTGTCTAGGCCCAAGCTGAAGCAAGTTCCCTGGGCCTTTGAGTTGTAGTTTAAAGGGACTGAGCTTGGTTCACTGCAGCTAAATGGGCTGTTTACAAACCAAGTGGTGCACAGAGCAAGAATCCTACAATACATATATACTAGCAAACAAGAATATATGTATTGAACAGCAAGAAACAGTAAAGAGATATGTAATAAAGAGAGTGAGAAAAATAATTGTTAAGGATCCTTAAAAAATTGTGAGATATTTCATTACTTTCATTAGTTGTAATTTACAATGTGCTCACTAAGATGTGTTACAAGGTCCAAATAAGTTCAAAAATTACAGACTTAGATGGCTATCCAAACCTCTAAGATTTACAAGATTTGAATCCCTTTGAATCCAAGTATGTTCTATAGTGGCTGTTTTGGGATGCCGGGCGATATTTTTCTTTCTTTTACTATTTTCTTTGAGTTTTTTTTTGATAGAGTTTTCTCAATGATTTAGTCCTGATTCACTCTTGCTGAATGCCCCTCTAATGTTGGCTGCTTCTTCCTTTTATAGTGTCACTCTATGGTCTTGGGTTACCATTGATTCCCCTCCTCTGCTCCCCTAGGTACCAGAGCCCACGTTGTGCCAGCCATTCTGATGACTGGTCATTTCCTTGTTTCTCATAGTTTTCTTCTTTTGGTGTTGTTTCCCTAAAAGCTTCTTGCTGACTTTCCATTCCAGGATGTCCTTAGAGGGCTGACCTTTAATCTCGCTTCCCTCAAGACTTTTAAACCTTACATTTTCAGACTCAGCTTTTTGGTTATCCTTCCTTTTGTCATTTTTCCCAGGTGAGCCGAATTCATTCCTGCCAGATTGAAGATTTTCCCAGCCACTTCTCTTTATAGTTCTTCTTTCTGGGTTGCCTGAGGTACCAACCCCCTTGTTCATGAATTGTTACTTTCCAAGCCTTTTGGTTCCTTTCTGTATCATAGGGCGATTGAGAAGGATGCATCTGTCCTTCGTTTGTTGTGTTTCTAGGTACTCTTTTTGAATTGTCTCAATCTCCTCCTAGCTGTGGTGCACACCTCGAGGATCCCGAGCCCTTGGCAGCCTCTGGGTATCCCGGCCCAATTCTTTCACTAGACTCCTTTTGATTTTCTGATTTTGGATAGGCTGGGCTTTTTTTCTTTCCTCCCTTTGTTTCATGGGCCCTAAGGCCTGTCCCTTCATGGGTTTTGGGCTTCAAATTTTTTAGGCTTACCATCCTTTTCCCTTGTGGTGAGCTTAACCACTTTAATATTACTTTCTACGGAGTTGGCCTATTGTGCTATTTTTGGGCCTTGGTGTTATGATATTTTAGACCTTAACATTTAGCCCCCCTAGCTCGTGGGTTGCCTGCAGCCCACGCGTGAGTGATTCAGAGTTTTAATTTCTGTAGGTCTTTCTTCTTCACTATTTTGATTAACTTCAGGGTTTCCCTTCTTTGTTCTTCAAGATCCTGACTTTCCCACTACCTTCAAGTATCTTGGTCCACTTTCTGTGTTGCGTTTCCTTCTTTCGTAACTCCCCCCTTTGCACGAAATGTGGCAGTTGATTTTTGGAGTGAAAACTTCCCCCACCCACTTTGTATGTTCCCCGTAACTCCCATTAATAACTGCCAATAACTCTCTTCTTTAAAATTTAATTTTTTTGGCAACTGGCGTGCCTTTCCATACATTGTCTTCTCCAACTGCTCTTTGTGCCATTATTGCAATTACTTCATATTTTCCTTTTACTTCCTAGAGTCTTCCATTCTCAAGTTTATCTCCTCCCTTTCCAGTTAATCTACTTCTCTATTCTCCTTTACGTATTCTTCATTCTCTCAACTTCCCTACTTCCAGTGTACTTTCTGCTCTATGGCTTCCTCTTTCTCTCATAAAAGGAGGGAGCGTACTTCTAGCCCCTCTGAGGGCGAGAGTTCTTCTGGTTTCGCACAGGGTGAGTCACAGGGGGTCATGGAGCGCCCGGCTTTCCCTTTACGGGACCCTTAGTACACCCCTCCAGCTTATTCTTTCCTCTGGTGTCCCATGGTGAGGCCCCTCTGTCCCCTCACGCGTAGTATTTTTCGGCCAGGCGGGTTTTGCCAGTTCCGCTCAGGTCCCAGACCCAAGAGAGATTTTAGATCTCCAGATTAGGCGGGGATCTTGGGAGGTGGTTCCTATTTTCTTTGACTTTGTTCCTAGGAAGATCACTGGTTGGCCCATATGGGTGGACAAGGAACTTTCTGATGAGGAATTTGTGGGTTGTCTAGAGTGCGCCAGGATTCTGAAAGCCGTGGCAATTTTCAGGAACCTTAAGGGTTTCAGAGACACTAAGGGTCTTAGGCACTTGGTACGCCGTTGGTGCCCCTCCCTTCATACATTCTTCTTCTCTGTTGGTGAGCTCATGATCACCTTGGAGGATGTGGTCAATAACCTCCTCCTTTCGGTGTTTGGAGATGAGAGTCCTTTTGACATTAGCCTTTCTAATGAGGATCTTGAAGTTGAAGACAAACTGTTTAGTCATTTTGGCGAGCATACTACTTCTCCTTATGGGAAACTGGCCAGAATGGGTAGGTGGGTCCTAAATCTTTCGCAAGAGAAAGAAAAGGTAGTCAGGTGAGCTGGGTTCTTGGCACTTTGGCTCAGCAAGTTTTTGTTTAGTAAGTACGCCGGGTACGGGGTTAAGTCCGTTTTCTTCCTATTGGCAATCAAATTAGCTTGAGGTGCTCAATATCCTCTAGCCCCCATATTTTTGGGCCATGTTTACTCTCAATTGGATCTACTTCACGGAGATGAAGTTGAAGGCGATTCTTGCTATGCGATCACCTCGTCCCTCCATTGTGCCATTCTCCAGGTATTTGTTTGGGACCGTTCTTTAGTTACTTTGGCAAAATGTAGAAATTTGAAGTTTGTAAAAGACAAGTTCCAGGGATCCCCTGATGTAATTAAAGGTCTATATGGTATTTCTACTGATAGCCATCCATTATCTTTCGTTGGGCTAGTTTGAAAGGTGGTGGCCTTAATCTGGTTGAGTTATTTGATTAAGCAGGGCACTTAAATTGGCGTTCTCCTCGGGAGTTCAGCCCTGGGTTTGCTTGTGACTCTGTATTGGCTTCTTTTCTTAACTCTCCAAGAAATACTTTTGACTTGTGTCCTGGTGATGAAAGCAGTTTGGCCTACTTGGCTTGTGTTAGTCCTTCATGGCTTCGAGTGCCCTCCTCAGGTGGCCCCAGGTATACCTATTGCTTAGCACATCGAGTACTCCAGCAATTTGGCTTTGATCAGGATATCCCACCGGTGTTTAAGGATGTGGTGCCTTCTCTCCCTTATCTAGACCCGTTCCTGAGGCTCCAGGCCTTCTCTTATTGGTCATGGAGAAGTCCTTAATTTGTTGTGCCCAACTCTCAGAGGGGAGTCTTTGCTTCCAGTGGTTTTGCTGGCTACTGGAGAAGAGTTCAGAAATCTTTTATTGATCATATTGGTTCTGGCAAGATTAGGAGAGTTCCCAATCCTACTATTCTTTTTGCTTCTACATCCAACAGGCACCTATCCCTCCCTACTGCTAGTATTGTATCTACTGCCATAAGCAGCAAGACATGGTTCGCAGAGTGGCATGCTTTTAAGGGTGGTTGGGTGTGTTATGCACAAGATTTTCCAGAGACTTGGTCAGGATGTGACCTTATTGTTGGTGTCTCTTCTAGTGTGCCAATTAAAAAAGGGGTAGTAGAAGAGAAGAAGATTAAGTAGGAAAATGTTAAACAAGTTGATCTTGAAGAGGGTGTTGAGGGTACCGAGGTTGGCTCTGAGACCAAGAAGAGAAAGACTGAGAAATCTCGGAAGCAGTCAGTAATTTTTGAGGAACCCGAGAGAGTGAGCTCCCCTATAGTGGGAAAGGAAGTTGGGCATCCTTTAATTTCAAGGACTTGAGTGAAGACTAAGGTAGAGTCTTCTCTTTCTCAGGTTCCTGTGAGTTCTTCAGCCTAGGGTTCTTTGGGATCCTCTAATTTTGTACCTCAGTCTCCTTTAAGACCCTCTGAGCGTACTCGTAGTAGAAAAAAGACCACTAGAGACTCTGTAGAGAGAGAGAGAAGGGCAAGGCCTCTTTCCTTCTTCTCTCTTTTATTTTGCAGTAGCTTATTATTACTGTTGTAGTGTCTTTCCTTTTCTCTTTTAACTGATAAGTGATTATTTCTTCCTTGCAATCCAAACGCAAGTCAGATCCCAAGAGAGGCAGGAGTGAATCGTCTAGTGATGATGTGGTACGACCCTCTTCTATTCGTGCCTCTTTCTGTTTGCTTTCACCATTTTCTAGTGCTGTATATTTATGCATTGTTTTCCTTTTGCAGGTAGAGGTACCTCCTCCCACGACTGGTGGGACTCTAGAGGAAAAAGTGGTTTCTGCTCCCATTGCTGTTTTCCCAGGCGTGGGAGAGGAGCCCCCTGTGGTGGTATGACTGAGGAAGTTGGGCAACCAATGTAGGGTGTCCAACCTATTCTGCCTTCTATTTCCCTAGTTACTTAGGATCCTGAAGCTTCCCAGCCCCCTGTTTCCTAAGATCCTTAGCCCGGGCAGACTTTCAGTCCCATTAAAACTATGTCACTTGAACTTGTGATTGAACCTGTGTTAAGCAAAGAACCCTTGGGGGGCGCGTCTCCATCCATACAAGCAAGTGAGCCTCATTCACCCCTTATAAAATGCTTAATCTCATCTCTCTTTTATCTTTTTCTTTAGAGTTCCCATTTTCTCTTTCCCTTTTAGGTCAAACCGGTGTTCGATCTGCCCCTGAGGCTGCCTCTTCTTTGGAATCAGAGGGTTTTGAAGGTACGTGTTGTTCACCTTTATTGTGCTTCCTCTTCTTTCCCCCCTTTTGTGCTTTTCCCTTGCCTTTTCCTTCTATGGTGAAGTCCCTAGTATCCTTACCTTCATTTAGCCATTTTGCCAAGGTTTCCTCACCATTTCTTCAACGTGTTGTGTGTTTTTTCACAGAGTACTCCTGGAAATTAGAGGAGTAAAAGGAGGAAGCTCCACCACAGGAAGTTGATATTGGTTCTCCTTTTTTTTTTTTTTTTTTTACTTTCTTACTTTATCTTTCTTCCTTGGTTCTTTCCCCCTTTTTGAACTATGTCTGCTTTTGCAAGTGTTGACACAGGTGTTAGAGACCCTGAGTTTGTATTTCCTGAGCTAGCTGTGGGGTCTGCTTAGGGTGCTGAATCTTAGGCAGGGACCCCCCGAACCATCCAGAGGGTTGAAAGCTCACTAATCCCTATAAGTGGAGACACAACAATAGGGGAGGCTTCAGAGGTGACTGTTTCAGATCTTGGCTCAGGGCTCCTTGCTTTCCTGGTCTGCTTTGATCTTTTGGAGTTCAACAACCTCCCTGCAAGCCATTTCTATCGCTTTGGGCCTCCTTATGGTAACTTCTTGCGCTTCTCTGTGCCTATGGAAGGTCTGCCATTGCTGGAAGGGTTGTTCAAGGTCCATGGAGATTTTACTAGTGGGTTCAGGGGAGGTGTATTTTTAGGCAACATCCTGATGGAGCTACTATGTGCTATGCTGATTTCTTTGAGGAACTCTTCTCTCAACTCCCTATCTGAGGAAAGACTTTTGGAATGGAGGGGAGTGGTGCAGGATCTTATAGAAGCAAAGTTCAATCTGTCCTTCTTGTTGGAGCATTTGCGTTCACTGGCCCATATGCTGTTCCAGAGGCAGGCCTCTAGGAGTCTTGATGCTGAAATTGTTGCTGCTGAGGAGGCTTTAGCTCGTGCCCACAAGATCTTGTAGAACTTGAAGGTTAAAAGGTAGAAAGTTCTCTCTTATTCAGCTGTTCTTGCTATTTCTCCAGACAGTTCTTTGCTGGCCGGGCTTATTCCTTAGCCTTCTTTTTTTTTTAGCTAGTTCAGATGTGTATTTTTTTTTTCAAACAATTTGGGTTGTATAAGTTTTATCTTTTTCTGTTGAACACTATTTCTGACTTTTCTTCCTCATTTTTTGTGATATGGATCTGTATTTGTTTTTTTTTTTAAGACTGCTTCTAACTTTCAATAGCATGTGGATCTGTTCTTCTCTCTCTTTTTTTTTTTTAAATTATTTTATTATTTTATTATTTTTTAAGTCCCAGATCATGAACCAGGCAAGTCCCCTTTTGTCAAATACTGGGCTACGTATCCTGGGAACCTACTTTTGCCCGTGGTCCCAGGCCATGTATTTTGAACTAATTGTGGTGTGAGTCCTAGATCATGTGTCAAAGTTCTCTCTCTCTTTCTCTCTCTCTCTTTTTTTTTTTTTTTGTTGCATTGGCCCAGGTACCCCCCCTCAAATCTGCCCATATTTGGACTTTGCAATATTTAATTTAGCTGTAACTTAAAGGAAATAAAAGAGATTTCATTGAATCAAAGCACAATTACCATCTAAGGAACATAGAAAGGTTATCAAAGATAATAAAGATCACAGAATGTTCTTTTACCATGGGTTCCTGAACAAAATTACTTAAAAAAAATTCATAACAAAAGCAAAGAATGATGAAACACTTAGCAGGTTGGAGAGTTGGCAAAAAGGGTCTTGGCGTTCTCCCTTTTCATGCGTAGTACTGTTTTAGCCACTTCCTATTTATGGGATCTGTTAGGACTGTCCCATCTTCCTTTGTGAGATAGTAATACCCACTATCATGGGCTTCCCTGATGATGTAGGGTCCTTCCCACTTTAGGGAAAATTTGGAGGGTCCTGGAAGGTTTCTTCTTACATGTTTTGCCGTTCTCAACACCAGCTGCTCCTTAGTGAAAGCCCTTGGGTGTACTGTCTGTGCATATGCCTTAGCCATCCTCTGCTAGTACTTCAGGCTTCTCCTTCTTACCACTTCTCTTTCTTCCTCTAACCCCTCCAGACCTGTCAGTCTCCTTTCATTGTTTGGGTCCTCGTTGTCCTCCTGGTTTTCTTTAAGCACTACTTTCGGTGTAGGGAGAACTAATTCCACGGGACTGATGGCTTCTGTCCCATAATCTAAGGAGAATGGTGAGAACCCTGCAGTTGTCTTCATAGAGCTCCTGCATGCCCATAGTACATCTGTCAAGTGGTCACTCCATTTTCCCCCATACTCATGTTTCATCTTTTTAAGGAACTTCAGCATCACCTTATTAGTGGCTTCAGCCTGGCCATTTCCTTGTGGGTAGTATGGTGTAGACCTTCCATGCTTGATGTAATACGCCTTAGTCAGGTTCTTCATGTATTTGTTTATGAACAGGGTCTCATTGTTACTAATCAGTCTCCTGGGGATCCCGAACCTCGTAATGATGTGCTCTCGAATGAAGTTTGCCACGGTTGCTCTAGTGGCCTTTTTCAAAGGAACAGATTCTACCCATTTTGTAAAGTATTCGGTGGCTGCTAAGATCCATATGTAACCATTGGAAGGGGGGTTTATAGGCCCTATAAGATTAAGCCCCCAAGTGTGGAAAGGCCATGGTGTTGTCATATCCTGTAGCACATTTGGGTGAGTATGAATTGCATCTCCAAGCATTTGACAGGCATGACATGTTTTGACCAATTCCTCGGAATTCTTTTTCATTGCTGAGAAATAGTACCCCAACAGTAGCAACTGCTTGTAAAGTCTTTTTCTCCCTGGGTGACTTTCACAGTCACTAGAATGGACTTCCCTGACTACTTCTTTGGCTTCCCTTGGCCCCAGGCATCTCAGGGGATCCCCACTGTACCCTTTTTTGAATAGGATCCCGTTTTGTAAGAAGTACCTGACTACAAGTTTCTTGAGTTGGTGGGTTAATGTCTTGTTAGTTGGTAGGATCCTTTGAGCCAAATACTTCATGAATGAAGTTCTCTAATCTTCTGTAACAAATACAGCATAGCTTTCTTCCTTGTCCATTGAAAGTTGACATTTTTGGCACTTCTCCTGTATGGTTGCCGCTTCTTTGTTCATATTTAGCCAGTAGTACCCCATGCACTGCATCCTTTTGTATAGGCTAATTTTTTCTGCAACCCCATAGGCTTGACTATGTAGCTCTTCTAGTTTCAGCTTCCCTTCTTTCTCATTGATACACTTGTATAAGATCCCTTCGGGCAGCCTCCTATATAGCTCCCCTTCTATCAGAGCGTAGTCTCTCAGCTCCTTGATACTTCCTCCATATCCTGCCTCTTTCATTTTTTCTTTGACCCCATTCCTCCAATCCTGCTGCCCTAGTTCTTCAGGGAACATCATTTTGAGGATCCTTATGATGGAATGTTCCTGCTTACTTACTCTCACCAGAATATCTCTCACCTTGAATGGTACTTGGGATCCCAGGGTGGCTAGTGCATCAACAAACTTGTTCTTACTTCTTTGGGTGTACTCTATGCTAAAGGTCTGGAATTCCTGCTCCAGTCTTTGCGCCCAAGTTCTATAGGCTGTCAAACTCTACTCTCTTAGTGCAAAGGCACCTTTTACCTAGGAGACCACGAGATTGGATTCTCTTAAAACTCTCATGTGTTTTACTCCTATGCTGAGTGCTACAGTCAACCCAGTCAAGTATGCCATGTACTTAGCTGCATTATTCGAATAGGAAAACCCAAGCTTAAAAGATACGGGCATGGTGTCCCCAGCTTTGTAGCTTAGTACAACTCCCAATCCATTTAAAGTTGTCATTGCTGACCATCAAATCTCATTATCCACTTCTTTCCCGGGAGCTCTGCCACTGCCATTTCCCTAGGGATTTCCTCACTTAGTGAGCATTCCTCTTTTCCTGGGAACTAGGCTAGCAAATCTGCTATGGCTTGAGGGGTCTTGAGACCAATGTCATATTGAGAGAGTAAGACCAGCCACTGTGCTATCTTTCTTGTCAGGAGGGGCTGGTGAAGGAGTGCTTTTTTGGGATGTGACTTAGTCACCAAGAGGATCTGGTGGGCTGAGAAGTATCGTTTTAGCCTTTGGGACGTGTATATAACCACTAGACATGCTCTTTCTATCCTGGGGTACCTGGTCTTGGTATCCTTAAGTGTCTTGCTTACATAATAAATGAGCTGCTTATTCCAATCTTCGTCTTCTTGTTCTAGCAGGGCTCCTATAGCCTGAGATTTTGATGCTAAATATAGAACCAAGGGTCGTCCATGTACTGGTGCTTGTAGGGTGGGAAGATGATTCATGATTTGCTGGATCCTCTAGAAGGCTTCCTGCTGCTCAGTCCCCCTAGTGAACTCAGCCCATTTTTTCAACAGTTTGGATAAACTACCTGTGACCGAAGCCAATCCTGGTACAAACCTTCTGATGTAGGAGACCCTCCACAGGAAGCTTTTGAGCTTTCTTACAGTTGTAGGCCTTTTCATTGTTGTAATAGCTATGGCTTTGGCTGAATCCACACTTATACCCCTGTGATGTACTAGGAACCTAAGAAACTTTCCAGCAGATACCCCAAAGGCACACTTTATGGGGTTCATGCGTAGTTTGTACTTCCTGCACTTTTCAAAAACTTGTTCAAGTATCTGAAAGTGTCCTGTCCTGGTTTTTGATTTTACCACAATATCATCTACATAGTCTTCCATTTCCTTATGCATCATGTCATGGAAGATAACTGTCATGGTTCGCTGGTACGTTGCCCCTGCGTTTTTGAGGCCAAAGGGCATCACAATGTAATAAAAATTCCTAATTGGAGTCCTGAATGCTGTTTTCTCTGCATCTTTGGCAGCCATACAGATTTGGTTGTGCCCACTATACCCATCCATAAATGAAAACATGACACTTCTTGCAGCTGAATCCATAAGGAGGTCTATATTAGGCAAAGGGAACTCATCTTTTCGACACACCTTGTTCAGATTGCGAAAGTCCACACAACACCTGATTTGGCCATTTTTCTTCTTCATGGGTATTATGTTGGAAATCCACTTGGGGTGCTAGATGGGCTTGGTAAAACTAGTTGCTAGTAGCTTCTTGACTTCTTGAGTTATTTGAGCTTCTACATCTCTGTGAAAGACCCTGACTGGCTAGATTACTGGCTTGACTCCTGGGTCTACATTGAGAGAATGGACCACTAGTCCCGGATCCAGACCAGGCATCTCATTATAGGTTCATTCGAGCACATCCACATATTTCTTGAGTAAGGCCACTAATTGCTCTTTCTCTTGTGCTGTTAACTGACTACTAATAAAAACAGGCTTCTGGGATCCTAGCTCAGTTCCTAAGTTTATTTCTCTTAATTCTTCCTCAAGCTGAATTTGTGCCTCGTTAACTGGTTCCTTTAGGATTTCTTCTTGCGCCATCATACAATATGGTGGTTCAGGACCCTCCTGCATGATACATTCAGGCCTCGCGCACCTTCATAAATGATAAATTAGCCTTCCTCCTGGTTCTCACACTACTACACATTCTCGGGATCCTGAGGAGCTGGGCTCCCTCTTTTGTATTTTTCTCTCCAAGAAGTTTCTCAAGTCATGGGTACCCCCTCCTTCTTCTTCTTCTAGGACAGGAATCCCTGGGGTCCCTGGTGTGGGGCTTTCATCATCTAATTCCAGCTTAGTGTAAAACATCGTTTCTACAAAGTTTACTTTTCCTTAGCTGAAAGGGCTATAGTTGGCAAGGATCCTTACGGGCCTCCTATTCAATCTCCTTTTAACACATTAATGGTATGTGGATGGAATAAGGCAGTGCTTATGGAGCTATAGGCGTCCCAACAGCACATGATAAGACACTTTTGAATTGATTACATGAAATCTAGTCAGGACTACTATTGGGCCTACTCTTAAGGCTAGCTACACATATCCCTCAGTTGTTTATATTGATCCTTGAAATCTTGTTATCTCCATGGGAGCCCCCAGAATCCCCCTACCAGTTAGGCCCACGACTTTTAGGGTACTCAGGGCTATAAGGTTGAGTGATGCCCCTGTGTCTACTAATGCTTTTCTGACTTGGACGCCATTTATGATGGCCATTAGATACAGAGGTTTGTGGTAATCTGGATGCTCGACCTCCATGTCCTCATTAGTGAAGGTTATTGCATTTATTGTCTCTAAGTAAGCTCGACTAGCATGAGATTTTGCTGTGAAACATTCTATTTCTGAATCTGCTGCTATACTCATAAGGGACTCTATGGCCACCCTTCTTGCTTCTGGCCCAAATCCCAACTGGTTAAATATCGATCTAAACTTGGGGATCTTCTGGAGAGTCCTAACTATGTTTGGATGGAAGGATCCTTCATATTCTTGTGTTTTTGCTGGGTTCCCATGGATTACTACAGCTACCACCCCCTTTCCCTTGTGATTAGGTAGAGGGTTCCTTTGCACTTCGCGCTCTTTTTGAGTGAGCTCCAGGGTTCCCTCCCTAAGCTTCTTGTGAAAAAGCCTTCGGAGGGTCCAGCAGTTCTTGGTGGAGTGCTTGACATAGTTATGAATCCTGCAAAACAAAGGATTTTTCATTTCTTCCTCAATTGGTGGCCTAGACACAATAGATGGCCTAACAATTCCATCTCTAATTCATTTGTCCAAGACAATGTTCAATTCCTCTGTAGTACATGGGATCACGAGTGGCTCATCGAACACTTTCCCTTCAAACCCCTTTCTTTTTTCTCCAACTGGCGCTGTCATGGCCTAGGGTACTGGCACCCTTTTTGTTCTCATAGTTTGCGCTGTCCTTCTATTTCTTTGCAACAAGTCAGCAAATTGGGTTATGCATAAATTTTGGAGGTTGAGCCTGTAATCAAAGAGCATGTTGGATATGCAGGTCTGCACAAACTCTTTTTCTTCATGGTCTCCATAACAGTCCAGAGAAACGTCCTTAAATCTTTTGATAAACTGGACAGGATCTTCTCCAGGTCTTTACCTTACCATCTGGAGGCTTTGGAAGGTGACCTTGTCTTTACCTGGGTAATGCTTTGCCCGTAACCTCTCCATCATTTTGTTCTAGGTCTTAATGGACCCAGGCCTCAGTGTGGTGTATCATGTATATGCTCTATCCATTAGGGACTTAACAAACTCCCTTAGACACAACTCTCTGTTTCCTGCGTAAGGGCCCATAGTGTGAATAAACCTACTCACGTGCTCCACAGCACTTCTATTTCTTCCATCAAAAGGATGGAATTTCAGGGGTTCATATCCCTTGGGATATAGCTTGCCAAGGGGCTCTGGATGGAACGGGGGATCCTGAGAAGGGCATTGACATCTGCTAGCGTTAGGTACTAGGGGTTGGGTCCCACTCTTACTGCTGACCCCCCCCTTTGGTTGGGCTTTGTCCTGGTTGACCACGGGGGGGACGTTATCCCTGATTTCCTGTGTCCTTCTTTGAGGAGGCAAATCTCTTGCTGCAATTCTATCAGCATTTCTGCCATTTGAGCCACGGGATCTGGCTCCTGTCCTACGCACCTTTGTCCTGATACAACCTCCTGTTCTACCAAAGGCACCTCGTTTCTCTGTCTAGAGGCCACCTCATTTTCTCCTACGGGCTCAAAGGCCGCAGGTGGCGCATTGGTACATTTGCTGTTCCTTGGTCTTGGAGCCATGCTCTGCGAAGGGATTGCTTCTTCCCTTTCCTTTACCCAGTCCCCAGTGGAGTCGCCAAAATGTGAGGGTCCTTTTTGGGACAGTGTCCAGGCCCAAGCTGAAGCAAGGACCCTGGGCCTTTGAGTTGTAGTTTAAAGGGACTGGGCTTGGTTCACCATAGCTAAATAGGTTGTTTACAAACCAAGTGGTGCATAGAGCAAGAATCCTACAATACGTACATAATAGCAAACAAGAATATATGTATTGAATAGCAAGAAATAGTAAAGAGATAATGTAATAAAGAAAGAGACAAAAATAATTGTTAAGGATCCTTAAAACATTGTGAGATATTTTATTACTTTCATTAGTTGTAATTTACAATGTGCTCACTAAGATGTGTTCAAGGTCCAAATAAGCTCAAAAATTACAGACTTAGATGGTTATCCAAGCCTCTAAGACTTGCAAGATTTGAATCCCTTTGAATCCAAGTATGTTCTATAGTGGCTATTTCGGGATACCGGGCGATATTTCTCTTTCTTTTACTATTTTCTTTGAGTTTTTTTTGACAGATTTTTCTCAATGATTTTGTTCTGATTCACTCTTGTTGAATGCCCCTCTAATGTTGGCTGCTTCTTCCTTTTATAGTGTCATTCTATGGTCCTGGGGTACCATTGATTCCCTTCCTCTACTCCCCTGGGTACCAGAGCCCACGTTGTGCCAACCATTCTAATGACTGGTCCTCTCCTTGTTTCTCATAGTTTTCTTCTTTTGGTAATGTTTCCCTAAAAGCTTCTTGCTGACTTTCTATTTCGGGACATCCTTAGAGGGTTGACCTCCAATCTCTCTTCCCTTAAGGCTTTTAAACCTTACCTTTTCAGACTCAGCTTTTTGGTTGTCCTTCCTTTTGTCATTTTTCCTAGGTGAGCCGAATTCATTCCTGCTAGATTGAAGGTTTTCCCGGCTACTTCTCTTTATGGTTCTTCTTTCTGGGTTGCCCAAGGTACCAGCCCCTTTGTTCACAATTTGTTACTTTCCAAGCCTTTTGGTTCCTTTCTGCATCATAGGGCGATTGAGAAGGACGCATTTGTCTTTCATTTCTTGTGTTTCTGGGAACTCTTTTTGAACTGTCTCAATCTCCTCCTAGCTGTGGTGCACACCCCAAGGATCCCAAGCCCCTAGCAGCCTCTAGGTATCCTGGCCTAGATCTTTCACTGGACCCCCTTTGATTTTCTAATTCTGGATAGGTTGGGTTTTTTCTTTCCTCCCTTCGTTTCATGGGCCCTAAGGCTTGTCTCTCCATGGGTTTTGGGCTTCAAATCTTTTGGGCTTACCATCCTTTTTCCTTGTGGTGAGCTCAACCACTTTAACATTACTTTTTACGGAGTTGGCCCATTGTGCTATTTTTGGGCCTTAGTGTTATGATTTTTAAGACCTCAACAGATGTTTATAATCATAATATCATTACCTCCCCATTCAATTTGTTTTATGCAGAGTATATAAATGTATGGAAATTTTTAAAAAGATTGAATTCAACATCGACCTGGAGTAAAGCTCATTGTTTACATTTTCTTTTAAATGACACATTGGAATATTACATATAGAAGAATAGGAACTATCACAATCAACTAAAATCCGATTACAACACAAGAAAAAACAAAACAAAAGAACCAACCCCTTAGTTGTTGTGAGAAAATGCTGATGATGCTGTTAGAGATGGTGAGAAGCAAAAGGAGTTGCTAGAGATGGATCAATTGAACGCACACCTCAAGCATTATAAATTTACTTTTATTAAATTTTAATGAAAAAAATGATTTGCTTAGTAATATAGTGGTCATGTGTAGTGCACGTACATGACCACTTCTGTAAGTTATAGATGAGAAAATTTGAGGAAATGGTCAATTTACTCAATTCTTAGACCTCAAGGGTCAACTATACAAAATTGATAGCATGTGTGTTTTGAATTGATCCAAACCTCACTGAGTTTTTTTTTATTATTTTATTATTATTTTAAATTATACTTTGCTCTCTCTTTCTCCCTCCTAATACCATCTTATCTCTAACTCATAAAAGTTTTCGTATTTTTGGGTTAATGTTTTGTTAATCTTCCTCATTCTTTTATCTCTTTGAAAAATTTTGGAACCAAATCTAGCATGATTATTGGTGTGTATGACTGGTGTTCTTATGTGTGATTGATGTGTTTTCTTATTGGTCACACCAATAAAAAAAACACATCAATCACACACAAAAATACCAAAGATTGATATGAAACATTGAATGTTCAATATGTGTCTAAAACACCCTTGAACGTTTAGACCCCAAATTACAAAATATCAATTCAAACTTATTATCAAACAATTAATGTGCGGAACATGAACATAAGCCAAACACAGAATTGATAAACAATCTAAGCCAAATATAAATATATCCACAACAGAAAATAAATGACAAAGATAAAGGAAGAGAGATGCAAACACAAGGACAACACGCGATGTGTTATCGAAGAGGAAACCGAAGCTCTCAGCGTACAACCTCTCTGCCGCCCTCCAAGTGGTCAATAATCCACTAGAAAATGTAGTTGTGATACATGAACAGTAATAGACCCTCAAAGCCTAATCTACCCAGGTACCTAAGCCATTCAAGCTTCTTGCTCCAACGAGGTTGCGCCGAACCTTTTTCTTTTCTAGCTTACCGGATTCTGCTATAACCCATAGCATCAACCAATGAACATTGGTCCCTTCCAAACTACTTCCCTTAGCACCAAAAGACCTTCTCACAGACGTGGGTGTGGTGAGAAAATGATTTGGTAAATAGCCTCTCAAGGATGTATCAATGGAGAGGAAGAGAGTAGAGGAATTTGAAGAGTCTTTTAGATAAAGATTGGGGATGAGGCAATCTTGTTTTTCTCTAGGGTTTCTCTCTCAAAATTCTCTCTGGAAGCTCTCTACATTTCGTGAGTATAAAAGTCTATATATAGTGTTGTGTGTTTGGAATACGAAGAGTCAGTTTTTTCCAAACAGGGCTGATTGGCGACTTGGCCTCGCGACTTGTCCAAGTCGCGAGTTCAAGTTGCGAGATAACGGCCTGGCCAGCCTGGGACTTTTGTCCTGTAGTGCGACAGCTGGCGTGACCCTTCACCTCCTCGCATACTTCTCACGTGTGCAGCATTTGGCGGCTTGCAAGCCGCGAGTCAATCGCGAGTCCTAGCCGCAAATCCTTGCTTCCTTGCATATTGTCGAGCATTTTTCACACTCTCTTCACACACTACCTTTACATGAATCTCACATAAATACAGGGTTACTAAGTGCTAAATTACAAGCAAATTGGCACAGAATAAAGCCAACAAGATGGTTGATAAAACTCAACCTTACAATCTCCCCCTTTGGCTATTCCGTGACGAAACCCTATAACAAACTCTAGACTTAACGCGTGAGTTGGGAACAGTTGGAAAACTCACTCACACCTAACTCTAGAATCTGTGAAGCTTTTGAACCATAAGAACAAGAATCTCCTGAAACATAACAACACAATAAGTTCATTATATGCAGAAAACTTGTAATGCATATGGAGCAAGCATAATGCGATTAAGCACAATGGAATAAAGCAATAAACCATGGCAAGACCAAAATAGGTAATTACTATAACCAAGTGATCACAATGCTCATTCACACTTGGAATGAACATCCGGACATTTAAGCTGATAAACACAAGGCAAATCACTTGAATGACCAACACTCAACCAATGCACAATACATGAAGTATGTGCATCTAGAAAAAATCCTACAAGGGCACAAGAGTGACAGTACTTAAAAGGAAATGCATAACATTTAGTTAGAAGTACTGATTTAACAAAACACAAAGGCTGCATAAAGCAAGGTACAAACCATAAAGCCTACAAAGTGCATAGAAACAAACCCTAAAAGCTTACAAAAGCAATATGGGTACAAACCAAAAAACAATATAAAGTACTGAATAATATAACATGGATACTGAAATATGCTAAAGATAGACGAAAGTGATAAACAAAAGCCTGTTAGCTGAAATCTCCCCCTTTCGTTGAATTCCCCTGTTGAACTCCCCCTGCCAACAGCATCTCGCCCTTTTTGTCATGGAATAGCTAGTCCTCATCAGCTTCTAGCTTTCTTTGAATTTGATCCAATTGAGCTTGGATAGAAGTGAACTTCATATCCCATCGAATGTTGAGATGGTGCAAGATGGATGTAAGCCCAGACATCTTTGAACTCAACTCATTGACAGATGCTATAATAGAGTCTAGCTTCTCGTCGACGAGGAATGAGCTGGAGTGCGAACCATTGTGGGATGCTGAAGTTTCTGTCTTGATTCCCTTCTTGCTATGGCCAATGCTAGCGTTGAATGTGTTCATGTTGATTGGACTTGGTTTTGTGCAGGGAAACTCATTCTCTGAAGGATGGAGCCCTTTGAGCTTCAAAATCCTTGAAATGAGACAGCAAAAAGGAATGCATATCCTTGACTCAGTTCATAGAACAGTTTTGTGAAGGATATGAAAGATATGAGCACAGATGTCAATCTCTACATCAGAAATTAGATAATGAAGGAACAGTGCACGCCCGAGATTCATATACCCTGTGCTGCATAGGGGATATAGGTTGTGAAACATGACTATCGTAAGCACCCTCAATTTTGGAGGAAGAGATGAAACACTGACTGAGTTCCCATTTGAGGAAAATTCCAAGTCTTTTCCAAGAACTGCCCGAAGTAAGGCCTCATCTGGATATAGATCATTGTAAACCGGTGAGTTTCCAAGTATTGGCCGGTTGATGTGAAGAATCTCTGCTAGGTATGTGGGAGAGATCGAGAAACTTTTTCCTCTAACCCAGCACTTAAGTTTGTCTCCTTCAACAATTGCATTGGCATAAAATTCTTTTACCAAATTCTCATATGCATCAACAAGGTCAGAGAGAAGATAATTCCAATCCTTGCGGGCAAACCATTGAGGGATGTCGGTGTCAAAAAGAGAATGTTGATCAACGACTCTTTCAATCAGTGGTGTAGCTTTTGTGAAATAATTTTCATGAGTCTGAAAAGCAGCATACGATCGAAACTTGTTAGAATCGAACACACCTGATGGGGAACAAGTCCTTTTTGGTCTAGGAGAGAAATCATCAATTTCAATGACAGGTTTCTTCCCTTTGCTGCTACCTTCTTTCACAGCTGATCTCTTGAATGGAGATATTTTAACACTGCAACATGGTTTGTCACAAACAAGAGAAACCAAACAAGACACCAAACATTATTAGCAATGTGTCAGATTCACACCATGGATGATGAAAAAAACCCTAAACACTTGAGATTTAGGTTCAAACCATGACAATGAGTGTGTGTCTACAACCAAAACCACAATAGGTACACAAGATAGAGAAGATTAGTGTACAAACCATCACAAACATACAATAAAACCAGAAAATCAGAAACCCATGTTCGAACATGATAAAACACAAACCACAATAGCAACTTCACAAATCAAGAAAATAATGCGCAAATCAGTAAGTATGAAGTGAAAGAAAGAAAACCCATACCGTTTTGTTGAAGATTTAAGAAGAAATGATGCAGAAATGGAGGATTTTCAAAGAAATACTTGGAGTGTTTGTGAGAGTGAAATGGGGAAGACAATGAACAGTCACAAAAATTCGAGGGAAACATTGAAAAACAATTTTAAAAAACTATCTTTAAAACGTAAAACACGCATTTTTCGCGACTGGATTAAATCGCCAGTCAGTTGCCAGGGTAAGCCGCGAAGCACTGTGAAACCAAGATTTTCAAAAAATCTTCTAAGTGTTTTTTGCGACTGGAAGGTCTACTTGCGAGAAAGTCGCAAGATGAGTCGCGAAAATCTCTGAGTGCCCCTCACGACTGGACCTTCCACCGGCGAACAAGTCGCCACACTGAGCCGCGAAAATCATACAAACTCAAATTTTGAAAAATTTTCTAAGTATTTTTTGCGACTGAGCCCTTGACTCGCCAGTGAGCCGCGAAAGATTTCGGAGTGAGCTCGTGACTGAAACATGCGACTGGACCTGCCCGCGACTGAGTTTCCAAAACAGGGCAACACTGTTTTTGAAATTTTTGACATTTTTGTAAAAACAAAATACTTTCCAAAAACAAACTAAAACACTCAAAAATCTTTTTGTGTTTGATCAACAGAGATTGAGTATGTGAAAACACATTTAAACAAGTACAATCACACAATGAATAAGACATTTATTGAACATAAACTTGTGTGTTGTGTGTGGGTATCAAAAATGAGATAGTCCTTAGTCTAAAGTGAAGCTTCAATGATCAATTCAGTCAAGGCATACACAATTATAGAAGTATGCATATATGACCTCCCACATAAACTTGAGTACAATTCTTTGAAGCTTTTCATTTGGCCCCATTTTCAACATATCATTTGATCTTTTTGAATAAACAAATCTCATTGTGAGATCGATGCTTGAAATTTTTAACATTTCAATTTGATGAGTTAGCCTTTGGCTTTTTGGGCATCATACATTTTATTTTGGTCGCTTTCCCTTTTTCCTAGTCAAATATTAGTATATGCGATAGGCTTTTGCAGCTTAATATCTCTTTTCATTTGGAGATTTACATTTGGTGAGCTCTTTGAGTAAAGCAATAAAATAAAAGTGGGAAGATATATAGGTACAAGTCTATGCATGTCTCAAGATCAACAAAATCATTCACTAATCATTCATGACAAGGTTGAAGATCTATCTACAACAGTCACATAGATTTTAAAATTTCTTCCACAATGATATGAGTGCATAAGAGACAAGCTAGGCTCGTTAACTGCACAAAGCCATTAGTACAAAGGTACAAAGCAAAACATGTTTTGAGACAAAATTCAACAAAGCCAATCAAACTTTTTGGATTTTCTACTTTTCGCCTCGAAGGGTGCGACGTGCCCCTCATTAAATCCAGACGGCTCCGTGCTCCCCACGTTCAACGGGAGGATGATAATCCAACGGTGGGGGTTCACCTAGCAGTTAGGAGTGGGAAAGCCCGCACAGCTCCTTGATTTGGGGGTATAAATACCCGATTGAAAAGCCGGTTTCTCTGTTCACTTGCACTCAAGAGTCTACATCTCCAGCATAAAAAGTCTGTCCGAGGAGCTTCTACACAATTCTGTAAGTTACTATCTCTCTTGGACTTTCTCTTTCTCCACTTCTTCCTTTTCTTTTGTTTGCTCTCTCTTAGCCTGCTTAGGCAGTAGTTGTGATGGGTATATTTAAGAAATATGTTTTCACTGAGGAGGCGATGGAGAAATTCATCACCGATTACAAGATACCGGCCAACGTGGGCTTGAGGTATTGCGCGGAAGGCGAGTGGCGCTTTCGGAGACAAGAGGGTGAGGTGGTGGTTCCCACCGCTGCCTTCGTTGAAGGTGGCATGAGGATACCCATGGGTCCGGTGATGAGGGACTATCTGATGCACTTCCAGATAGCCCCTACCCAGTGTGCCATCAATGTCTTTAGGATTCTGGGCTGCGTGGATGCCCTAAATGAGAAGATGGGCCTGAGGTTGACTCACCATGACGTCAACTGGTGTTATAACCTCCAGTGTCTGAGGGGCGAGACTTATTATCTGAAGACCAGGGATGATAGAGTCCGGCTCATTCAGTGTCTCCCTGAGTCCAGTAAGGGTTTGAACAAGGACTTCCTCATCGTGTCTGGAGAGTGGCATGATGGCCTTCACTGCCCGACGACGGAGGGGACCCCAGGTGGGCAGTGGGAAAATGGGGACCTCGACTAGTTCCGTTCTTTACCTCGTCCATTTCTTTCGCACCATCTGGTTTCTGATATGAATATGTTTCCTCTTGCAAATCCGCACGCCTTCACGCGCCATTTCAGCCTAATCAACCGGGAAGACCTGCAAAAGGCGCTGAGGGCAGAGGTTTTCGTGAACGAGGCCGACAATCAGGTTAGGGCCGCCCACGAGATCTTGAAATACGACCCGGCTCACAAGTCATTTGCGGCGCCGAAGTACGTGATCAAAGCAAAGGATCCTCGGCTTCGAAAAATAACAGTGACCGAGGACGGGTTTCGGTTCCCCGAGGTGCCTTCCACATCTGAAGGCGTAATACCTGCGGGCCCCTCCTCCTCCCTCAGACTCTTGGAGCCCGCTGAAGTAGGCCCAGAGAGGGAAGTGGAAGTTGCTAATTCTGGCCCTGCCGAGGACGCATTTGACGTGTTTGAACAAGCTCGCCAGTCCGAGGACCCTCCGGGAGACTTGGGTGACCCTCGTCTGACTGAAGCAGACTTCTCAGTGTCCCAGTCCTCTTCCCGGCACGAGATGGGTTACAAGAAGAGGCCCCAACCTAGCCTGTCGGATCTGATTGAAGGCCAACCGGGGAAATCAAAGTCAGAGCTTCCTCCTCCTCCAAAAACTCGTTCTGCCCAGGACAAGTCGGCCTCTACGCAGTCAAAGCTTCCTCCTCCTCCGGCCCAAGACGAGTTTGCCTCCCAGGCGCGAGCCCTCTGATCCCAAGCAGAAGAGGGATAAAGGAAAAAGGCCAGTTGAGGAGAGGTCCGGGTCCCCGCGGGAGGAGGGTGGTAATCAGCGGCCATCCAAACAGCTGAAGATAGGCTCCCAAGGCCGGGATAAGCAGGTCGAGGGCCAGCCCGAGCCCCAGGCCTGGCTTCCTGCCCCAATGCTCCGTGGGGGGCCGCTGAGGGAAGACTCCTCCCTCAGGGATTTCAATGAGGGCGAAGGCACGTATGTGGCCGACGCGGTGGAGAGGTGTTTGCTACTCCCAGCTGACATGGCGGAGCTGGCGACTATGAGGAGCAGGGAGGTCTTCCTCTGCCTCAAGCGGTACTTGGGAATGGTAAGTCTTTCGTCATTTGTGACTTATTCCAGTTTGTAGCTTCTCTTTCGCTTTTTTCTGGGCTCAGCTGATGGCGTATTTGTCTTGTCTGCCAGGCTGTTCAGGCCACTTTTAGATTAGAGGACGTGGCCCGTGACCAGGGGAAGGCCATGGACGTGGAGCGTGAGAAAGCGCTTGGAGGCCACCCAGGTCCTTAAACACTCTGAGGCTGATCTTGCCAAGGCCCGGGAGGAGCTGAGTGCGATGACCAGTGCCCGGGATACTGCCCTGTCCGGCCTCGCGGGCTTCCAGAAGCAGGCCGAGGATTACTCAAAGCGTCTGGCCGAGGCGGAGAGGCAGCTGAAGGCTGCAAAGGAGCTGCTTGCCGATCTTGCCGAAGAAGGTGGCTGCCGCCGAGTCGGATAAGAGGGCAGCCGAGTGGGCGAGGGACGAGACTTTGAGGGCCAAGTTTGAGGCTGACCAGGGCAGGGAGGAAGCCTTGGCCAGTAAGCAGGAAGCCGAGGAGGGGGCTTATGCTGCGGGGATGGCAGAGACCGGGGCAGCCTTTAAGGCTCAAGTCCCTGGGTTGTGCAGGAGGTACTCCACTGAGGTTTGGAGGGAGGCTCTCCGACAGGCTGGGGTCGAGGCCTCATCCGATTTGTGGAAAGAGGAGAATGTGTACTACCCTTCTGCCATCCGCGAGGCAACTCCAAGTGGCGTTGAGGCCGAGGAGGCTGCGGAGAAAACCGGCGCTGTTACGGGTGAGGACACATCAGTTGCCGAGCCCGCGGGTGAGCTCGTCCAGGAAAGTGATCCTCCCAAGGGGGCAGAATCAGGTGAGGGCCCCGTTGAGGAGGCGCCCTAGGAGGTTGTGAAGTCTGCCTCTGAAGCTGAAGTTCCTGTTGCTGAGGAGGCAGCCATTCCTGCCACGCCTTCGCAGGCTGTCCCTCCTGGCCAAAGCGCAGAAGGCCTCGAGGCTGCTATAGTTCAGCCCCCAGCTAAGGGAGGAAAATAAGTGAGCAGGGCAGGCCCTTCGGTCTTTTGCATTTTCTTCTTTTTTCCTTTTTGTTTTTTGACTGTAATGTAATTCGCATCGTGTAATTCTTTTTTGGATTCAATGAAATATGAGTTTTGTTTCTTTTCCTGTTTGTTATGGTTGTCTGCTTACTTGTTCGTTATCTGTTTTTTCTTTACTTGCATGGTTCTAACTTCAATCACATCTCGGCCAACCGCGGCATTAACCATTATAGTGAGGGCATGTACGCTTGGGTGGACCCACCGCTCTTTAAGGGCCAGGTAGAAAATTCTTTGGGTAGTCATTTAGGATCCCCTAGAGGTAGTTGGCCTCCTCGCAGGCTTGGGCCCGAGGACCATATAGTGCCTTTGGTTCTGTCTAACACTTAGAATCCCCCTAAGGAGTTAGTTTCCCCACAGGCCTGAGTCCTAGGATCATGCAGCGCTTTTGGTTCTATCTAACACCTGGAATCCTCTGAAAGAGTTAGTTTCCCCATAGGCCTGAGTCCTGGGACCATGCAGTGCCTTGGTTCTGTCTAACTCTTAGGATCATCTGAGGTGGTTAGTTTCCCCGTGAGCCTGAGTCCGAGGACCATTCAGGGCCTTGGTTCTATCTAACACTTAGGGTCATCTGAAGTGGTTAGTTTCCCCATAGGGCTGAGTCCGAGGACCATGCAGTGCCTTGGTTCTGTCTAACGCTTGGCATCTGGAGCGGTTAGTTTCCCCATAGGCCTAAGTCCGAGGACCATGCAGTGCCTTGGTATGTGTTTTTGGATTTTAGACACAAAAACAGTAAAGGATTGATCAAAAACATAACAACAATGAAAAATAACATAAAAACAATGAAGACAAAAGTAAGAAACACAATGCAAACAAGAACACAATGAGATTTCATGGAAGATTGAGTTAAAGGAATGATATCGACACCAATTGTCTTACGCAAGAATTCAAACCTCGGGCCATCAAGAGGTTTGGTAAATATGTCTGCCTTTTGATAATCAGTATTGATGAACTCTAGACATACTGTCTTGTCCTCTACCAAGTCCAGAATGAAGTGATACTGGATCTCGATATGCTTCGATTTGAAGTGCTGAACTGGATTCTTCGACAAGTTTATGGCACTCGTGTTATCACAAAACACACACATAGTGTCTTGAGAAATTCCATAGTCATGCAGTAGCTTTCTCATCCATAACAATTGTGCACAACACCTTCCTACTGCAATGTATTCAGCTTCAGCCGTTGAAAGAGATACTGAATTTTGCTTTTTGCTCATTCAAGAAACCAAGTTATTTCCAAGATAGAAGCACCCACCAAAAGTGCTTTTCCTATCATCAATGCACCCTGCCCAGTCAGCATCTGAATATCCCACCAAACACTCATTCGAATCTTTTGTATACCAAATCCCATAGTCAGATGTGCCATTGACATAGCGAATGATTCGCTTTACTGCTGTTAAGTGGGATTCTTTAGGAGCAGCTTGGAACCGTGCACATACCCCAACACTGAATGCAATATCTGGCCTACATGCTGTGAGATAAAGAAGACTACCAATCATACTTCGATAAAGTGTTGGATCGACGTCAACATCGGCTGCATCTATGCTTAGTTTTGCAGAGGAACTTATGGGAGTAGAAGTATGTTTCTTAGAGTCCAGGCCAAATCTTTTGACTAGATTTTTGGCATACTTCTCTTGAGAAATGAATATTCCATCTTTCCGTTGTTTCACTTGAAGCCCTAGGAAGTAGTTCAACTCTTCCACCATGCTCATTTCAAATTCCTTTTTCATTTCTTCCGAAAACTCATGAGCTAGTTGATCAATTGTGAATCCAAAAACAATATCATCCATGTACACTTGAGTGACAAGGAGGGATTTCTCATCCCTTTTAACAAACAATGTTCGATTTGCTTGACCTCTTTTGAACCCATGATCCAATAGGTAAGTGGTGAGACGATCATACCATGCTCTTGGTGCTTGCTTCAAACCATACAAAGCTTTCTTCAATCTTAGCACATGACCCGAGAAGTGAGGATCTTCAAACCCCTTTGGTTGCTCAACAAAGACTTCTTCATTTAGAAAACCATTCAAGAAGGCACTCTTCACATCCATTTGGTACAGCTTGAAATCCATGATGCATGCTATGGACAAGAGAATTCAAATGGACTCTAGTCTTGCTACCGGAGTAAACGATTCATCAAAATCTATGCCTTCTACTTGAGTATACCCCTGAGCCACCAATCTAGACTTATTTCAGATAACTTCACCATCTTCATCTGTTTTATTCTTAAAAATCCACTTGGTGCTGATCACATGTGTGTCCTCAGGCCTTGGAACCAATTCTCATACATCATTTCTAACAAATTGATGTAGCTCCTAGTGCATAGACTCTACCCACTTCTCATCTTTTAGTGCTTCTTCTACCTTTTTGGGTTCAAATTGAGCAAGATAACAGTGGTATGTCACATGGTTAGCACTATACCTTGGTCCTTTTCTCAAACGAAGTCCCTCATTTACATCCCCAATAATATTACTTGATGGGTGATTAAGAGTCACTCTTGATGAAGGTTTCTTGGAAGTTGAAAGTTCCTCATCACGAGAAATTGGGGTTTGAACTTCTGGAGGTGTGAGTGGACTTGAGACTTCTTGTGTTGATCTAGTCTCTCTTCCTGATATAGGAGGTGTGGACTCCTTTACGGGTGTTTCTTTCTCAGCATCATCACTTAGAGACATATCATCATCATCCTCATTCTTCTTGAGTTTGAGCCCCTTTCCATCATCCTCAATTTCCTTTTCTGATATGGTGTCGTCTATGACCACATTGATTGACTCCATCACCATCTTAGTACGCTTGTTGTGCACTCTATAAGCTCGGCTATTTGTGGAGTAACCCAAGAATATTCCTTCATCACTCTTAGCATCAAATTTTCCCGGATTTTCCCTGTCATTTAGAATGTAACACGTGCTTCCAAATATTCTGAAATACTTCACCTTGGGTTTCTTTTCTTTCCATATTTCATATGATGTCTTCTTTGTCCCTACTCTGAAACAGATTCTATTACAAATGTGACAAGATGTGTTCACAGCTTCAGCCCAGAATCTTTGTGGTATATTTTTGTTGAGTAGCATGACTTTTGCCATCTCTTGGATCACCCGGTTCTTTCTTTCAACCACCCCATTCTGTTGTGGAGTCTTTGGAGCTGAAAATTTCTTCTTGATACCATGCTCTCCACAAAAAGCTTCAAATTTAGCATTCTCAAATTCCTTCCCATGATCACTTTTGATTTTGACTATGGGAACTCCTTTTTCATTCTACAGTCTCTTGCATAGCCTTTGCATTTTATCACATGCTTCGGACTTCTCTCTAAGGAATTCCACCTAAGAGTACCTTGAGAAATCATCAACTACCACCATAATGTATCTCTTTCCTCCTAGGCTTTTAGTTCTTGTAGGCCCTATTAGATCAACGTGAAGGAGCTCTAAACACCGTGAGGTAGCAATCACATTCACCTTGTGATGGCTTGCCTTTGTTTGTTTTCCCATTTGGCATGCTCCACATATAGTCTTCTCCACCTTTCCAAACTTTGGAAGTCCCTCAATTGCCTCAAGTTTAGAGACTTTAGATACTTGTTTGAAGTTTGCATGTCCAAACATGTGATGCCAAAGTTTTAGCATATCAACACGAGCACTTCTACACGAAATAGGTGCCGTAGGAACTACTCCATAGCAATTATTAGTAGTCCTATTTCCCTCAAAGTCATGAATCCCTTTTTCATCTATGATTATGCACCCCTTCTTTGAGAATTAGACAAGAAAGTCCTCATCACATATTTGAGTGATGCTTAAGAGATTCGTCTTCAATCCTTTGATGTATAGCACATCTTTCAGTAGAGGTAATCCCGGTATTTCAACCGTCCTTTTGCCGAGAACTTGAGCATGGCTTCCATCACCAAAAGTCACATAATCACAGGCTTTCTCTTTAAGAGTCTTAAACAGTGATTTATCTCCTGTCATATGACGAGAACATCCACTGTCAAGATACCATAAGCATGAGTTAAAAACCTTCAATGAGGTGTGCACAACCATACAAGCATGAGACAAGCATTCTTGACCATCAAACATAAATTCATCTTTATTTTCCATGCTCCTACCAGATTGAATTTTCTTTTTCAGATTATCAACCTTTTCACACAATGTTCTATTTCTTCTTTTGTATTTCTCAATCAAAGAGTTAGATTCACATAAACTATTGTCTAAGATGTGGTTCTTAGTTTTAAAGTATTTCAGCATGTGAACGAACATCCTAGCATGTTTCCTGGATTTAATTAACTCTAAGAGTTCATTTTTAGAATACCCTTCAAATATACTCATAGAGTCATTATCACAAACATCTAAACCGCAATTCAGCATGACCCTTTTCATAGCTGCATCCATAGCCAAGGGGTCTAGGATCGCACTCAGGTAATCAAACCACAAAGAGTGCACCTGCTCTGATACCAATTGAATGTTCAATATGTGTCTAAAACACCCTTGAACGTTCAGACCCCAAATTACAAAATATCAATTCAAGCTTATTATCAAACAATTAATGTGCGGAACATGAACATAAGCCAAACACAGAATTGATAAACAATCTAAGCCAAATATAAACACATCCACAACAGAAAATAAATGGCAAAGATAAAGGAAGAGAGATGCAAACACAAGGACAACACGCGATGTGTTATCTAAGAGGAAACCGAAACCCTCGGTGTAAAACCTCTCCGTCGCCCTCCAAGCAGTCAATAATCCACTAGAAAATGTAGTTGGGATACATGAACAGTAATAGACCCTCCAAGCCTAATCTACCCAGGTACCTAAGCTCTCCAAGCTTCCTGCTCCAATGAGGTTGCGCTAAACCTTCTTCTTTCTAGCTTACCGGATTCCGCTATAACCTATAGCATTAACCAATGAACATTGTTCCCTTTCAAACTGCTTCCCTTAGCACCAAAAGACTTTCTTATAGACGTGGGTGTGGTGAGAAAAGGATTTGGTCAATAGCCTCTCAAGGATGTATCAATGGAGAGGAAGAAAGTAAGGGAATTTGAAGAGTCTCTTAGATGAAGATTGGGGATGAGGCAATATTGTTTTTCTCTAGAGTTTCTCTCTCAAAATTCTCTCTACATTTCGTGGGTATAAGGGTCTATATATAGTGGTGTGTATTTAGAATACGAAGAGTCAGTTTTTCCCAAACAGGGCTGATTGGCGGCTTGGCCTCGCGACTTGTCTAAGTTGCGAGTTCAAGTTGCGAGATAACGGCCTGGCCAGCCTGGGACTTTTGTCCTATAGTGCGATAGCTGGCGTGACCCTTCACCTCCCCGCATGCTTCTCACGTGTGCAGCATTTGGCAGCTTGCAAGCTGCGAGTCAGTCGCGAGTCCTAGCCGCGAATCCCTGCTTCCTTGCACATTGTTGAGCATTTCTTCACACTCTCTTCACACACTACCCTTACATGAATCCCACCTAAATACAGGGTTACTAAGTGCTAAATTACAAGCAAATTGGCATGGAATAAAGCCAATAAGATGGTTAATAAAACTCAACCTTACAAACATTGTTTCAATGACGGAAAAAAATAAAAATAAAGAAAGGATCCAACTCCAAATAAATCTTCTATAATAAATAGATTTATAAATTTTCTCAAGTTTATACCCAATATTTGAGATCCACATGACATGAAACACTATATAAAATTGTTTTTGATTCAATGAAGTCATCATGTCCAAGAAATTATCTTTGATTCAATGAAATTATGATATTGTGGAAGAGAATTACAACCCAAGTCTCACAAATTATCCTCGATTTATAAACTCCAAGAAAACCCAAGAAAAAACCACGAAATTGCTGTCTATTTGTACTCTCGTCCAAGTGAAAAAATCAAAAATTTCTCTCTTATGCTGTATTTGAGTTTTTAGTTTCCTTGTGAAGAAAAAGTGGTTAACTTTTGGATTGGTGTCTTATATTAACTCTTAATTAACTATGCTATATGTTCTTAGAAATGAACCTTTCGATGTCTCACAATTTGTTTCTTTGTGCGCTCCAGATCATTCCTACTGGTTAATTAGTCTTAGAATTTTGAAATGTAAAGGAAATAAAATACATTGGAAAGTGTAAATATATTGATATGAATATCTTCCTCAATTGTTTATTTTAACTGTTTAGAGGCCATACTGCATTGTCCAGATTTATGTCCTCAAATAATGTTCAGGTTATGCTTCACTCTTCAGTCTTCAACAATTTCAGCCAAATCCCACTGCCAACGTAATTCTACCACATCAATATGGCATACCAGAAGATATGCTTGATATACTTTATAGTTGATTATGAATGAAACACTTACTTGTCCCCACTAAAATGCAACATGTTGAATTATTTCATTTGGCTTGTACCTATCTGTTTTTCGTTTGTTTCCCAATGTAGGTTTGAGCCTATCCTATTGTGCAAGAAAAAAAAAAGTGTTTTAGGTGAAAAAGAATGCTAGCTAGTGAATAGTAATTCCAAGCTAATATTGACAGAAAAGAAGATATAATAATGACATGCAACTTGAAATATGATATAGCTACACGTCAAATCAGGCTTCGATGGACAAAGCTGAGGAAGAAAAAAGCACGCGAAGACGCACGATCCATGATATAGCAGATGAGATAATTTCATGACCAGTTGGTGACTGTAGATTTATATATTTATTTTGTAAAAGAGGGGCATATCTGTTTTTACCGTCTTTCTTGACATGCTTTTGCATGATCATGACATTGATGATTGAGTTGATATAAGAATTCAGGGAAAGTTTTCTAAGATATTGAAAGATATGCTAACACAAACTAGCACAACATTTAGACCCCCAACAAACAATTTTATGGCATAACCACTTCTAAACCTACTTAACAAATGATGTCCAATGTAAGTGATTAACCAATTTCCATTGCAAACATATTTAAGTAATTAAAATTGAATGTAAAGCAATTTAAAGTGAAGGGGAAAAAAAGTGGTCAAACCACACAAAAACACTAAAGTGTGTTATGGAAGAGAAAATTGGAGCCCCCAGTAAAAAAAAAAAAAACCTCTCTGTCGACTTACATAATTGGAAATCCATTGTAGAATAGATGTAGAGTCCGTTTAGATTGAACTTATTGTTGCTGAAACTGAAAATTGAAAACTGAAAATTGAAAACACTGTAACAAAATAATTTTTAAATGTGTAAATAGTATCGTGGAATCCATTTTTAATATTTTTTAGTGCGTGAACAGTGCTGTGAACAGTGCTGAACAGTGCATGAACAGTGTTTTTTGTCTCTGCACAGTGAAATCATGTGATTTTACTGTTCACTGGCAGGGAAAAAAAAAAAAAAAAGGAAAAATGCAAAACGTGGATTCAGCTGAAAGCTGAATCCAAACGCCCTCGTAGTACAATATTGAAGTAGACGCTCCAAGCCTACATCTCCCTAAGTACTTGAGTCTTCTGAGCTCTCATTAGCATTTAACTTCACCGAGTTATTTCTTCTATAGAACAATCTCAATTGAGCAACCAACCGCTAGTCACTAAGTGAAACTTGGATTTTTGGCTTGAACTTCCAATGATTCCCAGCAACCAATAACTAGAACACTCGTAGATGGTGAAAATAAATTGTTAAAAAAAAAAATCATTAATTATTTATGCCATTTTTTTCAATAATTTGTTACAATTCACTCATATGGCTAAATTATACTACAAAAGTTTAAATTAATCAAAATACCAATATAAGTGTTATATCAAAATAAGTGTTATAAAATAAAGTCATATATATGTTTGATTTGGTTGGGTTAGATGAGTTGGAAAAGCTATTAACTCAAAAGAGGAATTAACTCAAGGCTAAAAGAAAGTTCCAAACAACCCATCAATCCACGTAAAACCCAACTTCAAGCGTTGGGTTGGGTTGACAAATTTGGTGCAAACTAGGCCCTATTTGCAAGCTCCTTCACTTCTACTGTTCTACGGACTTCAAACTCTCTATTTATTTTTAACTATTCCATTTAAATATTCTTTTTACTATTTCTTTCTTTCTCTCTCTCTCTCTCTCTCTCTCAATCCCTCACCACAACTCCACTCTTTCACTAATCACCCACACAAATATAGTTGCTGCCATGCCATTATCCAAAGCCATAACCTGCGCAATCGACTATAGCCACATACATTCATTACCAAGCATGGGGACCGTACACGCTTATAGAATACCAAATAAACCTGCGGATCCACACTAGTTGCGCACAGAAAGCCCCAATTAGCTGGTGAGACCGGTAAAAAAAACGTAGAAAATTAATGTTTCTCTGTTTTTGCTAAGATATAGTACTACCAAAATTACCTTGCTTCCTTGTTTGCGTTTTTATTAGCATAGAGCTAGTCTCAATATGGGTAACAAATAAAGGAAATTGCTAAAGACACAAATTGTTTTACACAAATAGCTGATACAGTGGGAAATTGTTGGAAAGTAAAATGTGATATTATTAGCGAGTTCAGATGAGAACCGCACATGTATCAGTGACAAAAAAAAACATATGGGGTTTTGGCTCAATTAAATTTTAGTCAAAGTTAACAACAGTTTGCCTAGAACCAAATCTAGGCTGTCGCGCACTGTTTTGAATTAAACAAATTAAAACAGATTATCAGCCTAATATGTGCCTTTCTAAATTTATCATTTTCTACAACGAAACTGTCGGCCTTAGATGCAGTCTGGATTTGTCTATACATATATATATATATATATATATATATATATATATTCACCTCCCATTTTCTTTTTAGATACTCATAAAAAAAAAAAAAAAAAACACCTCCCATTTTCTTTCACAATTGCGGGGCAAGATGAAAACGTGGGAACTGGTATTTGCTGCTCTTGTGGTGGTTTTAAACCTGCAACTTCACGTTCATGGAGTGCCGCAAGTACCTTGTTATTTCATTTTTGGAGACTCATTAGCGGATAATGGCAATAATAATCAACTCCAATCGTTGGCTAGATCAAACTACATGCCTTACGGGATCGACTTTCCCGGTGGACCGACTGGAAGGTTTTCCAATGGGAAAACCACTGTTGATGTGATTGGTGAGCTCCCTCTCTTTCACTAAACTTAGTTTAAAAACAAAAACGTTTTTGTTAGCTAGCCAATAAAGCGATTAACTTCTTGATAAGTTGTAATTAGAACAATATTAATTTTATATGGTTTACTACTAACATAATTTTTATACACTTAATATGATATGCCATTTCATTAGTTGTGAAAAAAAATAGTCTTTTTAGGTTTGTTGTTGGTAAAAATGACAGTTCCCTTTTAGGGGAACAACAATTCATTTGTGTTTTCTTGTCTTTGGTAAAGAGCAAATTGTCATGTTCTAGAGGACACATGGTGACTATTCAAACTCATTTCATGCTGAATATTTTTCAAGAAAAAGCACCATTGTCATGGGCATATATGATTAGTTATATTCATTGCTAAGAAAGGGGGGGGGGGGGGGGGGGGGGGGGGGGGGGGGTAGAATCTATGAGTTAATAAAGTGAAGCAGTCAAATTGTTTCTTCATTTCTTTTTTCCAGTTTCTCAACTGACTTCATAGAGTTTAACTTGCTCCCATAAGTCCTAATTTGGTTCCTTTTTATTTATTATTGCTATTTTTTGGCCTGAAGAGGATTTTGGGTTGTCTTTTTTTAGTTACTCCAATTACTAGCTGTTGGTTAGAATAGAAAATAATGGTCATCCATTTATGAATGAATATTTGGGTACATGTGTGCATTGATTATTATCCTTTAATAAAAGCATGTGTTATTTTCCTTCGTAATCGTAGTTTTTGTCCCAAATTAGTTAATAATTTATTGTACCTATCTTGAGCTGTGTGCCGGCCGAGTTACGTTGCACATGATTTTTGTACACGCATTAAATATGAAATTGAAACTTTTATTTGGAGCAATAATGGTCACATTAGCAATTATGAAAAACGTTTTGTGATTATATTTATATATATGGACCTTGAACTAGCTATGGATTATTTATTACCTATCACAAATTCCACTGCATTAGAAATTGATAAAATTTTACTTTTCAACTGTAATTTATCACAAAATAATTTGACTTTTTTTTTATCTAAATTGACACACATTTAATGCATATTCTATTTTTTCTACATCCCTAAAAAAAGGTGAATAGTTTATTTTTAATTTTATCACATTAACGGGTGCTGTACAGCACCCGTTAACAGCACCCTATTTATATATAGATGTTCTCTTTTATTCTCCTTCACAAAAATATTAAGGGAGAAAATAAAAACAAGCAAATTTTGATAGAGTAAAACTTAGGTACAGTATTTAAGTGCTGTTTTTTAGATTCTCATTTTTATGAGTCATTATATTATAACTCATAAAAAATGTCCTTAACGTATATTAGCACAAAAACAATACTAAAGAAATAGTTATATGAATTGGGAGTAAGGTTGCTACCATGCAATTTGGATACGATATTTTTAATCAAAAATTACACCAAGCTTAGTAATTGAACTCATAATATTTGAGTATACACCATGTTGGAAATCTAAAAATACTTTTCCATATCTACACAGCTGAGCTTTTGGGTTTCGATGATTATATACCTCCCTATGTAAGTGCAAGTGGCCAAGACATTTTGAAAGGAGTGAATTATGCTTCTGCAGCTGCTGGAATTAGAGAGGAAACTGGGCGGCAACTGGTAACTATTTTGATGCACTCTCTTTTTTAACTAGCAAATATGACTTCATATTGTGTTATATAGATATAGTTCACCTACGTATCCCTTTTGTCTTTGTAGGGAGGTAGGATTAGCTTCAGTGAGCAAGTGAAAAACTACCAAAACACAGTCTCGCAAGTGGTAAACTTGCTAGGGAATGAAGACTCTGCTGCAAATTATTTAAGCAAGTGTATATATTCAATTGGATTGGGCAGCAATGACTATCTTAATAACTATTTCATGCCCACATTTTACTCGACTGGCAGCCAATATACACCTGAACAATATGCTGATGTCCTAATTGATCAATATAATCAGCAACTCAAGGCCAGTACTATATTTCTTTAATTTAATTTTAGAAAATTTTCCTTAATTTATGCATATACTCTATTAACATATCAAAAGCCAATTATTTTTATGGTGGGAATAATGGAAAAAGGCCATTATTGTTGTCCAAAATATATAGGCTCCACCAGCCATTTACGTTTTATTGGGCTTTGAGGAAATGGGCCTCATTCAGGCCTACCTCATGTGTGCACCCTTTATGATAGTTCTAGTTAGAAGAAACTGTTCTTTAATTCACAAAAATATTAAGAAAATTATCTAACACTCCGAAATGTTTGTTTATGTTACAGGCTTTGTATGATTATGGAGCAAGGAAAATGGTCTTGTTTGGAATTGGTCAAATAGGCTGCAGCCCCAGTGAATTGGCTCAAAATAGCCCGGATGGTAAGACGTGTGTACAAAGAATCAATTCAGCCAACCAAATATTCAACAGCAGGTTGAAATCTCTGGTCAATACACTCAACAACAATCTCTCAGATGCAAGATTTATCTATATAGACTCTTATGGGATCTTCCAAGATATAATAAACAGCCCTTCAACTTATGGTAATTAAATAATTCTCTTTTAGTCAAAATTTTGTGAACTTTGTGCATTAAATACGACTTTTAATTGTCATTAAAATATGACACGAAATATTCATAGTTCTCTTTCTATGGTAAATTTTAGGTTTCAAGGTTACGAATGCCGGGTGCTGTGGAGTAGGGAGGAACAATGGGCAAATTACATGTCTACCTTTGCAAACTCCATGTCAAAATAGGAATGAGTATCTGTTTTGGGATGCTTATCATCCAACTGAGGCAGGGAGTGCAATTGTGGCCAAGAGAGCTTATAGTGCTCAAGCTGCATCGGATGCTTATCCGGTTGATATCCGCCGATTAGCCCAGATTTAGAGATGGATCTAATGGGTGTAGCTGGCTCAATAAGATAGAAAGTTCTTGTTATATTTTTCTATATCACTATTATTGTTGCTATGAGTCTAATATTTTTCTTTTGGCATAAATGCACTTTTAGTCCTTACATTTTGCACTTTTTCCATTTTGGTCCCTACATTTTATTTTTACCACTTTTAGTCCCTAAACCAATTAACGTATGACATTTAGGTCCTTTCCGTCACTAAACTAATAGCAAAACCTGACGTAGCTGACGATGAAATAAAAAAAAATAATATAATCACATAGAATACAAAGGCACATCAGCATAAAAATTTAAAAAATTAATTTATTAATTTTATATAAATAAAAAAAACAGAATTAAAACCCAAAAATCACTAAAATTAAGATCTAAAAAGTATCTTGAACAAAATTAAAAAATCAAAATGTTGGAAAAATTCAGAAAAACATGTTTTTTCCCCAATCTTTGGTTGGAAACATGTTCAGACTATCTCTTTTTTCCAATTCCATTTCCAATTACATTTCCTGACTAAAACCAAACAAATCCTTATAAACTAATTTCTCTTCTCCACTTATCAACCAAAAAAAAAATTCTCTTCTCCTCTCTCTGAGCTATTCCACAGTCCCCATCAAATATCTCCAAACCTCTATCTCTACCTCTTGATCTTGCTCTCTCGGCAAGGGTGATGACAACAGCGAAGGCGACAACAGAGGCTTGAAGACTGTAGGTGATAGTGGCGGCGGCTTGAAGATTGGTTGTTTTGGGTTTTGCTCGCATGAGTTTTGGATATAGATCGATGCTTCTGTGCTTGTTCTGAGTTTTTCTAGGTTTCGAACCGATGCTTCGCTGCTACTTAGCCCAGCACTTTAACCCCCTCTACCCTTTTTTCCCTTTGCGATTTCTCTCTCATGAACCCATATTTGCTCTCTCTTTTCCAATCGAACCTAGTTGAGACAAAGAAAAATAAAAAATAACAAAAATCCATAACAATATCCACAAACCCAGATTTTCTCCCTCTCTCCCTCTCTCACGAACCCAGATTTGCTCTCTCTCTCTCTCTCTCTCTCATGAACCCAGATTTACTAACAATATTTATCAGCTCCTAGAAAATTCTTTTTCTTGTATATTATTATTATTTTTTGCTGTCTTTGGGTTCAGATCTGAGATGTTGACATGTTTTTGTTTTTATTTGTGTGTGATTTCCATTATAAGATTTCTAGGAAGTGTGTTGATGTAGTTTGGATCAAATGTGTTTTTTTCATGTGGGTATCTATAAAAATTTAGGATTCTATGGTGTCTCGGTGGTGGTGGCAGATAGCTTTTGGTGGTTGGGTTGAGTTTAGGTTGTTGTTGGCTTTGGTGGGTTGTTGTTGGTGGTGGTGATTACTGGTTGTGGGCATGATGGATAGAGGGAAAGGAAGAGAGAGATGTGTGTTCTTGAGTTCTTTGATCTGGGTTCGAGTTCTTGTGATCTTCATGTTCTTCCCAAAAACTAATGAGTTTTTTTTTTTTTTTTTTTTTAATTTTTTAAATATTTTTTTAAATTTAATTAATTAATGTGTGTGATTATATATTTTTTTTTATTCTACCGTCAGTCACATCAGCTTTTGCTGTTAGTTGGGTGACGGGAAGGACTAAATGTCAAACGTTAATTGGTTTATGGATTGAAAGTGGTAAAAATCAAATGTATGGACCAAAATGGAAAAAGTGCAAAATGTAGGGACTAAAAGTGCATTTACATCTTTTCTTTTTTATTGATAAGTTGTTATGAGTCTAAGATGTTTATAATCATAATATCATTACCTCCCCATTCAATTTGTTGTATGCGGAGTATATAAATGTATGGAAATTTTTAAAAAGATTGATTTCAATATCGACCTGGAGTAAAGCTCATTGTTTACATTTTCTTTTTAATGACACATTGGAATATTACATATAGAAGAATAGGAACTATCAAAATCAACTAAAATCCCATTACAACACAAGAAAAAACAAAACAAAAGAACCAACCCCTTAGTTCTGGTGAGAAGATGCTGACGATGCTATTAGAAATGGTGAGAAGCCAAAGGAGTTGTCAGCGAAGGATCAATTGAACGCACACCTCAAGCATTATAAATTGACTTTTATTAAATTTTAATGAAAAAAATGATTTGTTTAGCAATATAGTGGTCATGTGTAGTCCACGTACACGACCACTTCTGTAATTATAGATGAGAAAATTTTGAGGAAAGGGTCAATTTACTCAATTCTTAGACCTCAAGGGTCAACTATACAAAATTGATAGCACGTGTGTTTTGAATAGATCCAAACCTCATTGAGTTTTTATTTTTTTTTATTATTTTAAATTATACTTTGCTCTCTCTTTCTCCCTCCTAATACCATCTTATCTCTAACTCATAAAAGTTTTGGTATTTTTGGGTTAATGTTTTGTTAATCTTCCTCATTCTTTTATCTCTTTGAAAAATTTCGGAACCATATCTTGCATGGATATTGGTGTTTATGATTGGTGTTCTTATGTGTGATTGATGTGTTTTCTTATTGGTCACACCAATAAAAAAAACACATCAAACACACATAAGAATACCAAAGATTGATATGAAACATCGTTTCAATGACCCAAAAAAAGAAAAAAAAAAAGGATCCAACTCCAAATAAATCTTCTATAATAAATAGATTTATAGATATTCTCAAGTTTATACCCAATATTTGAGATCCACATGACATGAAACACTATATAAAATTATCTTTGATTCAATGAAGTCATCATGTCCAAGAAATTATCTTTGATTCAATGAAGTTATGATATTGTGGCAGAGAATTACAACCCAAGCCTCACAAATTATCCTTGATTTATAGACTCCAAGAAAACCCAAGAAAAAACCACAAAATCAGGGGCGTAGCCAGGAATAAATACTTGGGGGGGCCGGGTTGTAACAAAGATATACTAAATATAATTCTTAAGTCTATTGGATACAAAATTATCAACTTTTATATATCATCATATACTTGAACATGTTGGGAATTCAACCGAAATTCCAAACCTGTGAGAAACAAAAAAATAGAGAAAACAAAACGCTAAAAGAAAAACAATCACATGCACAAGACAGTATTTACGTGGTTCGGCAATTTGCCTACATCCACGGAGTTGCAGTGATTTCACTATTATCAAAGAAAATTACAATGTGTGGCTACAATGTTTTTCTTTCTCAAAAACAACAACAAGACAAAACCCTAATCACAAAAAAAAAAAAAAGGCTTTATATCCTGTGCACAGGATTCACAATGGGCTTCAAAACGGGCCAAAAATTTTTTGTCGGCCCAAGCCTCCGCTCCATGAACAAAGCCTTAGTAAATCTCCTATTAAAAACCACGCAACATTATTCGGGTCAGGTCGGGTCATCAACCAGATCAAATCATGCCTGACGACGATTTTTCATGGAATAAAATTCATCCATTATCATCTCTATAGTGAAATTCCTACAATATCCTTCTTTATATAAGCTATCATATTATCTACCAAAAGCTCATCCTCCATTCTATTGCGAAGTCTTGTTTTTAACAACTTTATAGCTGAGAAAGCTCGTTCTGTAATTGCTGTAGAAACTGGAAGGGTCAACACAAGACGAATAAGTCTATCAATCAAAAAAATAGATTTTAGACTTTCCTGAAATTTTTAATCTCCTACATAGCTCGGAAATTGTACTCATATTCTGAAAATCTGGATGTTTTATCACATCAAGCTCATAATGTTGCAATTGAGACTCCAAAAGTTCTTGTTCATGTTTAGTGAAATCTTGAGGATAATATTTCTTAACCAAATTGCATATATGAACAATTTTGAATAATCTAAAACCATCCGTGGGATTTAAAGCTGAACTAAGAATGGCAAGTTCCTTTGTTTTTCGTTTGCTCATAATTAAAGCTGAACTAAGAATAATCTTAAAGAATGCATCAATTGTTTTTCGTTTGTTCATAATTCTTTTAGCTTTAAGAATATGACTCAAAAATTAACTTGAAAAGAATTTTAAAAAATAAAAATTTAATTAGAAATTTTTACTTAGTTATATGAATGTTATTCATACTCAAGAAAAAAATAAATTTCCACTATAATTTAAACAGTCAACCCATTTTTAATACAACTTTAATTAATAATAACCCCTCAAACAAAAACAAAAACAATTTAATTAATTTGTCTTTTATAATGTATTGGTTAATTCAATTATATAGCTTTAATTATTGTTGTTTAGCGTAACAATAAACTATATTACTTTAATTTATTTGTCATTAATTATACTGCTTTAATTTGTTATATTGTTTAGCCCCTTGTACATATTACACTAAAAGAGTTGAACATTATACATTCCATGTGCAGCATAATAATTAAAGCAGTGTAATGTGCTTCACATTACATTGCTTTAATTATTGTTTACCCGGCCCCATGAGCCCATAAGCCCATCTACCCCCTCCCCACCCCACTCAACAGACAACAGACAAGCACAACATGCGCCCCAATCACAATAGCCAGCTGCAATCAGAAAATTTCGCAATGCCAATCACAAATCACAACACACATTACACTAAATGACAATCAATATCTCACCAACACCAAGACATTGACCAACACCAACGAATAAGATAAAGCCAAATTCAAAAAGCAAAAAGAGGAAAAACGCAAAATGGCTAGCCAATCAGAAACTCACAGTTCAAAAGAGAGAGAGACTTACTGAGATAGGCTATTAAAGAATAAAGAGAGAGATTCGTTCATAAATTTCATTTCAATGAGATAAAGAGAGAGAGACCGAGAGAGAGTCAGAGAGAAAAACCTTGAGGGAAGGCTGAAGGGAGCACTGAGCACCGAGCATCGGAGCAGAGGCAAAGCGATTTGCGATCTTCGATCTACGATCTGCGAAAATTTCATTTCATTTTTTCATTCAGTGAGATAAAGAGAGAGAGAGAGACTGAGAGAGAGTCAGAGAGAAAAAGAGAGAAATACCTTGAGGGAGGGCCAGAGGGAGCACCGAGCACCGAGCATCGGAGTAGAGGCAGAACGATCTGCAATGAGGGGCGACCGGGCGAGCAACGACGAGCGAGTTGCAGCGACGGCGACGTGACCGTGGGTTTGGTTTGCTGGGGTTTGGTTTTGGTTTGCTCTGTATTGGGGGTTTTTTTTTTTTTTTTTAATTTTTTATAGATAAACACCTCTGTATTTGGTTTGCTGGAGTTTATTTTGCTTTTGATCTGTATAGACAGTATTGGGGTTTGGATTTCTCTGCCAGCGACGTGATGGGTTTGATTTTTGATTCTCTGTATTGGTCCTTTTTTTTTGGTTGAGAATCCGTGGGCTTGCCGTGAGCGAGCTACCTCTGTAATCTATTGGGCTCGCCATGGGCTTGGCTCTGTTACAATTTTTTTTTTTTTTTTTTTTTTTTGCTTGAAAGTAGAACAGATAATTTTTTTTTTTTTTTTTTTAATTTGAGGGTGTTCCTAATTTTTGATTGAGGGTAGCGTCGCCACTAGCTGGGAGTGGGCTAGGAGAATAGGTGAGAAATGGGTAGGGGGGCCGGCTGTCTAATGTTGGGGGGGCCCATTTATTTTTTCTTCATAGTCTAGTGGAAATTTTTTTTCTTTTTTTTTGCAGGGGCCACGGCCCCCCCAAGCCACTATGTGGTTCTGCCCCTGCTCGAAATTGCTATGTCTACTTGTACTCTCGTCCAAGTGAAAAAATCAAAAATTTCTCTCTTATGCTGTATTTGAGTTATTAGTTTCCTGGTGAAGAAAAAGTGGTTAACTTTTGGATTGGTGTCTTATATTAACTCTTAATTAACTATGCTATATATTCTCAGAAATGAACCTTTCGATGTCTCACAATTTGTTTCTTTGTGTGCTCCAGATCATTCGTTAATTAGTCTCAGAATTTTGAAATGTGAAGGAAATAAAATACATTGGAAAATGTAGATATATTGATATAAATATCTTCCTCAATTGTTTATCTCAACTGTTTAGAGGCCATATTGCATTGTCCAGATTTATGTAATCAAATAATGTTCAAATTATGCTTCACTCTTTAGTCTTCAACAATTTCAGCCATATACCACTGCCAAAGTAATTCTATCCACATCAATATGGCATACCAGAAGATATGCTTGATATACTTTATAGTTGATTATGAATGAAACACTTACTTGTCCCCACTAAAATGCAACATGTTCAATTATTTCTTTTGGCTTGTACCTATCATTTTTTCGTTTGTTTCCCAATGTAGGTCTGAGCCTATTCTATTGTGCAAGAAAAAAAAAAGTTTTCTAGGTGAAAAAGGATGCTAGCTAGTGAAGAGTAATTCCAAGCTAATATTGACAGAAAAGAAGATATAATAATGACATGCAACTTGAAATATGATATAGCTACACGTCAAATCAGGCTTCGATGGACAAAGCTGAGGAAGAAAAAAGCACGCGAAGAAGCACGATCCATGATACAGCAGATGAGATAGTTTCATGACCAGTTGGTGACTGTAGATTTATATATTTATTTTGTAAAAGAGGGGCATATTTGTTTTTACCGTCTTTCTTCATATGCTTTTGATCATGATACTGATGATTGAGTTGATATAAGAATTCAGGGAAAGTTTTTTTAGATATTGAAAGATATGCTAACACAAACTAGCACAATATTTAGACCCCGAACAAACAATTTTGATGGCATAACCACTTCTAAACCTACTTAACAAATGATGTCCAATGTAAGTGATTAACCAATTTCCATTGCAAACATATTTAAGTAATTAAAATTGAATGTAAAGCAATTTAAAGTGAAGGGAAAAAAAAGTGATCAAAACACACAAAAACACTAAAGTGTGTTATGGAAGAGAAAATTGGAGCCCCCAGTAAAAAAAAAAAAAACCTCTTTGTTGACTTACATAATTGGAAGTCCATTGTAGAATAGACGTAGTACAATATTTGTTGGAGCATTTTAATATTAAATAATTAAAATAAATAAATGTTATAACATAAATTTAAAGATGTGGGAGTGAATATGGAAGATGATGAGTTAGTGAAAATATTTAATCCCGCATTGAAAAGGAGAGAGACTATTTTATTCATTTTAATTGTGGTGATTAATGGGCTAAAATGAATTGTCTCAGATATTGGGTTAGATACGTGCGCAAGGGGGAGGTGAAGAGTAGAGGTATCAATATGGCTATTTTATTCTTAACAAGCCCTTTCGCTTTAAGGGAGCTCACTTCAAGAGGTGGAAAGGAAAGGTCCTCTTCTACTTGAGTCTTCTTAAAGTCTCCTACATCCTCACTAACAAGAATCCATCAAAAGTTCCTACCGATGAGATGAGTGAGGAAGAATATATTCTCCATCAAGAAAAAATAGATAAGTGTACAAAATGATAGGCCACAATCTGAATGACCTTTTGTGATTAAACCAATTAATTAATTAGCCAAGTTGTTAATTAATCAATTAATCATGCAAACGCGTGGAAGCACAAACAAATCACCAATAAACTAATTATGCAGCGGAAAATAAATAACATGGTGATTTGTTTACGAATGGGGAAAACCTTTGCGGCAAAAATCCCACCGGGTGATTTTCAGGTCACCACTCCCGAAACTCCACTATTATCAAATCAAGCGGTTACAAGTAAAGGAATCCCAAGTGCCTTACCAACTTACAGTTGAACCCTTACCCCAATACCCAATTGGACTTGATCTGTAGCGACAGGTCCCACCTTTGATGCACGGCTCCCAAGTACGTGACTAACCAATGCGCGGATCCCAGTACGCGACTTCAAACACCAACTTAGAAAGAGAGGTTGGCTGCAAAGTTCTTCAGTTCATCATACACGATGAAGATCAGGAAGATGTTTGGTCACAAAACCCTTTGGTGCAAATACACAGCAACTTCTTCAGAGAAGATGAACTAAGTCAAGAACTTCGTCTTTGATCACAAATTGCTTGAACAGAGTTTGCTCAATGCTTGTGCAACTTGTGTCTACTTTGACGGCTCTTAAAACAATCCTTTTATATGTCTAGGGTTAGGAGAAAAGAAAGCCCAAAGACACATTCACGGATCCCAAGAAATCAGATCAGAAAATCAAATTTTATAAATCTCGACAGATAGCAGGTGTTGAGGAGCTATCGAGCAGGTGTCGAGATTTAATGAATTTGCACTTCAGCTTGTTTTTCTTGGACAGACTTGATGACTTCAACACTTGATCTTGAAACCTTATTTCTTGAAGTATTAAAAACACCTAGAACTACCCAATTACAAGTAGAGTGCGTTTTGGTCAAAGAATTAACCAATTTACATAAATAAGTGACATATGTTCTTAACAAGTGAAAACACATATGTCCTAACACAAAAAATGAATATAATTGTCGCTCTTATCTATTGAATTGTCTTGTCGATCATTTGTATGATTATTATGATACGACTTACAATTCTGCTAAGAAAATTTGGAAAGTTTTACAAAGTAAGTATGATACCGAGGAGGCAGATGCAAAGAAGTATGCTGCTAGTAGATTTTTCCGTTACCAAATGGTGGATGGAAAATCGGTGGTGGATCAAGCACAAGACTTCCAAATGATTATGGCAGAATTGAGATCTGAAGGCATAAAGATTGGAGACAATTTGGTGGTAGCTGGCATAATTGATAAACTACCACAATCTTGGAGGGAGTTCCAAAAGACTTTGCGGCACAAACAAAAGGAGACATCCTTGGAGACTTTGATCACACGCATCCGTGTGGAGGAGGAGGCTAGAGGACAAGATGCACTCATGACACAAGAGAGCAATAGTAATTCCACCACAAAGGTAAACCTTATTTCAGCCAACAATAATATGCCCAAAAATCATTTTCCTAGAAATGGTCAATTAAAGCCTAAAAAGAGAGCCTTTAAAAATAATAATAGACCTCAAGGAAGGGAAAACCCGAATAAAAATTACAATAAAAACCAAGGACTCCCTTCACAAGATCAATTTAATAGATCCTATTTTGTTTGTGGCAAGAGTGGGCATATTGCTTGATTTTGCAAATTTCAGAAACGTGAATCTGTCCCACAGGCTAACGTAATCGAAGAGCCTTTAGTGGCTATGATTACAGACATCAATATGGTGCAATATGTTGAAGAGTGGTGGGCAGATTCTGATGCTAATAGGCACATCTGCTATGGCAAAAATTGGTTCAAATTGTACACTCATTTTAAAGAAGAAAAAACTGTTATGCTTGGTGACTCTAGCAAAACCAAGGTTCTTGGGAGTGGTGAGGTTGAATTGAAATTCACTTCTGGATGTGTGCTAACATTGAAATATGTTCTTTACACTCCATTCACGAGGAAGAATTTGATGTCAAGTTTTTTGCTTAACAAGGCTGGCTTCAAGCAAACTATGAAATCTGATAATTATGTAATCACTAAAAAAGGATTATTTGTGGGCAAGGGTTATGCTTGTGATGGAATGTTTAAATTGAATGTTGAGAATAATAAAGCATCTACCAGTTCAGTTTATATGCTTTCTTCTATAAATTTTTGGCATGATCGTTTGTGTCAGATGAATAGTAGATATGTGGGAATCATGAGTAGTTTAGGATTAATTCCAACACTGTCAAAAGATTTTGAAAAATGTGAAAATTGTAGTCAAGCTAAGATTACAAAAAACACTCATAAAAATGTTGTTAGAAATACCGAATTGCTTGAGTTAATTCACTCTGGTTTATGTGAATTTGAGGGAATTTTAACTCGTGGAGGAAATAGATATATTATCACTTTTATTGATGATTTCTCAAAATATACAACTATTTATTTGTTGAAAAATAAAAGTGATGCTTTTGAAAAATTTCAAGATTTTTAAAAAGAAGTTGAAAATCAATTCGGTAGAAAAATAAAAAGAATAAGAAGTGATAGAGGCCATGAGTATGAATCAAGAATAAGAAGTGATAGAGGCCGTGAGTATGAATCAAGTGCATTCAACTCATTTGTTCAGTTTTTGGGAATTATCCATGAAACTATTGCACCATATTCACCTGCTTCTAATGGTGTGGTTGAAATAAAAAACATAACTTTAATTGAGTTAACAAATGCCATGTTAATTGACTCTGGTGCACCTTTACATTTTTGGGGTGAAGCTATTTTAACTGCATGTCATGTTTTGAATAGGGTGCCACATAAAAAGTCACACACCACACCTTTTGAGATGTGGAAAGGACATAAACCAAATTTGAGATATTTGAGAGTATGAGGTTGTCTTGCTTATGTAAGGCTTACTGACCCTAAAATGCCTAAATTAGGTATAAGAGCTACTACCTGTGCTTATCTTGGTTATGCGATTAATAGTGCAACCTATAGATTTTTTGATTTTGAAAACAAAATAATTTTTGAATCTGGTGATGCAATTTTTCATGAAGAAAAATTTCCTTTTAAATTGAAAAATAGTGGGGGTGAAGAAAATATTTTGTCACAACCTAGTTCTTCTACTTCACATTTACAAAATCAAGAAAATTTTGAAATGGAACCTAGAAGGAGTAAAGGAGCTAGAGTTGAAAAGGATTTTAGTCCTGATTATTATGTTTTTAACATTGAGGAACATCCCCAAAATTTAAAAGAGGCTTTAACATCACCCGATGCTATATTTTGGAAAGAGGCTGTAAATGATGAGATGGAATCTCTAATTTCTAATAGAACTTGGAAATTAGTAGATCTTCCACCGGGTTGTAAGACCATAGATTGCAAATGGGTCTTTAGAAAAAAGTTGAAACCGGATGGATCAATAGATAAGTTTAAAGCTAGACTTGTTGCAAAAGGCTTTAAAAAAAAAGTTGATCTTGATTTCTTTGATACTTTTTCTTCGGTAACAAGAATTACATCTATTAGATTGTTAATTGCTATTACTGCAATTTTTGATTTGAAAATTCATCAAATGGATGTAAAAACTGCTTTTCTAAATGGGGACCTAGAGGAAGAGATTTATATGGATCAACCCGAAGGCTTTGTAGAGCCTGGACAAGAAAGCCAAGTATGTAAGCTAACTAAATCCCTATATGGCTTAAAACAAGCACCTAAGCAGTGGCATGAAAAGTTTGATTCCTGCATGATTGAGAATGGTTATAAATCAAATGAATGTGATAAATGTATTTATTCTAAATCATGGAATAATTTACATGTTTTTATTAGCCTCTATGTGGATGATATGTTGATTTTTGGCTTAAATATGCATGTTATAAATGAGACAAAAAATATGCTTAAAAGCCATTTTGATATGAAAGATCTTGGTGAGGCTAATTTTATTTTGGGCATGAAAATTACAAAAGCATGTGATGGAATATATCTTGATCAATCACATTATGTTGAGAAAATATAATTTTCATGATCACAAAAGTGTAGCTACTCCTTTTGATTCTAGTGTTCATTTATTTCTTGTGAATAATGATGATGAGATTTTTAATCAAAAGGATTATGCTAGTATTATTGGTAGTTTGCGTTATGCTACTGATTGTACTAGACCTGAAATTGCATAAGCAGTAGGAGTACTTAGTAGATTTACTAGCAAGCCTAGTAAAGATCATTGGCTAGCTATTGAGCGGGTCATGAGATATTTAATTGGTACAAAAAACTATGGCTTATTTTATAAAAAGTACCCGACTGTGATTGAAGGTTTTAGTGATGCCGATTGGAATACTTTGTCAGGTGATTCTTTCTCTACCATTGGTTATATTTTTATCTTAGGTAGTGGTGCTATTTGTTGGAAATCTAAAAAGCAAACAATAATTGCTAATTCAACAATGAAAGCTGAATTAACAGCATTAGCTTTAGCTAGTGAAGAGGCAAATTGGCTTGGAGATTTGTTATATGAAATTTCACTTTGGGAAAAGCCAATTCCACCTATATTAATTCATTGTGATAGCACTGCCGCAATTGGTAGAGTTAAAAACCGGTACTGCAATGGTAAATCCAGACCTATAAGAAGAAAGCACAGTACCGTGCGATTTTATTTGAGTAGTGGCATCATAACTGTGGATTATATTAAATCTAATGATAATCTTGCAGATCTATTTACTAAGGCCTTGGTAAAAGATAGAGCCTGGAATACATCGAGGGGGATGGGACTAAAGTCCATAGAATCATGAGCCATGTATGAGGATACCCAACCCAAGGACCAGAGATCCTGAGAATTGGGTTCAATGGGAAAAATGAATCATACGATGATTGTAAGAAATGCACAAATTTTTTTTTTTTTTTTGTAAATAATTATTTAATTGTTCATCCTTATGATGTAAGTGCATTTATCCTGTAATGTGAAAAGGTTGAGTAAAAAACTCTTAACGAAATTTGTAGCTCGTATGAGTGGGGTGTTAGAATTACAGGAGCACCCTTAACAAAATTTCACCTATGTGAGTGTGGGGGTGGGGCCGCTCCCTATGAGATTTGGACTTAATTTCAAATACACTCATGAAACCGGGATCAGCACACAGCCGTAAAGTGCTAGCTATAAAAACTCATGTCAACACTTGGTTTATTATGTGTAAGCAGTGACGCTTAATTTCCCTAAAGTAGTCCTAGTTCAAGTCGGAGACCACTACGACTCTGGAGTTGAGATCGCTGTTTTACTAAGTGAAGGTTCAATGCAGAGCACACCTTCATGATGCATAGTGACCCATCTTTGCCTGATAATCTTTTTTTAACTAAAAAAATTTAATATTAAAATGAGTGGGGGATTGTTGGAGCATTTTAATATTAAATAATTAAAATGAATAAATGTTATAATATAAATGTAAAGATGTGGGAGTGAATATGGAAGGTGAGGAGTTAGTGAAAATGTTTAATCCCACATTGAAAAGGAGAGAGGCTATTTTATTATTTTTAATTGTGGTGATTAATGGGCTAAAATAAATTGTCTCAAATATTGGGCTAAATACGTGCGCAAGGGGGAGGTGAAAAGTGGAGGTATCAAAATTGGAAATGAATCAGCCTCTTAGATCCTCTTACTTGACAGCCCATTCAGAGTAATTACCATATCGGAATAAATTGGGTAGTAATTTCGTGAGGCCCATTGAGCCTATGAATCAGCCTCTTTGTGCAGAGGTGCCTTAATCCAAATAATGTTGTGTAATTCCTTTCTTTACATTAATAATATTCAGAAGTATTATTCCGTTTCTCGTTGTGTTATTTCCATTATTATTGTGATTGCACCAACAATATTGAAGTTGACGCTCCAAGCCTACATCTCCCTAAGTACTTGAGTCTTTTAAGCTCTCACTAGCATCTAACTTCACCGTGTTATTTCTTCTATAAAACAATCTCAATTGAGCAACCAACCGCTAGTCACTAAGTGAAACTTGAATTTTTGGCTTGAACTTCCACTCAAATATTGTGCTGCCATGCCATTACCCAAAGCCATAACCTGCACAGTCGACTACAGCCACATACATTCATTATCAAGCATGGTGATGACCGTACACGCTTATAGAATACCAAATAAACCTACGGATCCACACTAGTTGCGCACAGAAAGCCCCAGTTGGCTGGTGAGACCGGTAAAAAAAACGTAGAAAATTAATGTTTATCTTTTTTTGCTAAAATTACCTTGCTTCCTTGTTTGCGTTTTTATTAGCATAGAGCTAGTCTCAATATGGGTAACAAATAAAGGAAATTGCTAAAGACACAAATTGTTTTACACAAATAGCTGGTACGGTGGGAAATTATTGGAAAGTAAAATGTGATATTATTAGTGAGTTTAGATGAGAATCATTATCCAAAAAAAAGAAAAAAAGGGGGGATTTTGGCTCAATTAAATTTTAGTCAAAGTTAACAACAGTTTGACTAGAACCAAATCTAGGCTGTCGCGCGCTGTTTTGAATTAAACAAATTAAAACAGATAATCAGCTTAGTATATGCCTTTCTAAATTTATCATTTTCTACCACGAAACTGTCGGACTTAGATGCACTCTGTATTTGTCTATACATATATTTTCACCTCCCATTTTCTTTCACAATTGCGGGGCAAGATGAAAATGTGGGAACTGGTATTTGCTGCTCTTGTGGTGGTTTTAAACCTGCAACTTCACGTTCATGGAGTGCCGCAAGTACCTTGTTATTTCATTTTTGGAGACTCATTAGCGGATAATGGCAACAACAACATGCTTCAAACAAAGGCTAAAGTAAACTACCCGCCATATGGTATTGACTTCCCTAATGGCCCAACAGGAAGGTTTACCAACGGCCTAACCATGTTTGATATGATAGGTTTCTCTCTCTCTCTGTCTCTCTCTGAACATGGCTTCATGTTTAGCCCTTTTATTTTGTTTTGCTCTGTTTTACGTTAGAAATTTGTACTATATATGCCGCCTGCAAATTTTCTCTCTACAGCTCAACGTTTAGGGTTCGACAAGCTTATTCCACCCTTTGCAACCGCTAATAACTCGGAAATACTTCAAGGTGTGAATTATGCATCTGGTGCAGCAGGAATTCGCCAAGAAACTGGGAAACACTTGGTAATTATTTGTTCAATTAATTTCTTGATCCTAAATTGGTATATGGATGCATACATTTGACAAGCACGGCTTAATACAAATCTTCTTTTCCATTTTTTGTGTTCAACTTTTTGTTCCACTTTATACTCCACCAATTATAACTTATCATGTATTCATTTGAATTTTTCTATGAAGTAGCCAAAGGTTTAAAAAAAAAAAAAAAAAACAAATGACTTAACATGATTGGTGGAACATAAAATAAAACACAAAAAGTAGAAATGAGAATTTGTATTAGTTGTTCTAGAGTTATTTAATAAACTAATTCTTCCTCTATATATAGTAAACATCATAACTAAATATTTAAAATTTTCACAAATCTATATCAATAATTGATAGCTAGATATAATCGAATTATATTATTCGAGAATTTTTTTTTTTGAAGAATTCGAGAATGATTTTTGTTAATGAACATACAAAAATTAAGAATTCACTAATACTTTGTATGGTTATATATTTTGTGTACTTTTTATTATGAAATAGATTATTTAGATTATCAATAAATTAAAAATAATAAATTAATATCTTATAAAATTTTACAAACTTACACAATCTAATCAAGCTTTTGCAAATATATTTTTATACATGTATAAATACAAACATGTACTAATATATTTATATATATATATATTCAAATCGAGCCTCACATTTACAAGCTTGTTCACAAATAAATTATTATATTTAAATTTTGTTTAATCGTTAAACTTGAACTTGGGCTTGGCTTGCCTCGGCTCGTTTAATAGATAAACAAAAATAATAAACAAACACTTTCTTCAATCAAGTCCAAGCTATTCATAAATAACCATGTGTATCAGCTTTTGTATGAATGCATCACAAGTGGTCATCAATACGTGACTAAATTTCTACATGCAGGGTGATTGCATCAGCTTGTGGGGGCAGTTGAAGAATCACTGGGTTACAGTCTCACGCATTATTAAAAAACTAGGAAATAAGAACTCAGCCATTAAGTACCTAAACAAGTGCTTATATTCAGTTGGAATGGGGAATAATGATTACATTAACAACTACTTCATGCCTAAGAATTACAACACAAGCCACCAGTATACTCCAGAGCAATACGCCAGAGTTCTTATTAGACAATATTCTCGTCAAATAGAGGTCAGTTAGTGGTTTAGGTGCAATATATTCTTTCATTCTTTTCACCTTAATTGTAATATTTTGACAATCCCTGATCAATTTCCCACCTTCCCCTCTTTTTGTTTCAGACTTTGTACCATAATGGAGCAAGGAAGTTTGCACTATTTGGAGCGGGAGTATTAGGCTGCACTCCAAATTCAATTTCTTTATATGACACAAAGGGCAAAGCGTGTGTAGAAGAAATCAACAATGCGGTCACTCTATTTAACCAGCAGCTTATATCACTAGTTGATAATCTGAATAGGAATCTAACTGGTGCAAAAGCTATATATGTGAACTCTTATCTGATGGGGTCTGGGGATCCATCAGTTCTTGGTACAATTCCTCAAACTTTGATTTTGTTCTTTTGTACTGTTTCCTATGTCTCATTACTACAAATTTTTGTAACTATATATTCTAAATCTTTTGAATAAGTATATCTATAGTGACTGTATTCTTTCCTTTATGCATTTCAGGTTTCAAGGTTACGAATGTTGGGTGTTGTCCAGTAGACCAATATGGGCAGTGCGCACCTTCCAAAACTCCATGCCAGAATAGGACTGAATATGTATTCTGGGACGCTTTTCATCCTACTGAAGCTGGTAACCGAGTCACTGCAAGTAGATCATACAAAGCATATCTCCCGAACGATACTTATCCAATTGATATTAGTCACCTAGTTCAGCTTTAATCATGGAACCCTATTGGCTATGGTTTTAATTTATCATAGAAGAATCTTTTTGAGTTGTTTACAAGTCATCACAAACAGAGTTATTAGAACCATGTTCCGTCCATGATTTTTTTGGTAGTTTCCTTCTATGGTTTTATTCTATAAAAGTTGTCCAAATTAGGACAAAGGAAATATCAAACTTTAAAAAAAAAATATTTTTGGGTTGAATCAAACTTTTTTTTCCCCCTTTTAGAGCTAGCGTCTCTGTTTCCAGGTGGTGACATGATATCGGGTCTCTATTATTTGGAACATCTTGGGTATATGGTGTTGTTATTTTAGCACCACTTTAATTAATAAAGCAATACAATTTTAAAGATATTTTTTAAAATTCGCATTTATTTTCAATTTTTCCCTAATATTTATATAGAATAGCATATGCTAGTCCCATCAGCTTTGATCACCAACTAGCATAAAAGGGAAACGCTAGAGTTTGGAACCTTTTTTTTTTTACAAATTATTGATGTGGTAAATAGTGAATAGTAAATGAAAATGTGACATTAGTGGTGGGCCCAAATAAAAACCAGCAAAATTTTGTAATAAAAATAATTTGTAAAAATATTATAAAATAGTTTGTAATTGTATCATTACTCAAACATAAAAGTTTAGGTAAATTATAATTTATGATCACAATTTAATATACATAATTTCAATTTGGATTAAAATGACTGTAAGAGCTAAGAATTTGATGGCCCAATCCCTCTTAGAATAGTAGTGTCTTGTCCATCAAACCAAGCCCAAACAATAGAAGGTTATTACGTAGAGGGTGGGAAGACACTTCTAGTGTAATTCTGAGCTTAGTTCAGGTCTAAGGCTGAGGAGCCCAAAGTAACAAAGAAAAACAATTCACGTAGTAACTAAGAGTAAAGCTCTCCTCGGTCACGTTTGAGGTTGAGTTCTTATATATGATTGATACAAGTTTTATACCAGGCAATGCACTGTTCACTTTATTGTTTCTCTAATTCTTCCAGAATCATCCCCCCTTTTACTGGGAGGTTTTCTCCCCTTTATATATCCTCCTTCCGTGGATCCTAGCCCTCCACTTATATTCCTTAGGGTTTTTCTCAAGATACTTGTCCCATCAGAGTTTTGCTGAATGTGGTAGAAGGGGTTGCTGGCTGTGAAACTACTGTTCATGGGTCATTTCCTCATTAATGCAGCTGATAACATTGTTGTAGAGCATTCAATGCGAAGGGGGAATGTATACCATTTCAAGAAGCTTCCTCCCACTGTCTTGACCCCTTCCCCAAGTTCTATCCCTTCCAATCGGGTTCTCATAAAACACTATCTCAAATCTCCATCCCTTCTCGAGTCGATGAAGTCCTTGGGTCGGATATGCTTTTACGGGTGGGATCAAGTATGATACTTCGCATTCAATCCTCTTCGGTCCTCGGACACCCTACAATGACATTTTAGGATCCTATCTAGATTAATTGATTTTGCATGTTTTGGATGAATAAATCACTCATAGTGGTTCCTTACTCATAACAAGTTCAAATAATGGGGATAAGCGATAATTTAATTGCTTAATTTGACAACCACCTACACTAGAGAGTGATGGATATAAAGATAAATGCAGCGGAAAATAAGTTTTAAACGGATCTACTTCATTTGATATTGATAACACGTACAAAGTAAATTTCAGAATTAGAGAAACAAGAGATCATACCTTGAAGCAGTGAATTTCAAAACAAAGATTGAAGCACTTGGGACTACTTTTAATCTTCACTCCAATTCCACTAACGCCCAAGATGTGTGGTTTCTCGATTGGTAACAAAGGGATGACTTGTGAGTGACAAAAACTCACATGCACACCACTTCAATGTTGTTTTTCACACTCAGAAAAATCTGAACGTTTTTCCCTTTGTATCTAACCAATTTATCTAATTGGGCTGGCCTTTTGGGCATTCCCAATTGGGTTTAAGTGTGTGGCTTGGAGTGGGACCAAAAGGGACCAATAAAACACTAGCTCCAATGGGCCTTGGGCTTTTCTGTCAACTCTTGACAAGTCCAAAGTTACCATTAACTATATTTAATACCACTATATAAAAATAGTTGCACTCTAGGTCTTATCTATAATTTATATCCCAAGACTTTATTATACATGCAACCCCTTCATAAAATATTCGTAGTGATACAAAGTCATTAATGTAGACTGTCACTTTGTAAATTACTACATCTTAATTCTTGAGTACCCGGTTTAATCCTTTAATGTTATTCATTATATATTTATGAAATCTAATTCCATAAATATATACTTTAGTCTTACTAAAGTGGTTAGGCCTAACTCTCTGAATAACAAACCCATTAAACTTATCTCAAGGGAATATTTTATATCTCCGTTAAGAGACTATGAATTCCATCTTGAGAATACATGTTCCATCAACACTAAATGTAGCTGCCCAACATACTGAGGTTTTGACCATAACTGTAGATCTCACTCCTGATATATCAAAACAACCTACACCTCATGATCAGGTTCATTATTCTCTCAGGATTAAGAGTTCATGCAAATACAAGTCGTGAGATTTATTATTCATTTGACAGTCTTTAGGAGAATAATAAATCTCACAGCGGTCCAGTTCAATATGTCTTAACTCTTAAAACATATTAACACATCAACTAAAAGTCTCCACTTCCATGATCAAGACAAATCATCGTAGTTGATATGTTATAGTCTTCGCAGATGAAATGCCCAATTTCATCACCGACTACGAACTATAATTCTGAGTTTACAATGAACTTGTGATTTATATCTTCTGTGACTCTTCACATAAATCACATACTATGCATCTCATGGACTATATGATAATATCTGAATATTCATGTTACCATTATTTCAGATAATAATAAAACAAATTTATTAAACATAATATTAAGTCATACATAATGTCAAACACAATGTCACACTTAATATTATACATAGCATCTTACAATAGGATTTAAGGGCACCAATCCTAACAATCTCCCACTTGCCCTAAAGACTATTGTGCACTAATCTAACTCCCATTTTTTCCAAATGCGACTCAAAAATCCTTTGAGGCAAAGCTTTAGTAAATGGATCTGCCAGATTGTTTGCACTTTCAATCTTTGCTACCACCACATCTCCACGAGCAACAATATCTCGAATGATATGGTACTTCCTCTCAATGTGCTTTCCTTTCTTGTGATTCCTTGGATCTTTAGATTGTGCAACTGCTCCACTGTTATCACAAAACAATGTGATTGGAACTTGCTTCATTCTTATTACACCAAGGTCAGAAAGGAACTTCTTGAGCCATACAGCTTCCTTTGCTGCTTCACAAGCAGCAACATATTCTGCCTCCATGGTGGAGTCTGCAATACAAGATTGCTTAATACTCCGCCAACTAATGGCTCCACCTCCCAAGGTGAAAACACATCCTGAAGTGGATTTTCTGAAATCTAGATCCGATTGAAAATCTGAATCTGTATAGCCAATAGGTATCAAATCCTCACTTTGGTAAACAAGCATATAATCTCTCGTTCTCCGTAGATACTTGAGAATATGCTTTACAGCTTGCCAATGTTTTGGTCCTGGATTTGATTGATATCGGCTGACCATGCCAACTGAATAGCAGATATCTAGTCTAGTACAAAGCATGGCATACATGAGACTTCCTACTGCAGAAGCATAAGGAACTTGTCTCATCATTTCTTCTTCCTCTTGAGTCTTAGGCCTTTGGTCATCAGACAGAGGAACTCCATGTCTGAAAGGAAGCAATCCTTTCTTGGAGTTTTGCATGCTAAACCGTTCTAGAACCTTATCTATATATCCAGCTTGTGATAATCCTAACATCTTATTCTTACAATCTCGCAAAAGCTTGATCCCTAGAATAAAGTTAGCCTCACCTAAGTCCTTCATATCAAATTGGCTTGACAACCAAACCTTTACTGATGACATTACCCCTACATCATTTCCAATGAGTAGAATATCATTAACATAAAGCACTAGGAACATTACTACTTTATCTTGATATCTTTTGTACACGCATGGTTCATCAAGATTTTGTTCAAAACCAAATGTCTTGATTGCTTGATCAAATCTGATGTTCCATGACCTAGATGCTTGCTTAAGTCCATAAATGGACCTTTGCAACTTGCATACCATATGCTCTTGGTTCTTTGCTATGAAACCTTCCGGTTGCATCATATAGATTTCCTCTTCAAGATTGCCATTAAGAAATGCAGTCTTGACATCCATTTGCCAAATCTCATAATCAAAATGAGCAGCAATGGATAAGAGAATTCTGATAGATTTAAGCATTGCTACTGGAGAAAAGGTTTCATCATAATCAATACCTTCCTTTTGTGTATACCCTTTCGCCACTAGCCTTGCTTTAAAGGTTTCAACCTTTCCATCTATCCCTCTCTTCCTCTTGTAAACCCATTTGCAACCAACAGGTTTAATGCCGTTAGGCGCCTTTACAAGATCGCAAACTTGATTGGAATACATGGAATCTAATTCAGATTTCATCGCTTGGACCCAATGATGTGCATCTATATCATTTATTGCTTCATCATATGTGTAGGGATCCGATTCAACATCTTCTGAGATAGCTTCATAAGTTTCTCCCAAACCTATGAATCTTATAGGAGGCAGAACAATTCTCCCACTACGACGAGGCACCTGAGTACTAGACATATCATGAGTAGTATCTTGTGGTGTATCTAATACAGCCACATCATCCCTAGTTTCATCTATTGGTTGTTCATTTATAGATTCATTCATTTCAGCCAACACAACTCTACTTCTAGGAGTAAAATTATTCATATAGTCATTTTCCAAGAATTTAGCATTTGTACTAACAAAAACTTTGTTATCTTTACGACTATAGAATAAATAACCCCTAGTTTCTTTTGGATAACCTACAAGCAAACACACTTTTGTTTTTGGTTCCAATTTATCAGGCTTCCCTTTTAAAACATGTGCTGAACAACCCCAAATGTGGAGATATTTCATACTAGGCTTACGCCCACTCCACAATTCCATGGGTGTTTTGGGAACAGATTTTGATGGAACCAAATTTAAAAGATGTATTGCTGTGTTTAAGGCATAACCCCAAAAAGAAATCGGTAAAGTTGAGTAACTCATCATGGACCTAACCATTTCTAAAAGAGTCCTATTCCTTCTTTCTGCTACACCATTTTGTTGTGGAGTTCCAGGTGCAGTCAACTGGGATACAATCCTATTCTTAGTTAAGTAATCCTTAAAATCCCCAAGAAGGTATTCGCCACCACGATCAGATCGAATGGCCTTTATGCGTTTACCTAATTGATTCTCTACTTCAGCCCTAAACTCTTTGAACTTTTCAAAGGTTTCGGACTTCCGTCTCATTAGGTACACATAACCATACCTTGAGTAATCATCAGTGAAAGTAATGAAATACTCATAGCCACCTCTTGCTTGGATTGACATAGGACCACAAACATCAGAATGCACTAGCTCTAGCAAATCTTGGGCTCTTCTACCTTTTGCATTAAAAGGTCGTTTGGTCATTTTACCTTCCAAACAAGATTCACAAACTGGAAATTCATCAAAGTCCATGGGCTCTAAGAGTCCATCTTTGATCAGTCTTTGAATCCTATTTGAATTAATATGACCCAAACGCAAGTGCCAAAGATATGCTTCACTAATAAAAGGAAACTTTCTCTTTAATGATTTTACATGAGAGTTATTATCTAATTCAGAATTATATAATTCATGCTTATCAGGAGTTAAAATATAAAGACCATCCACAATATTGCCAGAACAGATAAACACTTTATCCTTCTTTATTACAACATTGTCTTTCAGGATAACACAATATCCATGTTTACCTAAGTAAGTAGCTGAAATTAAATTCTTACGAACATTAGGTACATACAAACAGTCTTCTAATATTAGAACTCTAGATTCAAAACATAAATTACAAACACCAACAGCTACAACTGGAATCTTGCTCCCATCAGCCAAAGTAAGAAACAACTCCCCTTCTTTAAGCTTTCTGGTCTCCTGGAACCCCTGCAAGGAATTGCAGATATGATTAGTACAACCTGAATCCACACATCAGGAATCCGTGGGATTCTGTACCAAACATATTTCAAGAAGGAAAGTATTAATTATACCTTTGTTCTTGGCAGCCTTAAATATTGGACAATTTCTCTTCCAATGTCCTTTCTCACCACAATGGAAACACTTTCCTTTGATCTTCTTTCCTTTGTCAGCAACCCCTAAGGCAATTTGTTTACCATCTTGTTTGGTAAAGTCCTTCTTCTTCTTTTTCTTACCCTTGCCTTTCGACTTAGGTTGAGAAGTAGAAGCTTCACCAACATTGGCTTCAACATGGGAAGTACCAAGAATGCCTTCTGCCGCTACCAATTCATTCATTAATTCAGACAAGGTATAAATCTTTTTATTCATATTATAGTTAAGTTTGAATTCCTTGAATGATTCTGGTAGCGACTGGAGTATCATATCCACTTGGGATTCTCCATCTATATCGGCACCTAAAACTTCCAATGTATTCAGATTAGAGATCATTGTAAGACAATGCACTCTCACTGAACTTCCTTCAGCCATTCTGGTATTATAAATTTGCCTCATGGTCTCTTGCCTTGCAGAACGTCCTTGCTCACCAAACATCTCCTTCAGACTTTGCATTATGTCTGAAACTAGTTCTACATCCTGCATTTGATGCTGTAGAACATTTGAGATAGATGCTAGGATGTAGCACTTGCCCATCTCATTAGATTTCTGCCAACGATCATATCGTTGTTTTACCTCAGGAGGTGCATCTAATGAAGGAAAGCTAGGACATGGTTTAGTAAGAACATACTTATGCTCTTCAGCAGTAAGAACAATGTCCAGATTTCTTTTCCAGTCAACATAGTTGGATCCAGTCAGTTTGTTTTGATTAAGAATAGTTACAAGTGGGCTAAATGATGCCATGTTCAAATCTGAAAACAATAAACATGAATATAATAAGTAAATTGGACATTATCTATTTAGCATATAAACATATAGTATGGAACCTTAATAAAACCATAATATAATATATGCAACGACAACCCAATCCTGTAATTAATATTCCTCGGAAGCAAGGTCATACCAATCACTATGATCAGGCGAGAATTATTCTCATTATTAATGCTATCATGGTAACTCTTACCAAACAAAAATAATTTGCCGCTATTCCTTTAGCCTCTAAGTAATAATGACATAGCTCCGAAGGGAGGTTAACATCACACTTAGTCTAGTGTACACCATTGCCTAGAATCAATGTGAATCACCAAGTAACTTCACGGAAGCGTGGTCGTTCTTAATGTAAAAACACATTTCATCTATCTTTAAGAAGTTTAACCTGTAGTACCATGAATCAATCACCCTCCGAAGGGAGCAAGGCATATACGCCAAGGCGAGGTGCTTAATCACACTACTTTAAACCGACAATGGAGGCCGTGAGATGCAACCCTTGTATCTCTCTCCCACTAGAAGTCTTTAAATAAAAGGTTTTTAATTTTAAAACATGCATAATCTAATTACACATAGTCTTACTCTTTTTACATGTGAAAACACTTAGAAAAAAAATTCTGATTTTCTTTCTTTCGATCGATCGAAAGTGCCCCTCGATTGATCGAAAAAATTAAGAAATTCAAACTTGATCCTCTGACTCCTTCGATTGATACTCGATCTCCACTCGATCGATCGAAAAACAAATTCGATCGATCGACTAACAATCGAAAATCTATCGTTCTAAAGAGTCTGATCACTGTCTCATTCGATCAATCGAAAATAATTTTCGATCGATCGAAAATCGCGAAACTTGAATTTCCAGAAATTTTTCTAAGACAGTTTTCTTCGTTTTTCATGAACAAACATCTTTCAAACGAACGTGACAGACAGAGTTTGATGTCAAAACTGAATTCTATTGATGCTATAGCCTTAAAACTCAATTTAACATACTTAAATTTAAATTTAAACAACATCATAACATCAATTCCAGTTTTCATCAAATCATAGTTTCAACAACATGCAGAAAATTAAAACATAATCTTCTAACAATATGAAACTATCTTCTCCAATTCTAAAACTCACAAAACATGTTAAACAATACGAAATTGAAGATTGCTTTGATACCATTTGATGGATATAAAGATAAATGCAGCGGAAAATAAGTTTTAAATGGATCTACTTCATTTGATATTGATAACACGTACAAAGTAAATTTCAGAATTAGAGAAACAAGAGATCGTACCTTGAAGCGGTGAATTTCAAAACAAAGATTGAAGCACTTGGGACTACTTTTAATCTTCACTCCAATTCCACTAACGCCCAAGATGTGTGGTCTCTCGATTGGTAACAAAGGGATGACTTGTGAGTGACAAAAACTCACATGCACACCACTTCAATGTTGTTTTTCACACTCAGAAAAATCTGAACGTTTTTCCCTTTGTATCTAACCAATTTATCTAATTGGGCTGGCCTTTTGGGCCTTCCCAATTGGGCTTAAGTGTGTGGCTTGGAGTGGGAACAAAAGGGACCAATAAAACACTAGCTCTAATGGGCCTTGAGCTTTTCTGTCAACTCTTGACAAGTCCAAAGTTACCATTAACTATATTTAATACCACTATATAAAAATAGTTGCACTCTAGGTCTTATCTATAAATTATATCCCAAGACTTTATTATACATGCAACCCCTTCATAAAATATTCGTAGTGATACAAAGTCATTAATGTAGACTGCCACTTTGTAAATTACTATATCTTAATCCTTGAGTACTCGGTTTAATCCTTTAATGTTATTCATTATATATTTATGAAATCCAATTCCATAAATATATACTTTAGTCTTACTAAAGTGGTTAGGCCTAACTCTTTGAATAACAAACCCATTAAACTTATCTCAAGGGAATATTTTATATCTCCGTTAAGAGACTATGAATTCCATCTTGAGAATACATGTTCCATCAACACTAAATGTAGCTGCCCAACATACTGAGATTTTGACCATAACTGTAGATCTCATTCCTGATATATCAAAGCAACCTACACCTCATGATCAGGTTCATTATTCTCTCAGGATTAAGAGTTCATGCAAATACAAGTCGTGAGATTTATTATTCATTTGACAGTCTTTAGGAGAATAATAAATCTCACAACGGTCCAGTTCAATATGTCTTAACTCTTAAAATATATTAACACATCAACTAAAAGTCTCCACTTCCATGATCAAGACAAATCATCGTAGTTGATATGTTATAGTCTTCGCAGATGAAATGCCCAATTTCATCACCGACTACGAACTATAATTCTGAGTTTACAATGAACTTGTAATTTATATCTTCTGTGACTCTTCACATAAATCACATACTATGCATCTCATGGACTATATGATAATGTCTGAATATTCATGTTACCATTATTTCAGATAATAATAAAACAAATTTATTAAACATAATATTAAGTCATACATAATGTCAAACACAATGTCACACTTAATATTATACATAGCATCTTACAATAGGATTTAAGGGCACCAATCCTAACAGAGAGAACACTAAAGATTTAATTGTTTTTCCTTTGGCTTAAATTCACATGCAGCAACAAGGAAAAAATTTCACTAACCAATATAGAGAATACAAAGATAGTATAAAGCCACTCAAGCAAAGACTTATCCCTCACAAATAACAAATAGTAGAGCAATTTTATGTTTTGCTCTAGTTATAATTTGTTACACTCTCTTTCTTTAAAGAGTGCTCTCTTAATCTAATTGTGGCACACAATTTTTTTATAAACCAAATCGCAACACACACACATATAAATATATACATATATGTGTGTGTATACACATATACATATGTATATACTAGCTTCCGAGCACATGCGTTCTTCTATTTTTTTGGGTAAAGGTTAACAATTTGCCTCTATTATAATTTAGAAATATATATATATATATATATATATTATTTTCCAAACAAATAAAAATGATAAACTTTAGAGATAAGTAGTAACTATATATATATTTAATGTAAAGGGAAAAAAAATCCTAAATTTTAGGAGTTTTATTTTTGAATTTAAAATGAAATTTGTTATTTGACATTTATGACCAAATTTATAAATAAAGTTATCCTTCATTAATGAGGGTATTTTTGAACCATATAAAAATCTAGCTAAAAGTAGAGAATCCTCTTTTATATATATATATATATATATATATATATATATATATAAATCTAGCCAAAAGTAGAGAATCCTTTTATACATACATACATACATATATATATATATATATATAAAAGAATAGAAGGATGTAATCCTATGCAACCCAACTATGATTTATTTGTTGCACCCTCCACATGTCAATAGATCTTGCCTCCATTAAAACACCTAAGGGCTAGCTCAAATTGCAAATACTAATCAAGTTTAAATAGTGCTTGAGAGACGGTACTGATTTGTCTCTAAATGATAGGAAAGACATTCATCATTCATCATTAATTCTTTTATTTTATATTTTACTTGTAGTAGTGAATTTCTGTTGTAACTAGAGTCACTCAATAGATTAGACATCTTTTTATTTTATTTTTTTAATAAATAAATAAATAAATAAATATATATATATATATATATAATTAATTTTGAGAAGATCTTTTAATAATATTTAAAAGTTGAAGAATAGTATTTAATGTTGTTATACTTTTATTGAGGCATGTTAGTGTAACGCTTGAATTCACTTGAGTCCATTTGGTCCACTTCGATCCATTAATATTAATGTTAATAAAAAAATAAGATCTTTTAAATAATGTATCTCACGAATGTTTTCATTTAATTTTTTAATAGTAAAAAGAATTTAAAATATATAGTTTAACTATTTTTTTTTTTTTTTGGTAATTTCACATCAACAATATATATATATATAAATATATATATATATATATATATTTATATATATTGTAGTTAGTACGTAGAAATTTTACTACTTATAAGTTTTACAAATATATATAATATGTAAATGTTGAAGCGTGGTATTTATCATTGCTATGCTCATTTTGAGACACATCAACAAAGTATTTTGGTTCACTTCGGTCCATATCGGTTCCTTTGGTTCAACTTGATTCACTTCAGTCCATTTCAGATCTTTTTGGTCCACTAAAGTCCAATTCGGTCTACTTTGGCCCATTTTGGTCCATTTAGTTCACTTTAGCGTATTCGATCCATTTTGTATTAATTGGGCCTTAAATTGATTCTCTTTATAGGTTCCTTTTTTTAGGCTCAAAATTCTTTATTTAAAATATATATATATTTGGGTTGAAAAGTATGAAGATTTATTTTATTTGAGCCAAACTCTTTAGTTTTAGACTAAAAGTACCAAAAAAAAGTATAAGAAATTATAGATATGGGCCATAAAAAAAAGAATAAAAATGAAAAATATTCAACAGACTACCTTAAAATTCAAGTTTCAATAATATAGATATTATACTTATAATTGGAAAAAAAAAAGTGTTACAATTTCAAACTTTTATAATAATTTAAACTTAACATGTTACACATGTTCCATGGAATGCATGTGTATTTTTTTTTTATAAAAATTATTGGTTATTTTCAAATTAGTCAATCAATTATGGCATTTAAAAAAAAAAAAATCTTTTTAATAATTTCTTCTTCATTTATATAAAACAATATTATAATTATGTAATCTAAATATTTTTATCACTATATATAGTTTTTGAATGTAAAATACGTTATATGTAGCTGTAGGGATAAAGGGCCCAGGCATGAGTATTGGGCTGTGGGCCGTGTCCAAGGACATCAGGTAGTCCGAGGACAGGTAATAATAACGGAGGCTTACAGAGCAATGGCCCGAGGAAGAAGCTTGGTTATGCGGAATTGGAGATGTTGTCCGAGGAGAAGTACCTTTTCAGTTGGGTAGAGTAGAGGTCATACGTCTGACCTTTCGTCAAGAACAAGGCAACAACCGATCATTCTGGCAAGGATAAACATTAGGAGGGGGTAAGACAAAAGAGAGTTAGAAAATATCTGAGGAGAAAGCTGATGCCACTACATTGAATGCGCTACAGCTAACCCCTTGGCCGCATTAATATGGAGGTGATACCTGAATAGTAACCTTCAGCCTTACAGCTACCCATGAAGACTTCGAGAAGGTGCTGATGGGACAAGTATCAGAGCAAACAATCTGATCTACACGTGGATGGCTAAGATGAAGTAAGGGAGGGAAATATAAGGAAGGAAATTCCTATTACGAGAGGATCATCAGATAATCTGGAGAAAAATCACTGTACGCTCAAGAATTGTAATTGTGGTTAAGTGTAAGAGAAATACATAAGAGCAACCTTCCTCAGACTTTGCCGAGGAGGATTTTCCTTGTTCAAACTATTTATGTTATGCTTTACATTATCAGCCAACCTACTGTGATCATTGAGCACCTAACTTATTGAAAGTTCAGTTTTAAGCCCACCCTCTACAAATTCATTGATTTGGGCTTTTTGGGCCATTGACCTTTCTTTTGGGCTTTGGGGAATTAAACATGTCCTTACAATTGACGCTGTTTGTGGGAAACTTGAACATTCTTGAGTTCATCATGTAACCATGGTAGGTTTAGGGCCAAACTGTGAAGAGTCTGTGGGGTTTTAATGTCAAGATCAATTCCTTAATCTTGAGTGGAGGAGAGACCATGAAATTAGTGTACACACCACTCATACAAGTAGGAGTCATTCTAGAAGTGGGAGTCATGTGTCCTAGGGAGAAAGCACTAGGAATATGCAATTTGAGATTGACCATTTACGAAGGAAACTACGTCGTAAGTGATGGAGAGGGACTCTTTCGAGCTTAGAGCCTTCCTCTGATGATGATAATGATGATTGCTATAAGCCCGATCAAGGACTCCCCCTAGTGAGTCTTTCTCGTGTGACGAGGAGCACCATTATAGGCAAAGAAGTAGAAGTCCACCTCACGGGGGCCTAGGCAATGATGCTATGAGCCGGGCCTTGCGCCAGATTTCTAAATCACCATTTATGCGGAGGATTGAAGGAGGAAAACTTCCTCGGCGGTTTACTTAGCCAACATTTACCATGTATAATGGTAGGACAGACCCTGTAGAGCATGTTAGCCATTTCAATAAGAGAATGGCTGTTCACTTGAAGAATGAAGCCTCGATGTGTAAGATGTTCCCATCCAGCCTGGGGTCAGTGGCGATGAGATGGTTCGATGACTTGAAAGAATGTTCCATCAACTCCTTTTAGGAGCTTACTAGAGCTTTTGGAGCTCATTTTGTTACTTGCAGTAGGGTTCCTCGTCCTTTGGATTCCCTTCTGTCTATGACCATGCGAGAGGGTGAGACCCTGAAGATGTATTCAGACAGGTATTGTGAGATGTTTAATGAAATAGATGGAAATTTTGATGATGTGGCAATAAAGACTTTCAAGGTCAACTTGACTGCCCAGCACAACTTAAGGAAGTCTTTGACTAGAAAGCCTGCCAAAAGTGTATGTCAACTTATGGATCAAATTGACGAATACAAACGGGTCGAGGAGGATCAGCAACAAGGGAAGGGGAAAGCAAAGGTAGTTCCCCAAGACCAAAGGGATTTTAGATCGGAGAGGTACAACAACAATCGGCCTAGGAGAGATTTCGTTGGCCATACTAGGCCTGCTACCGCCCAAGTAGTCAGTACTATGTTTAGGGAGCCTGTGCACCAAATTTTGGAGAAAATAAAGAATGAGCCATACTTTAAGTGGCTAAATAAGATGGGTGGAGACCCCACAAAACGCAACCAAAGCCTTCATTGTCAGTATCACCAGGACCGAGGACATACTACAGAAGAATGTAGGACTTTATGGGATCATCTGGAGCAACTGGTCAAATTTGGGAAGTTGAAGCAATTCTTGTTTCAGCCCAATGGGCAGGAGAACTAGGCAGGGTCTGGACATCAGAGGGCTGCTTCTTTAGGACTGCTTTTGGGGACGATCAGTGTTATTTTTGCTGCCCCAGGTAGGACTAGTTCTTATCCATCTAGGGTGATGTCTATAGCTCAGCCACTTGCTGAGGTCCTTACCCCCGATCCTAAGAGGGGTAAAGTGGAAGTCCGACCAGCATTGAGCTTTTCTGATGAGGATAAGGTAGGAAACCTACAGCCACATGATAATGCCTTAGTGGTTACCCTTAGGAATGGAGGGTATGATGTGAAGATGGTTTTGGTAGATCAAGGCAGTGGTGCAGAGATCATGTATCTTGATTTGTATAGGGGGCTCAAGCTGAGGCTTGAGGACTTGACCTGCTATGATTCTCCTCTAGTAGGGTTTGATGGGAAGACGGTCATCTCGATGGGCCAAATCAGATTACTTGTTCGGGCAGGGTCGAAAGTCGTGGAAGTGGACTTCATTATAGTAGATGCATATTCTCCCTACACTGCTATTATGGCAAGACCTTGGCTTCATGCCATGGGGGTTGTTTCTTCCACGTTGCACTTAAAGGTGAAGTATCCATTAGGAGACTAAGCTGAGGAGCTGATCAGGAGTCAATCTATGGCCAGGCAATGTTTGGTGGCGGCAATTACACATCAGTCTGGGGGTGAATCCTTGGCCTCTGCTGAATAGGGTTTATAGCAATCAAGGAGGACAGCCCTGTCCATGGATGTGGTAGTAGAAGGGGCAAAGTGTGAAGAGTTAGAAAAAATTGTCATCGATGATGATGAAGAAAAGTTTTTCCAAGTGGGAGTTTAGTTACCTTCTCGGGAGAAGGGAGAGTTAGTTACTTTCTGCAGGAAGAATGTTGATGTGTTCGTATGGAGTGCTTATGAAGCTCTTGGTGTGGATCCAAATTTTATCTGTCATCACCTAAACTTTAATCCCTCTATTACCCGTAAGAAGCAACCACCTCGGCGCTCTTCCAAAGAACATTGAGATGCAGTTAAAGAGGAGGCGATTAAACTTAAACGGGCCGGAGCAATAAAAGAAGTGTTTTATCCTGAATGGTTGGCCAATATGGTGGTGGTAAAATAAAGTTATGAAAAGTGACGAGTATGTGTGGACTTCACTGATCTAAACAAAACTTGCCCTAAAGATACCTTCCCAATATCTCGGATATACCAATTGGTGGATGCAACAGTTGTTCATCCTCGGATGAGCTTTTTAGATGCTTTTCAGAGGTACCATCAAATACTGTTGACACTGGATGATCAGGAGAAGACTACTTTTGTTATGCCCACGAGGAATTATCATTATAAAGTAATGCCATTTGGACTGAAAAATGCAGGGTCCACTTATTAGAGGATGACCTCAACTTGCAAAAACTTTGAAGCCTACATAGATGATATGGTGGTGAAAAGCAAGGTAGAGTTCGAGCACGAAAATGACCTTGGAAGTATTTTTGAAATACTGAGAAAACACGAACTACGCCTTAATGCTTCTAAGTGTTCTTTTGGCACCAGTTCAGGCAAATTTATGGGTTATATGGTCACTCATTGTGGAATTAAGGTCAACCTTGGTCAGATTAAGGCAATAAACCATCTCCTCGGAATCCCAAAGAAATCTAGAAGTTGATAGGAATAACTGCAGCCTTGAGCCGATTTATTTCACAATCCGCTGACAGATGCAGGCCTTTCTTCTAGTTATTACATAAGTGGAAAGGATTTGAGTGGACTGAAGAATGTGCCTTGGTTGTTTAGCAATTGAAAGTTTATCTTTCTTGACCACCCATTATTCCCAGACCCGAGGAGGAGGAAGTTCTTTTTGCCTATATTGCTATGGCCTCTGATGCAGTTAGCTTAGTACTGGTAAGGGTAGATAGTGGAGTACAACGACTGGTCTATTATGTGAGCAAGTCACTGCATGAAGCAGAGGTTCACTATTTGCTATTGGAGAAGGCTATTTTGGCCATGGTGCATGCTACACGCAAGCTCCCTCATTACTTCCAGGCTCATATAGTTGTGGTTTAGACCCAACTTCCTCTTCAGCCATTACTCCGAAAGACTGATTATACTAGAAGGATTGCCAAGTAGGGAATAATTTTAGGGGCTATTGACATTAAGTATATGCCTCAGACCTCTATTAAGGGTCAGGTTCTTGCAGATTTAGTGGTAGAATTTACTAAATCTCTAGCAGAAATGGAGGGCGAGGAACAAAACTTAGGGGGAAAACCGGTTGTTGCAATCTCCCTACAAGAACCTTTATCTTGGAAATTGTACGTTGATGGTGCGGCTAATCAAAGAGGATCCAGGGTGGGTGGGGCTAGTTGTGGTGTCCTCCGAAAAGATAACTATTGAGAAGTGTTTAAGATTAGGTTTCTCGGCCACGAATAATGAAGCCGAGTATGAAGCTTTGTTGGTAGGGATGGCTATGGTTCAAAAGATGGGAGGAAAAGCAGTGGATGTATTTTTGGACTCAAGGTTAGTGGTGGGCCAAGTAAAGGGAGAGTTGGAAGTTAGGGATTTGAGAATGTACGAGTATTTGAATCAAGCTAGGCGCTTGCAATTAAGTTCTGAATTTTTTACTTTGTAACAAATTCCAAGGAGTAGGAATACACATGCTGATTCTCTAGCTACTTTGGCAACCTCGTTTGGATGGAATTTACCTCGGGTTATTCTTGTCAAAGATTTACATAAACCCACCGAGGAGAAGAAAGAGAAGGTTCAAGTTCACCAGATTAATGTCGGGCCTAGTTGGATGGATTCTTTAGTTTTATTTCTCAAGGATGGTACTCTACCTAAGGAGAAAGGAGAGGTAGACAAGGTATGGAGGAAAGCTCCTCATCTTTGGTTGTCCGAGGAGCAAAAGTTGTATAAACATTCTTTTTCTAGACCATACTTGTTATGTGTCCACCTTGACCTGAAAGAGTTACATGAGGGAATTTGTGGAAGTCATACAGGGGATTGGTCACTATCCCACATGGCCCTCACTTAGAGGTATTAGTGGCTAAGTATGCAGAAGGAAGCACAGGAGTATGTGAAGAAATGTGATCAATGCTAGAGATTTGCTCCAAACATTCATCAACCAAGATGTGTCCTTAATCCTCTGTTTAGTCCATGACCATTCACTCAGTGGGGCTTAGACATTGTAGGACCATTTCCTAAGGCTGCAGGAAATAGAAGATGGCTTCTGGTTGGCACTGATTACTTCACCAAGTGGGCTGAGGTTGAGCCATTAGCCAATATTAGGGATGTGGATGCAAAGCAGTTTGTGTGGAAAAACATCGTAACTCGATTTAGGATTCCTCACACCTTCATTTTGGATAATGGACTTCAGTTTGATAGTAAGACCTTTAGGAGATATTGCTGTGAGTTAGGCATCAGAAATAGATATTCAACTCCAGCTTATCTGCAAGGAAATGGGCAGGGTGAAGCAGTTAACAAAATTATAGTAAATGGACTTAAAGAAGAGGTTGGACGAAGCAAAGGGAGATGGGTGGAAGAGTTGCCACATGTTCTATGGACATATAGGACTACTCCTCGTCGGTCAACAGGGGAAACACCCTTCTCAATGACTTACGGGATCAAGGTAGTGATCCCTTTGGAAATTGGGTTCCTAACACTGAGGACGAGCATGTTCACCCCTAGCAATAATGATAGGTTATTGGAGAGAAGCCTAGATTTAATTGAAGAACGAAGGGAAGCAACCATGGTTCAGTTGGCATGTTACCAGCAGAAGCTTAAACAAGGGTACGATACGAAGGTGGGGGAAAAACCCTTGACCCCTAGAGATTTGGTATTGAGAAAGGTTGTGGGCACTATGAAAAATCCTTCTTGGGGAAAGTTAGGACCCAACTAGGAGGGACCATACTGCATCACCTCAGTGGCTAGTATAGGGGCTTATTTTTTGGAAGATCTAGATGAAAATGTTGTACCACGTCCTTGGAATGTAAATAACCTGCGAAGGTATTACTATTAATGAAAGGCATCTCTGCCACATTTTTGTTTAAAATATTATATTTTGTATTTTCTTATTCCTTTAAGTATTAAACAGAACTTTGGTTATGTTTGGCTCCTCGAACCACATACCTTGGTTAAATTAATACTCCTCATTATTTGTTTAAGTATTTAATAGAACCTTGTTTATGCCTGACTCCTTGGACCACATACCTTGGGTAAATTAATACTCCTCATTATTTGTTTAAGTACATACCTTGGGTAAATTAATACTCCTCATTATTTGTTTAAGTATTAAATAGAACCTTGGTCATGCTTGGCTCCTTGGACCACATACTTTGGGTAAATTAATACTCCTCATTATTTGTTTAAGTATTAAATAGAACCTCGGTCATACCTAGTTTCTAGGATCACATGCCGTGGGTAAAATTAATGCTTCTTATTCCTTTAAGTGTTAAACAGAACTTTGGTTATGCTTGGCTCCTCGGGCCACATACCTCCGGTAAATCATCACTTCTTTGGTTATCTAAGTACTAAAGAGAACTTTAGTCATGTCTGGCTCCTTGGTCCACATACCTTGAGTAAATTAGTATCTACTCTATCTATGGTGGATGACCAAGACTCTTGCTGTAATAACTTAACTAAGAAATGTGTCCCTGAGCATTACTTAAAGCATTTGCAAGTATATCCATGATATATTCGTGGATAAATTAACACTTGCAAATACCTAGATCTACTGCTAAGTGGAGTGTTATGTGAAGTTAAAAAGAGAATCATGCAGTATACATAATCCTTTGAGCTACTTGTCTCAGATACATAAGGTACATTTTGAAGTTAAATTACACTTTGTTGAACGTCTTGAGCTGGGAAAGGTTAGCCCATTATCTTGCCATTTGCATGGAATGTTGTAATTAGATTGCCACTTATACAAACAATTGTTAAAGTTAGGAGTGAAGATGTATCTTGAATCAAAAGACATCATGTTACATAAATACAAGTAAACATAAAGGAAGTTAATGCTTTTCATTAAATAAAGCCTTAAAAAGGCAAGGAAAAGTACATATCTCAGAATGTAAACAACAATTACTTATAGAAGGAAATACGCCCTTTAAAAAGAAAAAAGAAAAAAGAAAACCCTTCAAAACATAACTAAGATCCTAAGTAGGCTTGGGAGGAAGATTGGCCTTTGCTGCAGGCTGAGAAGTAGCCTTGAACGCTGTTGTTTGGGCCACACCCTTGCTTTTAGGGTCTTCCTTATGGGTACAAGGGAGCGTAGCCAGCACTAAGACCTGGCCCTGGGATGCCCATTTTCCCTTGGAAAAGTCCTTAGCTAGCTATTTGTCCAGAACTGTCTCCTTAGCTGTTTCTTTGCCTTTCTCCACTGCCTTGGCTTGGTCAATCTCCTTTGAAGGGGCAGGAAGTGCAGTAGTAAGTTCCACCTGACTGGGTTCATGTGCTTGAGGAGCAGTTTCGGTTGGGGAGGTGGAGGGGCCTGCCACGCAGAGTGCGGGGGGTAGTAGGCATTCTCTGCCTTCCTCAGTAGGGAAGAAGTGTCTACCCTAGCTTGGTTTAGCGCTTTGTTCCATACTTGGAGGCAGTAACCTTTACAAAACCTAGTGACCTAGGCCTTGAGGGTCTCTTTAGTCTCGGTTACCCCAATGTCGTATCCCTCTTGCTCAGCCTTGGCAGCAGCTTCCTCAGCCTCTTCCAGTTTCTTCTTAAGAGCCTCTATCCACTCTTTGGCTATGGCCAGCTAGTCCTCAGTCTGGCAGAGTTGTTTGCGTTGAGTCTCCATCTACCTCTCAGCCCCTTGCAGAGTAGCCTTGGCATTCTTTTTCTCCTTGTCAGCCTCGGTCAGCTTGGTGTTTAATTCTTGGATCCTCTTGTCGGCCAACGTGAAGGATTCCATGGCAGCTATGCGTCGACCTTCCTCCTCCTTCATTTGCCTATGGGAGTTGTTCACTAGCTCCTCGGCCATGTGCCGCAGCTTAAATTGCCTTTTAAAAAAGATGTGAATAAAAAGAAAATGATGATGAGATAAGACAATTGGAACACTTAGTAAAAAAAAAAAAAAAGGGATGAAGAAGAACTTACCAATGCAAGATCCCTCTTCAGCATTAGAAACACTTCGTGTTTCTTCATGGTCCTCAGGTGAGCCATGTCATCAGGTAGCAGAAGGGGCTGCTCTAGAGCGTTTGCCACACATCCAACTTTCCCCTTTTAAGATTCTTTAATTGAGGAATCCATGGGAAAGGGAGACCCATTTAGCACCAAATGAGGGTTCCAGGCTGGGGCCTTGGAGTGATGGTCGTGCCCCCTTTCCATAATGGACCCCTCACTAGAGGACCTCGTCTAAGCTGTCCTTTCTACTTTGATCCCTTTCTGGGCCTTGGATTCCTTGGAGAGGATAACCTCTTCTTCCTTCACTACATCTTAGCCTTTTCTATCCCGCTTCCTCTTCTTGTCTGTAGGATCAAGTTAGGAGTTTTGGGCAGGAAGAGAAGTAGGAGGTTTGGTTTGTATGACCATCTAGAGCACTGTACTTCCCGCCTGAGACTCAATGAGGTCACAAAGGCTTGCCTTGGCCTTGCGGTGTAGCACTAGTAAAAAACACTAGGGGATTCTTGGACACTACTCACTTGTGCAAGGGGAAGGTGGTTGAAGTCGGTGGTTGAAGGCTCTAGAGACTGGGCCTGGTTGAAAACTTCAAAATCCTTCTTGTAGTCTGAAACTTCAACTACTCTCGCTATTTCTTTGGGAGCTAGTTGGGAAGGGGTTGCTTCTTCCTCGGTAGTGCGCTGGAATGGAAACTTTACTTGTTGTGTATCTTCTGGGGGGACTCCAGTAAGGAACCAAGCACGACGACATTGATCAGATTCAAGCGAGGGTCTTTCGCCTTTATGATGTATTTAGAAGCTTAAAAGCTAGAGGAGATGGGATCGTAGTCGAGAATGATGTGGGCTACTCTCAATTGTCCGTCGGTGTGGACAAAGATCTCAACTTGCAATATTATTTTTAGGTCAGGCTCGTTGACAAGACTGAGGTTAGGGATGGCAAAATACTTATTTGCAAATTCAACAAAAATAAAAACGTTGTTAGATTGCAATACAGGAAAAATCAAAATCAATTTACAAATGAAAACAAGAGAAGCAAACAAAATATATATATATATATATATATATATATTAGTGAGTAAAGGGGTATTGTTAGAGTCCTAAACCTAAACACCCCACCTAGTGTCCCCTCTCTTGTTGGGCAATGAAGTCCATCATGCCACTCCCCTGAGACAATCAGGAAATCCTTGTCCATACCCTTGTTAGTATCAGGGAAATACGATATCAGCCTGACTATAGGGACCCTAGTTTTCAGATAGTGTCCCTAGCTTTTAAGGTGTTGAGGATTGTATACCAAGTTAACGTCATGATGGGTGAGGTTCACACCCATCTTTTCGTAATGGACGTCTATGCTATCTAGAATCCTAAACACATTAGGGGCGCATTGGGTGGGTGAAAGTCTATGGGCAATGAGGTAATCCCTAGTCACTCTACCCATGGGGATTCTCATCATTCCCTCTATAAAGGCAATCATCGGGATTACTACTTCTCTCTCTTACCTCAGGGCATGCCACTCACCTCAGTGGCAATATTTGATAGAAACCCCATGTGGAATGCGATAACAGACTTTGAAACTCTCTATACCCTCTAGGGTGTCTACTAAACTAGCGAATCTACCTATTTGAAAGATAACTGAAGGTGTTAGGGTGACGAGGTGAAGTTAGAGGGTTCGAGGAAGAAAATTTTCTAAATTTAAGAAGAAATGTAAAGGGTAACTTACGAAAGTAAAGAAGGGCTCCTCGGATTGGTTCTTGAGAATTGAAGATGCAAAAAGTGGAACTACCAGAATCTTCAAGCAATATATATAAGAAAGAGAAAAGTGAGCGGGAGGATTCCCGCCCAAATCCCCATAAAATTTCTCCACCGCAAGATCTCCATCACACCGTAGGATGTGGGGGACAGGGTGCCAAATGAAATAAATGTTGGGGTGTCCTGGATGCTGAAGTGTCAGGAGCGTGCCACTTTGCAGTTGAAGAGACACTTGCATAGAGAGAAATGACTAGGATAAGCAAAATTCCCTTCTTTTTTTCTGAGGAGCGAAAGAATGGAATTTCGAGGGACTATTGTAGGGATAAAGGGCCCAAGCATGGGCATTAGGCTGTGGGCCGTGTCTGAGGACATCAGGTAGTCAGAGGTCATGTCATAATGATGAAGGCCTATAGAGCAATGGCCCGTGGAAGAAGCTTGGTTATGAGGAATTGGAGATGTTGTCTGAGGAGAAGTACCTCCTCGACTGGGAAGAGTAGGGGCCATGTGTCCAACCTTTCGTAAAAAAAAACGCAATAGCCGATCATTCTGGTAAGGATAAACATCATGAGGGGGTAAGACAAAAGAGAGTTAGAAAATATCTGAGGAGAAAGCTGCTGCCATTGCATTGAATGCTTTGCAGCTAATCCCCTTGTTGCATTAATGTGGAGGTGATACCTGAACAATAACCTCCAGCCTTACAGCTACCCACGAAGACTTCAGGAAGGTGCTAATAGGACAAGTATCAGAGCCAACAATCTGATCTACACGTGGAGGGCTAAAATGAAGTAAGGAAGGGAAATATAAGGAAGGAAATTCCCATTACGAGAGGATCATCAGATAATCTAGAGAAAAATCAGTGTACACTCAAGAACTGTAATTGTGGTTAAGTGTAAGAGAAATACATAAGAGCAACCTTCCTAGGACTTTGCTGAGGAGGATTTTCCTTGTTCAAACTGTTTATTTTATGCTTTACATTATCAGCCAACCTACTATGATCATTGAGCACCTAACTCATTGAAAGTTCAGTTTCAAGCCCACCATCTAAAAATTCATTGATTTGGGCTCTTTGGGCCATTGACCTTTCTTTTGGGCTTTGGGGAATCAAATGTGTCCTTATAGTAGCATTATATAAAACTTAAAAAAATGGAAAATACTTTTAAATAACACAAATTATTTACCTTACAAGTTTTACATTATATTATTATAAAATAATTATATTACATTTTTTCACACATTAAGTGGGTTTAGAAATAAAATAAAAGACTTGGACTTTTTGTTGGCTTCATTTAGTGTGACAACACAAAACCCACATTTTTCTACGTCATTATGCTAAATACGTCAAAACAACCAACTCAAAATTCTCAATTAATGTCTTATGTATACTAGAAACTAAAGGTTAATTTTTGCTCACTTGTGCAAATCCATTTATTGTACAAATATAAGTAAGAATAGAGATATTTTTCCTATTAAAAAAAAAAGTAAGAATATATAGATAAATTTCCTTTGCTGATTCATGCGAAATTTGAAAACTGTCCGCTCATGATTAATAGATTTTTAAAGAAAAAAACTTTAAATAAGTATTTTTATTTTTTTAGGAAGAAAACCGCTTAGCTTTTATTAAATTGAAGTGGCTAAATCAGCCTAAAGTACAAAAGAAATCGGGGTAGAATATCCTCTATCCACATAACAAAGTCATAGATACTTAAAGCATATCGAGCAACCTTATTACCTCCTCTCTTAGTATAAGAGTTATGTAATTGATGAAAAGAACTAGAATAATGACCAACATCTCCAATTAGCAGACCATCAGATGACAGCATTCCACATTTATGTTGCAGAGATGACATTAGCGTTAGAGAATCTCCCTCCAAGATAGCATGGGTAAAGCCGAGTTCCGTCGCAAACTGAAGACTTGTATGTCTATAGCTTCAATAGCCCTCGGACTGTAAGCTAGATTTAGCAGCCGGGATTGAGATGCCAACACGAAACCTTCTCTATTCCAAATGGCAATACTAACACCAGATTTATTTTAACAAAACCAGGGGGTGGGGGAAATACTTTAGATAAGTAATATAAATTTTACATTAGAAAAAAGTGTGACACTATCAAATATAATAAGACGATATTGCTGCCTTAACAGAGAAACTTTCAAAAATATATATTGTTTGCTCTTTAACCATATTTAATACAACAAAAACTTTCATCTTTAGTATGATTTTTTTTTAAATGGTAGATTACAATATTCCCTTTCGTCCTATCGTTCAAAAATTTCTAACTACATTTGACCGTTCAACACTACAAAAAACAATAGTTATAATGGTGTTTGAAAAACGCCACTACAAATCCTAAAAACAGCACTATAAGTCCATTTGGGTTATAGTGGCATTTTTATAGTAGTGCCACAAAATGCCACTATTGCCCTGTGACCTTATAGTGGCATTTATAAAACGCTGCTATAGGTGAATTTAAAAAAAAAAAAAAGCTATAGCAACACTTTTACTCGTCGCTCTAGGTCTCAGGTAGTGGCATTTATAAAATGCTGCTATAGGCCAAAATAATATATTTAAAAAAAATTATCTAGCATTTTAAAAATGCCACTCATCTCCAACTTTCAAATTTTAAAAATTTTGATTTTAATTAAATTAATTAAAAAAACAGAGTTAAAACAATATATATATATATATATAATGAAGAACACAAATCCGGAAAAGTTAAACACAAGAACACAACCCAAAATACAAACACAATATACTCCAAAATACAAGAACGCAAACCCATAATATCTCATCTCCTTCAACGAAACCAACCTAAGTCCAACACTAAATCCATTCAAGGAACTAACCCAAACACAAGTAAAAGTTCAAGAACACAAACCCAAATTTAAACATAAGCACAAGATCAGAAACACGAGCACAAATCCAAAATCTGGACTAAAAGCAGCCTTGTGCTGTTACCTGTTGCTCCAACATTTATTGGGTTTTGCTCTTCTTCTTTTCTTTTAATTATTTAATTTTTTGCAAATTGGGTTTTGCTCCAACGTTAACAATGACTTGGTTTTCTTTTTTTGTTTTGTTATTTTCTGTTAATTACTCAATTGTTACTTTTAGGGGGGGGGGGGGGAATCTTGCTTTGGTTTTTGTTTTTTTCTATACTTCTCATTGGGTTGTTCTTTTTCTTTTTTGCATTCGTTTTTTCATATGTTTTGATTTTTTTGGTTAATCCCTTCTGTTTTTTTTCCCCCCCTTCTAATTTGTTACCTTTTTTGATTTAGTAGGGGCATAAAAGTAAATTTATACAAATTACATTTTCTATCTCTCTACTTTTCCACCTCCAAACCAAACAACATGGGGGAAAACTAAAATATTTCTATCCTCTCACTTTTTTATCATCTCCCAATTTTCTATCCTTTCACTTTTCTACTCCTCTAACCAAATAAGCCCTCAAGCAAACTCAAGTACATTCTACCCAAAACACTTTTCTTTTTCTCCCCAGAAAAATACATTAAAATGAGAAAATAAACTACAAGCAATATGTCATTTAATTAAAGCCAATAAAAATATGGATTTAATAATTACCTACCATGGTGACCACGTGCTCACAAGCCCAAATAAACCTAAGGATCCACATCAATTGGCCACATAAATCCCCAATTGGCTAGTGAAACGTCCCATGTGGTAAACAAACATAGAAAATTATTATTACCTCTGTTCCAAATTATTGGTCATGTATAGAAAACCCAACTTTTTTAAGAGAACATTATTTATTATCTTATCTCTTAATTAAAAAGCTAAAAGTTTCCAAAAGAGATTAAATTTGGTTTGGAGTTGGTGCAAAACATTGCTTTTACGCCAGCCAATGAAAACATGCCACATCCTTCTCCTTTAAGTGATATAACACATTCCTCTACTATACTCTCTTTGATTGATTATTCACAATTCTTGTGTTTCATCTCTCTCCTCTCACAGGCCTCTCCACCTTCTTCTTCTTTCGATTTTCTTTCTCTCTCCATTCCCTCTATAACTCTCTCTTCTAGCCTTTTTTTTTTTCCTTCCTTTTCCGTACCATCAAATCCATTGCTTTCCTTCTCTTGTGGTACTCATCTTCCTTGTTGATCCATGCATTAACACAGTGGGCATTAAATCTGAAAGTTTCAGAGATGGAAACAATGCTTCAAGTTGAAGGAAAAGAAAAGTAACACCAAAATGCAAGCTTCGGCCTAATCCAATAATATTCAACTTGGGTCTTTTGCAAGTCTTTCACAATACTCCTTAAACTAATCAAACAGTGATAGAAACCCATATCTCAAATTTGCAACTTTTTACATAAACACGTCACACTTCACATTTCACATCATAATCAAAAGAAAATTTACATCTAAAAAAGAAATCACAAATTCTACAAAGATTACCTTTTCCATACTAAAATTTCACCCAAAAAAAAAAAAAGGGAAAAGGGAAAAGGGGTTTTGTAACACATTATAGGTCTGTGACGATGCACTAAACCATCGGCCTCCTTTTGAACCCAATTGGGTTCAGTGCTGTTAGCTTTGTCGTGGGCAGGTCCATGATGCATGTTTGGTTTTGTGGGGTTGAGAAGCAGGGGATAAATGTGGCGGGAAAGATGTGATTATTTGCTTTTATTGAGCACGGAGTTGGATGAATCAATGAAAGGGAATGATTGAGACTTTTGAAGTGTTTGTTGATCTTTGATGATGATTATGAACACAAACTCTACCCTAGGTTGGATGACTTTTTGTGTGTGAGAGAGAGAATCGGTCATAGAGAGTTACAAAGGGAATGAAGAGAGAAAGAAAATCCAAAGATGAAGAGAGCAAAGTAGAGAAATGTTATATAACTTGAAGGAGAAGGACGTGGCATGTTTTCATTAGTTGGCATAAAAGTAGTGTTTTACGCCAGTTTTGGACGGTTAGATTCTAAAAGTTTAGAACAATTGGCAAATCATGAGCATAATCTTGTCTAGATGTGGATCTTAGAGTCTATAGAATTTATTAGACAGTGCTCAAAATGCTGCAAATTAGAATACAAGAAAAAGGAAGCTGCAGGTTCAAGAATTCGAAATATGCCAGGTTCGATCGATTGAGAACAAGGCTTGACCGATTGAGATGCGAAATCTGTAGATTTTAATTTCGATCGGCCTACTGCTCATCAAGCTCATTTAGTGATTAGGGTTTCAAATCTATTTAACATAATATTTAAAGGAAACCCTAAACCAAGTTTTGAGGAGACTTTGGAGGTGCTTTTTTGAGATTGAAAAGATATTGTGCCTTCCTCTTTCAAAGTCACTACCGGAAATCATTTTAATACTATTAGAATCAGTAGATCTGAAGTTGCTGTAATAAGATCAACAACTGTTGATGATCTAAATCTTCAAAGGTGCTCTTGAAGTCACAAATAGACATGGCAAAACAGGTCAGAATTTTCTGACCTACCCAAAAAAAATACCCGACTTGAATCCGATTTTTTTGACCCGAAGCAAAAACAGGTTTACCCATGACTCGACCCGTGTTTTTTGCGGGTCAACCTAAATTGAACCCAAACCATTTTTCAAAAAAAAAAAATGGTAAAAAAAATAATAAAATTAAGACAATATTGGTTTCTTTGTTTGTTGTGAGCTTTAAGGAAACAATTGAGACATTTACATAGCTGCATGTAAATTAATTGAAAGATGAATGGTTGAGCATTCTGTAATGAATAAAGATTATTAGATATCAAATAGCAAAATACATGCCAAGATAATCTGGTTACAGCAGAGTTAAAAACATAGATTTAAAATTGTGGACATATGTGAGAAATATTCACAAGTGTGAAAATAGTGAAGTCAAAATTTCAAATTAGCATAAATTATGAATGCTTAGACCCATTTTTTTATCAATTTATGTCCAAAATAAACTGTTTTTCAAAATAAATTATGATATTTCTTAGAGTGTATGTTGCTTAACAATGATATGATATTCATAAAAGAGACCATGTATAAATAAGTAAACAATCAAACTTTAATATATATCTCAAATTGAAATAGAGCGTTAACCATAATTGATAATAGATTATAAAATTAATTTTCAAGATTGTAAATTTCTTATATGTTTTTATTCTTTGTCAAATGAGTTATCCAATAAGTCATTTGTAATTTTGTTTTATATTTTGGGATGTTGATCTTGTTTAGAAATAAAACTTGTGTATTTGTTTTACTTATTTTTATGTTATTTTGTTTTAGATAGCAATGTTATGATTTGTATAATTTTAAAATTATTGAATAATTATTAACAAGTTTAACTGAGTTCATTATTGATATAAGTGGTGAATTCAAAGTAATGCATTTTGCATCGAGTAATTTGGTGTATGACTTTCTAAATGGCAAATAGATGTTGTTTTCTTTATTTTAAAACAAAAATTCATGTGAAAAGTTTGGGTCAACCCGACCCGCAACCCGATTGACCCGAACCCATTTTTAACCCGCAACCCATTCGACCTGACTCGAACCCGATTCGACCGGCCCGTTTTGCCATGTCTAGTCTCAAACTGGAGAGTTTGTGTTGTTAAACCTATGAATGAGATTTCAAAGTCATAAGCGTGGGAGCTTGTGTTTCAGCAAATCCAAGAAAGAAGAGTCCGTGGATTAGGAGCTTGCACGTGATCGTGTCAGTAAGTTAAAACTGGAGATAGTAATAGATTTATGGTTAAATCTTTTGTAAAAACTCCAATTCTTTATTAGTGGATTTGTTTACCTTGAGCATAATTAGGTCAAATCTTCCCCATATTTTTATCTTGAAATTGTTCGTTTCATTAGTTTTCTTGGGTGAATACTTTTCCGCTTGTGCATAATATGATCTTCTACTGTTTAACCCAAGCAAACACTTGGCTAATTCATTAGGCTAAACTAATCTAGTTTTAAGGGGTCTAAACAAACATGAACCGAATTTAATATTTTTCCGAAAATACCCTTAAACAAAGTTCTCAAAAAATTTTATCTTTTGAAGTGCTCATGTTTAGTAGGGATATAATTGGAGACTCAGTAAATTAATCTATATATATCTAAAATTAAAGCGTAGCATTTATTGTTGTCTCACTTTTATTAAGCTACATTAGCGCCATGTCATTATTTTATTTCCATTAACAAACAAAATTATTTTATTTCCATTCTTTTTTATGTTAGTATTTAGACGCTTTCACAGATTCCACTTCAACTTTCATAATACCTATGAATCTATGTCCACTATTTTCAACTTCCCACATAATCTCTTTAGTGTCTCAAACTCTCTCTCTCCATGGACCTTCGTTACATATATGGTTCAGTCATCTATCAATTCAAAATGGAGCAAATAAAAGTGTGATTCTCTGCCTACAACTGTAACCGAGCCTCGGATCCTCCATGCAGCATTAATGATGTGTAGTAAATGCGGCACAGAGAACTTTATGTAGTCTAGTATGAACCCTATGGCACATAAGTTCCAAAAATCACGTTGCATGTTGGCTTCTTCAGGATCTGCTTCTATGATAGGTCCATGTCTTGCAAAAGGCATTCCATCTCCCTCATTTGACAGAATATCAGACTCAGTTTCTTCATCAGAGGGGTCATTAATTGCTGATATATGAGCCACTACTTTAGTCCAACCAAATTCACGTACAGTGAACTGGTCATCCATCCAGACAAAACACAAGACACAAAATACTCAGAGAGGAAAGGACACAAAGAGAGCACCAAAAGTAAGAAGATACCACAAAAGCAAAAGGGAACAAAAAAAAGGATGACCAAGCAGGGAAGAAAAGATGGTAAACAAGTGTAAAGGAAAAGAGTTAAGTGGAAAAGTCTACCCCTCGATTTCAACAATGCTGTAAGTACCACACGGTAGAAACAAAGCATTAAGATGAAAGGACAGCAAAGGAAAAAGAAAAGGACGTAAAAAAGCACTGATTGGAAAAGAGTGGAGGTGAGGTTGATAGGACAAACGAAGGCAAAAACGCCGGCTAAGCTGTGATAGGACCAAGCTCTCCTAAAGAGAGAAATTATTCAATTTCTTGAACAAATTATGTGTTACTGTTGCTAAAAGAACAATAACCATTCAAATAATAATTATATTCTCTATATATATATATATATGTGTGTGTGTGTGTGTAAGCGCGCACATACATGTGTGTGAACAAATCATGCTAAATGTTTTATAACTAAACTGACACTTCCTCGTGCATAAAATACTTAAGGGTTTAGGAGAAAATGATTCAAGTTGTGGATTTATTAACATATTGTAATTATTTCTTTAAAAAAAAAAAAAAAGAACATGGAGTCCGCAAGTATAAGTGTAATATTCAACCACATAAAACTCTACACTAAGGTTTGTCTTGTTTTCATTTTTATACTTTTTTTTGAACCATTCTTATTATGTTAATTTGATTTTTCTTTTATTTGTCATAATTACTCTACGCTGTATTTAATTATAAAGTTTATATGGTATATTATATATTTGATGGCTAATTTAAATGATTTCTTGACAAAATTTTGTTTGAAAAATTTGATAAGTTATGTTATATATCTTTGGTTTTTCTTTTTAGTAATGGCAGTTTCTTAATTTATATGGTAAGAATTTTCTTTAGGTGATTCACAAAAAATAACCCTTAACGAATTATTATTATAAAATTTTTACTTTCAAATAAGCTTAACCACAAAATAAACATTAATAATATATTCTTATGCATGCGTGGGTCTGCGACTAGTAACTTTTAATTTTAGAAACATGAAAAATTTTGGAACCTCTTAAAATGGAATATAAAACCAATTATTTGGTACAGGTGAACATTTTTCGCTATTGTTGCTAAGCTATAGTACAAGTCAAATTTAGGAAAAATTATAAGATCCACATGGTGGACAAGTGATGTGGTCCACCATTCCACTAAAAAAACTGTCATTTGTTTAAAATTGTTAGTTAGAAAATTTTTTTAAATAGAAATTAATTACTGACTCAGCAATTTTAAACAAGTGGAAGTTTTTTAGTAAAATGGTAGACAAGTGACGTGGTCCACCAGAGTACTCTATAATTTCTCCAAATTTAGCTTGCTACAAGCTTCTTTTCGTTCTTATTACTATAGAGCTAGTCCAATTCTGGTAAAAAAAAATATGGGGTTTTGGTTAAATTTTTGTTAAAACAACAGTTTTCCTAAACCAGTGCTAGTGCTGTTAAGCTTGTTATAACTTATAAGACTGTAACTGTGTTGAATAAAACATAACACATTATCAGCCTCTTATGTCTCCTAATCATATCTGTTGCTAGCGCTAAATGATTAATTTTCTACAGCGCAATTGTCAGCCTCCCTAGATGCAGTTTGGATTTGTATCTTCATTTCTTTGCCTATATATATATATGTGTGTGTGTGTGTAATTCTTTGCTCCCAACCAATCTGCATTATTCCTTTTTGCTTTCATTTTTTCATACTTTTCTTTTTGCTTATTATCACCTCAGATTCTGAGTTCTTTTTCCTACTTAAATACTTCATTTGCATCTTTGCTGTTCTCATTTTCTTTCACAATGGCGAGTGAGATGAAAATTTTTGAACTGTTATTTGCTCTCCTAGTGGTCTTACATTTGAAACTTCACGTTCATGGAAAGCCGCAAGTACCTTGTTATTTCATTTTCGGAGACTCATTAGCGGATAATGGCAATAATAACTTGCTTCAGACAGAGGCAAAAGCAAATTACCAGCCATATGGTATTGACTTCCCTAATGGGCCAACAGGAAGGTTTACCAACGGCCTAAACACGGTTGATATAATAGGTTTTGCCTCTCTCTCTCTCTCTGAGAATATGGCTTATTGTTATTTTGTTTTGCTATGTTTTCTGTTAGAAACAAGTACTATGTTAAGCGTAGATTTTCTCTCTACAGCTGAACTTTTGGGGTTCGACAAGCGAATTCCACCCTTCACAACTGCTAACGGCTCGGACATTCTTCAAGGTGTGAATTATGCATCTGGCGCAGCAGGAATTCGTAATGAAACTGGCCAACACTTGGTAAATTATATGATCAATTAACTTCTTATATAATCTTGAATTGGCATCTGGTTGCATACGTTTTATAATTGTAAGATTTTGTATAAATACATCACAAGTGATCAATACATACTAAATCTTCTCTATGCAGGGTTCTCGCATCAGCTTGGATGGGCAATTGAAGAATCACCGAATTACGGTCTCACGCATTCTTGAATTACTAAGAAATAAGTACTCAACCACCAAGTACCTAAACAAGTGCTTATATTCAGTTGGAATGGGGAATAATGATTACATTAACAACTACTTCTTGCCTAAGAAATACAGCACAAGCCACCATTATACTCCAGAGCAATATGCCAGTGTTCTTATTAGACAATATTCTCATCAAATAAAGGTCAATTAGTGGTTTGGGTGGAATGTATTTCTTTATTTGTGACCATACCTGATCCATTTCTCACCAATCCCCTCTTTTTGTTTCAGGTTTTGTACCTTTACGGAGCAAGAAAGGATGCAATATTTGGACTGGGAGTAATAGGGTGCACTCCAGATGCAATTTCTTTATATGGCACAAAGGGCTCAGTGTGTGTAGATGAGATGAACGCTGCGGTCACTCTCTTTAACAAGCAGCTTATATCACTTGTTGATTATTTGAATAGGAATCTAACTGATGCAAAATTTATATATCTGAACTCTTTTGGGATGGCGACAGGGAATGTATCAGCTCTTGGTACAATTCCTCAAACCTAATTTTGTTCTTTGTATTATTTCTTATGTCTCATTACTACAGTTTTTGTAACTATATAATATAATTTTTTGATCAAGTATAAACAGTAACTATGTATTATTTCCTTTATGCATTTCAGGTTTCAAGGTTACGAATGTTGGGTGTTGTCCAATAGGGAAAAATGGACGGTGTGCTCCTTCACAAACTCCATGCAAGAATAGGAATGAATATATATGACATCGAAGATTATTGGCATTGAAGAAAGAGATTATAACAATTGCATAAAAACAATCATGCTTCGAACAAAACAATGATTAATAATTCAAAGATAAAAAAACCATTCATCATTATAAACAAGAAGTATAAGAAAAAGAAAGGGTGATTGACAACAACCTCTTGCATGAGCACTCCTTGTTCTTGAGAGGATGTTTTAGGGTTCAAAGAAACTTATTCAGTTATCTTTGAAACCTAAAACCCTAATTTAAGTAGCAAATCTCAGAAAAGATCAGCAAATAGTAGCAATTTGAGAGTCTTAAAATGTATACCTCTGAAAGCGTAAAAAAAAAGGTGTTGAATTATGAGGTTCAATCTCTATTTATAGAGGCCAAAAGACTCTAAAAAATAGGCACGGATGATTAGGATGTGAATCCGGACGCATCCTTTTGCGAAAAGATCAAAAAGGGTATGCATTATCATCACCCGAAGGCCGTTGGGCCAAAGCCCAACAGGAGCCAATTCGGCCCTTTTAAAGTGTTGTTCGGCACTCCAAAAGTGCCAAATGGGCTCTTGGACACCGAACGCTCTTTCGTGTTCGGGTGCCATTTGGACTCCCCTTCTAGAGTTTTTTGACCCGTCCTCGCACCTAGACGTATTTTCATCCGTTATCCTTGATTTTTTTTTTATCTCTTTTCTGGATATTTAGGCTTTTTAAGAACAATTATCTTATAGATAAATACCCTAAAATAAATCTTGATAAAGTTCAGATTATCCACAATTTTATCGTTATCCAATCATCCCTTTTATTCCTATGCATTCATCCCTATTTTTAACACTAAATATCAACCAATCACAAAAGTATTTAATTAATTTTAATTGCTTAACCAATCAAAATTAATTTAAATTGATCGTGTGTGGTTGACTCTATCTAGACACAATGCATGTTGACTGTGCAAACTTGATCATGTGATATCTTTCTATTCGATGGTCCAATTTGAAAACCGGAAACACCGTTGCGACCATTAGAATCTCAAGATCATTTTTATGATATGCAATGAATTGATGCATGTAATGCAAAGACAAATTGATTTATGTAATGTAAGAACAAATTGATGCATGTAATGCAATCATGATTTTTGGGGTACATGGATGGTCATTCAAGTCATTCTCCTTGATTAAATCATGGGTGCAAGATTAAGTGTCTACAAAATGCCCCTCATTGACAGAGCTTGGAAAGCAAATGTCAATGTAAAAAAAAAGGCACTGATTTTAGCGGCCATGATTTAATTGAGGTTGAATTTTCAAAGATTGCCTAGCCCTCAAACCTAAAATCATGGAACATAGAACTAGTGCCTTATCTTTTAACAAAAAAAATGAAAATACCGGACTTAGCTGGTAGTTGATGACTCTTGACAATTGGGGTGACCAAGAGACTTTTTCAATCCTGATCTTGAAACTGGAGTTGTCTGTGACTAAAGGACTTTTCTACCTCGATCTTGATGAAAGGCAACTAAAGGGCTTCTCTACCTTGAAACTGGAATTGCTGGAATGCTGGTCAAAGAGGCTTCTCTACTTTGATCTTAACGAAAGGTAACCAAAGGGCTTCTCTACATTGAAACTGGAATTGCTGGAATGCTGGTCAAAGGTCTTCTCCACTTTAATCTGTACTACTGAAATGTTCGTTCAAAGGTCTTCTCCAGTTTGATTGGAGTCTTCTTTACTTTAATTTGAAATTGCTAAAATGTTGATCAAAGGTCTTTTCTACTTCAATCTGGAGTTGTTGGAACGTCTCTTCTACTTTGATATGAAATTGGTGAAATGTCGATCAAGGTCTTCTTTACTTCGATTTGGAATTGCTGAAATGTTGATCAAAGGTCTTCTCTACTTCAATCTAGAGTTGGAATGTCGATCAAGGTCTTCTCTGCTTCGATCTGGAGTTGTTGAAATGTCGATCAAGGTCTTCTCTACTTCGATCTGGAATTATTGGAATTTGGATCAAAGGTCTTCTCTACCTCGATCTGGAGTGCTGAAATATTGATCTAGGGCTTCTCTACCTCGATCTAGAATGCTAAAATGTTGATCAAAGGTTTTTTCTGCCTCAATCTGGAATCGTTGAAATGTTGATCTAGGGCTTCTCTACCTCAATCTGGAATGCTAAAATGTTGATGACAGGTCATCTTTCCTTCAATCTGGAGTTGGAATGTTGATCAAGGTCTTCTCTACTTCAATTTGGAATTGTTGAAATGTCCATCAAGGTCTTCTCTACTTTGATATGGAATTGTTGGAATGTGGATCAAAGGTCTTCTCTACCTCAATTTGAAGTGCTGAAATGTTAATCTAGGGCTTCTCTACCTCGATTTGGAATTGTTAAAATGTTGATCTAGGGCTTCTTCACCTTGATCTGGAAGGCTGAAATGTTGATCAAAGGTCTTCTCTACCACGATCTGGAATTGTTGAAATGTTGATCTAGGGCTTCTCTTCCTCGATCTGGAATGTTGAAATGTTGATCAAAAGTCTTTTCTACTTCAACTTGGAGTTGGAATGTCGATCAAGGTCTTCTTTACTTCGATCTAGAATTGTTGAAATGTTGATCTAGGGCTTCTCTACCTCGATCTAGAATTGTTGAAATGTTGATCTAGGGCTTCTCTGCCTCGATCTGGAATTGTTGAAATTTTGATCAAAGGTCTTCTCTACCTCGATCTGGAATGTTGAAATGTTGATCTAGGCCTTCTCTGCCTCGATCTTGAATTGTTGAAATGTTGATCTAGGGCTTTTCTACCTCGATCTGGAATGCTGAAATGTTGATAAAAGGTCTTCTCTATTTCAATCTAGAGTTGGAATGTTGATCTAGGGCTTTTCTACCTCGATCTGGAATGTTGAAATGTTGATCAAGGGCTCCTCTACCTCGATCTGGAATGCTGAAATGTTGATCTAGGGCTTTTTTACATAGATTTGGAATACTGCCGGTAAAAAGTCAAAATTTGGGTTTAGACTTTAAATTATGAGAGCATTGTGATTCAACTGTGTTTGGGATGTGTGATCTTCATTTGTTCTTTCTTGGTTTGAACTTTATCAAGAAAAGTTTGATTGACAAAATATTCTATTTGTTGGGAAATTTAGACCCCGGTTGATAGAATTAACAAGTTTTAAACCCAAGTTGTTAATTAGATTTATTTTGAATAAAACTTGTTAAAACAAACAAACATCAATATCATGTCAAAATCATGTAGCGGAAAAATAAATAAGACAAGATATGATGACTCAAGAAAACAAATGAAACAAACTAGTTTCACGGTAAAAAGCCTGAGGGGAAATCTTCCCAAAAAGCAATCCACTATAGTAAAGAGAAGTTTCAGATATAGTACAAAACCTTTGTTCCTAGACTCTACAATCCCCGTAGATGAACTCATAGCAGAAACCTTCTACCGCTTCAGAACCTCTGAACTCTTCAATATATGAACGCCAACTTTTGATGCACGAATCCCAGTACATGACTAACCAATTGCGTGGATCCCAGTACGCGACTTCAATCACCAACTAGAAGAAGATATTGGCTACAAAGTTCTTCACTTCATCAATAATGAAGATCAAGAAGCACTTGGCTACAAAACCTTAAGGCGCAAAGATGCAGTAGCTTCTTTCAGAGAGAATAAGTATTGGTCACCTTTTGCATATGTTCTCCTTGTATTCTTTTATGTGACGGCCTCTAAAATAAGCCTTATATAGGTCTAGGGTTGTGAGAAAAGAAACCCTACACATATATGTCAGCATAGGCCGAAAATCAGATCTGAAAATCTAAATTCCCGTAACCTCGACAAATAGCCAAGTGTCGAGGAGGTGTCAAGCTTTAAACTTCGACAGATACAGCTATCGAGAAGCTATCAAGGGGATAGAAGGTTTCTCGATCGATTGACCTACCTATCGAGAGGTGTCGAGATTGCGATAACAATCAACTGAAGAGCTCGATAGATAGCTTTGTTGCTGAGAGGTGTCGAGCAGCTATCGAGCTATCTGTCCGCAGGTGTCGAGCTATCTGTCCAGCTTTAGTGAACAGCTTTTCTTCACTTGTTTCTTGGTTCAATCTTCATGGCTTTAATACTAGACTTGAACAACATGTTTCTTGAAGTATTAAACACATCTTAGATCTACCCAATTACAAGTAAAATGCGTTTTGTTAAAGGATTAGCCAACTACATAAAATATTGACATATGTTCCTAACATGATCCACATATGTCCTAACACTATTTTTGATTCTTTGAAACTTGGAAGTTTTGAAATTGATATTTAAAATTTTGAGACTTTGGAACTTTGTGATTTTGAATTGAAATTTGGAACTTGAAATCTAAAGTTCAGAATTTTGAAAATTAAGGCTTGAAATTTTGATTATGAAATTTGAGGTTTGGATTTTTTTTTTTGCTTCATCTTCCATCAACTTCTCTTCCTCCATTAACACTATTCACCCTCTTCTTCCCCTTGATTTTTCTTCTTCATCTCACCATTTCTTCTCACAAAAAACACTTTCTAAACTTCCTTACCTTCCCTCATCCATCTCTATCAATATTTCTTTAGATCCTTGTGTTTCAAGCATTTTCATCACACACCCATTTTTTGTGAAACCCATTTTCTTTGCATCAAAATGGCTTCTTCCTCCAAGGGATCTTCTTTTCTTGCTTTTCATGGTAAGAAATATGATCCAACATTTGATTGGCATGATGATGATGGACTTCTTCGAGACCCTAGGACCCATGCTGCATATTGTCATGTAGACACCAAGCTGATAAATTTTTTTTTTCCCGAAAAATGTTGCTGCATGTTTCATTGAAAGTTTCATGGTGAGATATTGTCATTTGGTTATCTTGAAATTTTTGGGGCATTGCATGATTGGTCATGTTGGAGAATGTTGGCTTTGGAGCATTCTTGAAGAGTTGTTTTTTCTTTGATCATGGTGCAATTTGGACAATGTTGGTGGCTTATGGAATTTTGACAATGTAGGTAGATTGTGATGTCGTTGGATGAATTTTGGTTTGGATTTTGGGAGTATTGGCATTATGAAAAATTTGTGTTACGCTTATGTGAATATGTTCATGATGTATGTGTGAAAAGTTTTTTGGCATGCGTAAACTTTGTTTTATGGACATGGCAAAATTTTATTGGTAAATTTGTGGGTATGTAATAATTTTTGGACATGAGAAATATTTTGTTGGGTATGTGATTTTGATTCTTGGAAATTTTGTGTGGTTATGATTTTGGCTATGTAAGAATTTATTTGTGCATGGGCATGAACTTGTGGGAATTTTTTTATGGCTATCTTGGACATGTAGGAATTTTTGCATGGCTATGAAAGAATTTTGGTAGTTGTGTATGGATATGTGAAAATTTTGGTAATTGTGAAATTTTTGTGGGACATTGATTTTTTGTGGTGGTGGGGCATTGGTTGTGAGAATATTTTTTATGGAAATTTTTGGTCATGTGGGTTTTGGTCATGGAAATTGATGAGCTGAACTTTTATGTTGCAGAGTCTCAAGAGTTAAGACAGTTTCCAAATGTTGAAAAGTGCATGGGCAACTTTGTCTCCTAGCATCAAAAACATCATCAATGAAGTTGGTTTTGGCACTTTCTTTGAAGCTTTGTTAAATCAAGAGACACATGAATACGAAGATCTTCAGTTACTTCTTGCCTTGGCAGAGCGCTTTTGGGAACTACTTGTTCCTTCCATTTTCTAGGCATTGGGGAAGTAATGTTGACACCTTATGACTTCTCTGTTATCACGAGTCTGAAGTTGGGTGGTAAAAGAATTCTTATCAGTGATTCCCTTACTTTAGTTGAACTCAAGAAACTTCTAGGTGTATTGCTTTCTAGAATGAAGAGCAACAATATTCCTTTGTCTTGGCTATGTGAGAATATTCCCAAATGTGAGACTATGGCAAAGGGTGATTGTATGTTCATGTTTTTTTTTTTTTTTTTTTATTGGGACCTTCTTGTGTCCGGATTTAGGTAGTACTGTTAATCTGCGCAACTTGGGGAGGAGCTTGAGAAAAATTGAACAAATCCAAAATTATAACTAGGGCAACATGACTTATACTACTCTAATGCATTTCATGACCCAACTCTCTAGACAGAGCCTTTCAAGCTTGGGTGGGGCTCCATCTGTATGGCAGGTGAGGTTTGGTATTTATTTTGGCTATGTGTGGGTTTTGGAAAGTTATTTTGGCTATGTATGAGTTTTGGAAAGTTATTTTGACTATGTAGTAATGGTGTTGTGAATTTTTCAGGTATGGATGTATGAGTACTTTGGAGTTGGTCCTAAAATTCGAGAAGAAGTTGCTGGTATTTTTCCTAGATTTCTCCGTTGGTTACCCAAACATCATTTGTCTACAGCTTCCAGACATTCTTTGGAAATTTGGCACTTGCTGATTGACAATCTGACCACTAATGATGTGAGTTCTTCCTTCCTTCTTCTTTTAAATCTTTGTCACTTGGTTATGGCTTGGTCATTTCTCATTCTGAGTTCCTTTTGTGATTTTTCAGATGAACTTAAATCCTTAGGTTGGATGTGAGGGGTATGCTGAGTGCGAGCGGGCTCTAGAACTGAATGGCCACCAAGTTTTGTTTGAATGTGGGCATGGAAAGTATTGATATCTTGGTGTTAGGGTGTTGCCCCAAGTTGAACATGAGTATCCTCCTACCACAATTCCAACTCCTCCTTGTCACACTATTCGATTGGCTGACTTTCTAACTGAAGAAGAGATTGCTCGGGCTCGTGATGGCTATATTGTTGCAGAAGTAGAAGGGAATTATTTTGAATTCATCCGGGATCATCTGCAAGGCTGCTTGGTTGGTAGAATGGTATTTCTCTTTCTCTTCTAAGATCAAATTTCTTGATCTTGTAAATTCCTTTTCATATTTCTGCTTGGTAACAATACTTGCATGTTGGATTTTCAACCTCCATCTTCTGAAGGAAAGGAAAGGGGAGAGGAAGAGGAAGAGATACCCGCTCCTCATCATGCTAGTAGCTCTTCTAGTTCCCTCATGGAGACTTATCCTCATTTTCCAGCATGGCAGTATGAAGTGATGAATCCTGATGGAACGTATAGTTCTATGCCTTTGACAGGCCAAAACATGTACCAAATGTTCCTTGGCCCAATCTGGTATGTTCTTGAATGTTCAGTTCTTTGTCCTTATTTCTTCTTGGCTAGATGAGTGGCTCTTAATCTAGTAGAGTTGTGCTTCAGGTTGATGTGGATCTTGTGGAAGAAAGTATGCGGATGATTGGAGGCTTGCAGTCATTGGCTCGCACTCAGTCCTCCCAATATGTGCTCAATGATGCGAGCTGGGTATGCTATGTTGCTTTCTGAGTGTCTTTAGCTTAAACTGTGCTTGATAGTGGAATTAACACCTGGTTTTGCTGACTTTTTAGGCATATCGAATGGAAACTGTTGACACTACCAGAAGAACTTTAGAGGAAAGGATCAGGAGCCTCGAACTTGAAAATTGTCATTACGATCCTCGCTTTTTTGCAAGTCAAGAAGGAAATACTGAAGGTGGCTCCTCTAGAGGTGGATCAAGGAGATCCTCAGGCAGGCGGACGCGGAGTCCTAATGATGTATGACTTGTATTTTTATTTTTCCTGCAAAACAAAAGGAAGTGTTCCTTAGACAATCTTGCATTAATTTCCATGTTTAACTCTTTGCCCCTTGGATTATGTAGAGACTTCAACTAAGACAAGTTTAGAATTCACCTGATGATATCTTGTAATGCTAATTTAAACTTAACTGGTTTGGCTTTACTGGAATCTGCACTTACCTGAATGAAGCGGAGCAGAATGCCCCTAGTTTAAAATGAATGCATGATTTTTTTGGAAATCTTGGTGATGAATTTTTTTTTGGAAAAATAGATGATGATGATTTTTTGATTTTTTGAAAATGAATGAGGCATGGGTGAATGCCCCTAGTTTGGAACATAAAACTGTGAGTCCTAAAAAAACTTGAGTTGATCAATTTTTGAAAATAATGATGCAAGTGATGATTTTTGAAAACAAGTGAGTTAGACATGTCAGAATGCCTTAGTTTGACCAAAAAAAATCTTTTTGAATGTTAAACAATCTTAAAAAAAAATGTCCGAGAGTGTGAAATTGTAAGGAATTGCATGGATGTGCGATGGCCAAAGTGGGTGATGCAAGTGATAATTTTTGAAAACAAGTGAGTTAGACATGTCAGAATGCCTTAGTTTGACCAAAAAAAATCTTTTTGAATGTTAAACAATCTTAAAAAAAAATGTCCGAGAGTGTGAAATTGTAAGGAACTGCATGGATGTGCGATGGCCAAAGTGGGTGCCACGTGGCATATGAGGAGTGCCGATCGGCACTTTTAGAGTGCCGAATGGCACTGGGCCACGTCATGACGCTCACACCATGGTGGATCGATTCCTCACGCTTTTCCAATGTGTGTTTCGCGTTTTCGCATTTTTTGAAAAAAATTTACTTCGTTTGTGATCATCAAACACTCTCCTAGTCAGTTAGAAACTCTCTGAAACCTATTTCAAACCTGATTAGGAATTTATGCAGCTTATATATGAATTCTACTACGACAAATCTCTGCTTAAAGGTTAGTAAAACATAATAATCACAAGCAAAAGTCATCCATGGTTAGCAATCATAATTTTTCTCATTCAACAATTCATGATATCAATAGATGGGTTTGTAGCTTTGATTTCAGTACCAAAACAAATTTTACAGCCTACAAATTAGAGGGAATCAAGGCTCTGAGGAATGTGAAAATCAAGTGGGACTTCCTTCGTGCTGCTATGAAATTTTGGGATCTCGAAGATCATGTGTTTCGGTTTAATACTGCTGAACTCTATCCGATAATTGAAGAATTATCCGCTATCTTGGGCTATGATCCAAGCAAAAAATCTGTAGCAGTTTCTTGTGATCCTAGGCATAAGGAATCCTTGTCTGATGCACTCGGTCTTCCTACTTCCATTACTAATAGTATGATTGAAGGTCATATGGTGAATCTTCATGCCATTATCTCTCGGCTGATTGACAAACGCACCTATGGAGTGACCGACAATATGCAAAAAAACTTCAGTTTGGCTTTATGCATGGTGGGAAAACTTTTGCTTTGTTCTGAAAGGCACGGTTTTGTGGATGCCCAAGCCATAAGTGTTGTGAATCAAATTAAGGATGGTGATAATCCTGTTTCTTTGATCTTGGCAGAAACTCTTTTAGGACTAGATGTTGTATTTCATGGTGGAGAAACTCAGATCTTCTTAGGGAGTCCTTTGACTTTGCCGATATGGCTGATGGAGCGATTGGACATGATTGCCAAGCCTTCATCCGATAATTACGGGCCTAGTAGTTTTCTTAGTAGGGCTGTAATCAAAACTGAGTGCCAAACTAAGAGTGACTAGGTGAGGTTCTTGGACAAGAAATCCAGTACCTCAATTCAATGAGACTGTTATTGGTGGAAGTTCCCACCCCCTTTACTGAGGTCTCTAGGATCAGACCACATCTTCCTTGTTGGGTTACGGAGGGCAACTTTCTACAAGGGAGATAGACTCTTGAGGCAATTTAAATATGAGCAAGGAATGCCTAGTGGTAATAGAAGAAGACCTTTTACTCATGTGGACACAAATCCTACTTTTGTAAAGAACATGCTATTGGGTTTAAAGATGGCTGATCGAGTAGACCAATCTTTTGTTAAGGTTCACTTTCACAAGATGACTACTGAACAAGATTGTTGAAAAGGAAGCTGAGATGGTTGCTATGAGAGAACAGTTTCTTAAAGACAACTGGAAAAGACCTGATGAAGACAACTATGGATTCAAAAGAAGGGACAATGATGACAAAGTACCTATCATAGAAGAAATCAATGATCAACAGAAAAAGAAAAGATTGAAGACAAAATGACCTTCTTATTTTTTGGCTTTGAACATGTTTATTTAAAAGTTGATGTGAAAACCCTTATGTTTAGAAATTATTTAGGATTTGCAGGTTAGGGATTCTGGTTAAGGTATAGGCTTTTGGGGTTTGGGTTTTTTATTTTTTGGTTTGGCTTAGTGTTTGGGCTTTCGGATTTTGTGTAATGGCATTGTTTAATGGAATGGTTGAATTTTTGGTAATTTTGGTTAATGGGCAAATGGTGGTTTTGGGAAATTGTGGCCAAACCAATGCATGGCTGCCTACGTACCCCCTTGATAGAAGGATCAGGTCATCACGTAGTTCATTAATGATGATGATTTTTTTTATTTACCTTAACTTTTGCCTACGTTGCCCTTTTGGGTTTTCAACCTAGTAGGCTCTGTCATTCTCTTTTTTTCTAACCCTCCTTTTGCATAGATTGCCCTTTCGAGTTTTCAACCTATCTATTTTTTTTTTAGTCAAACCTAGGAAGGGAAAAAACATAATTTACAAATACCTCAGATGTGGTATTTCTTCAATTGATCCATGTTGGTTGGCTTAATAAAAGGGTTCGCATCTAAGTCCATCAACCTTACTGCTCCCCTAGAGTATATCTGCTTGATAATGTATGGGCCTGCCCAATTTTGCTTGAACTTCTCATTTGTATCTTGAACCAGGGCTTGGATTTCTTTCAACACTAAGTCCCCCAACTTCAAATCTCTGGTTCTCACTTTTTTGTCAAAAGATTTGCTAAGCCTTCTCTGGTAACCTTGAATATGATACAAGGCCTTGAGTCTTTTCTCATCCAGTATACATAACTGGCCATATCTGCTTTGCAACCAATCTACTTCAGGGATTTTACTTTCCAATATTGTCCTTAGTGAACGGACACCCATCTCAATAGGAAGGACTGCTTCCATCCCATACACCAATGAGTAAGGAGTGGCTCCTATGGAAGATCGAATTGATGTTCTATACCCCTAAAGTGCATAGGTCAACTATAGGAGCCAGTCCTTGTAGTTCTTTGTGCTCTTCTTCAAGATTCGCCCTATATTTTTATTAGCAGCCTCAACTGCTCCATTAGTCTGAGGACGGTAAGGTGAAGACTTGTGGTGTTAAATGTTGAACTATCGTAGTAGCTTCTCTGTTTCTCCTTTAAAGTGCAACCCGTTGTTTGAGATAATTTCATGCGGTGCCCTATATCTGTAGATGATATTAGTCTGAATGAACTGAGCAACTTTCTTTGAATTCAGGACTTTGTATGAACCAACTTCTACCCATTTAGTAAAGTAGTCAATGGCTATGAGTATGAATTCATGGCCATTGGATGCTATTAGTGAATCTTCCCAATAATGTCTATTCCCCATGTAGAGAATGGCTAGGGTGATGTCATAGTATGTAATGGCACAGGTGGCATGTGCTTCAGATCTCCATGGACTTGGCATTGATGGCATTTTCGAACATGAGCCGTACAATCAGCTTCCATAGTAGTCCAATAATAGCCTTGTCTCATTATCTTCCTTGACAACATGTGTGCATTCATATGTGGTCTATAGCTTGACTCATGGACCTCTTCAATTATCTACTATGCTTCCTTGGTGGTTATGCAAAGGAGATGAATTCCATCATATGATCTTCTGTAAAGCTTTTCTCCACAAATGATGTAATTAGTAGACAACCTCTAGATGGTTAACTAATCATTCTTGTCTGTAGATGGTCGAAATGTCTCATCTTTGAGGTACTGTAGGATGTCTAAATATCATTCGCCTTCCTCATTCTTTCCCTCATCATTTTCTTCTATTGTCATGAAGTAGGCTAGTTCTTCTTTTTGTTCCAACACTATTGGTCTAGCTTCATCTTCTTTCGGCCCATCCATCATGGATGCCATGGTTGCTAAAGCATCTACAATTTGATTCTACATCCTCGGCACATACTGATATTGGATCTTGCTGAATTTTGATGCCCACTTTTGAAGACATTGATGATAAGGCATCAGTCTTTCTTCTTTAATCTTCCACTTATTCTATATTTGAGACATTATTAAGGCTGAGTCTCCATACACCTCCAACTCTCTTAATCCTAGGTCTAAGGTTGCTTGTAGGCCCATAATGCAAGCTTCATATTCAGTGGCGTTGTTGGTGGCAAGGAAATTAAGTCTACCAAAAAATGGAATGTGTGTCCCTCTTATAGAAATTAAGAAAACTCCAATTCCACTTCCATTTTGATTTGTTACTCCATCAAAATACATCTTCCACGATAATACTTCAATCCTCATGATGTCTTCATCTGGAAAGTCTCCTTGGATCTCTTCAGCTTCTTCTGGTGAACAAAGGGCTAGGTGATCGGCAATTGCTCTCTCGTTCACAGATTTCTAAGTCACATACTTAATATCAAATTCTGACAGAAGCAAAACCCATTTAGCTGTCTTCCCATCTTGCACATTTTTTTCCATTAAATACTTCAAATGATCCATTCTTGCAATTAACAAAACCTTGTAAGCAAGCATATAATGTCTGAGTTTACGGGTTGCCCATACAAGTGCTACACATGTCTTTTCTAATGTGAATACTTCTCTTCGTAAAGCAACATCTTCTTGCTAATGTAGTAAATTGCATTCTCCTTTCTAGTCTCCTCTAGGTATTGAGCAAGTAAAGCCCCCATTGCTGTATCCATAGTGGTGAGATACAACAACAATGGATTTTCACGAATTGGTGGAATAGGTATTGGTAGTTTCATTAGATAACTCTTGATCTTCTCAAAGGCTTCTTGGCATTGTTCATTCCACACTGTTGGGACCTCCTTCTTGAGCAGTTAGAAGATTGGTTCACATGTCATAGTGAGTTGGGCTAAGAAAACTATTGATGTACTATATCCTTCCTAAAAATCCTCGGATCTCCTTTTTAGTTCTTGGGGGCTTCATCTCTACAATTGCCTTGATTTTGTCAGGATCAACTTCTATCCCCTCTAGCTTACCATAAACCCTAATAGTTTTTCAGATGTGACTCTGAAAGTACACTTCTTTGGATTCAACCGCAACTTGTAGAATGGGATTCTTTCAAAGAACTTCCTTAAAGCCAGTATGCGCCTTTCACGATCATTGGACTTCACTATCATGTCATCAACATAAACTTCTACTTCTTTGTGGATCAAGTCATGCAACAAAGTAGTAGCTGCTCGTTGGTAAGTAGCACCAACATTTTTAAGGCCAAATGGAATGACCTTGTAGCAATATGTCCTCCATGGTGTGATAAAGGAAGTCTTCTCCTTATATTCTGGAGCCATTTTAATTTGATTGTATCATGAAAACCCATCTATAAACGATAACAAAGCATGACTTGTTGTGTTGTCAACCAAGACATTAATGTGAGGCCATGGAAAGTCATCTTTTGGATTGGCCTTATTCAGATCTCGAAAATCTACACACATTCTGACCTTTCCCTCCTTCTTTGGCACCAGAACCACATTAGCTAACCACTCTAGATAGTTGACCACTCTCAGGAATCCTGCATTGTATTGTTTTTCTACTTCTTCTTTGATCTCAATTTCTACTTGACTGGCTTCATGGTTGGATATGTTGGAATGCAGTGTTGTACTATATCTGTATCAATCACAGGCAAAGACCTCTTTGAACTTTGTCAACAATGCCACTATTGCATCTTTCTCTGAAGTGGTTAGGGTATTGCCTGCTTGGATAATTTTGGGATCATCATCAGTTCCCAGGTTAATGGGTTGGGTCTCTTCTTTTATAGGTTCTAGGTATTTATGTTTTAATTCCTTATTATTAAGAGTTTCTTTTCCAATTTTAGAAATAAAAACATTCAAAGCAAGCAAATAAGCAGAATCAGAAATCATATTAAAAGGGAAAGAGTTTTTAATAGAGTCTACAGACTCAACTAGAAAACTATCACAAACAAATTTAATAGGAATAGAAACACTAGCAGAAATAGACTTAATAGGAACAAAAACAATGTTCTTGGCAAGAATGATTGTCTCGGAGGTCTTGATCTTCTTGGCAAAAGTGACTTACTTGACAGTCTTGATCTTCCTCATAGAGTCCTCCATGGGGTGGGCGGCTCCCTCCCATGCCCAATTCTTCAACTCGATCGTGACTTCCACAATGGTAGGTGGCTCCCAGTAAGCTCCTTCGTCCCTTAGCATCAGTACTGTGGGATCTGCAACCATATAATCTGTAGCTCCTTCTTCAACCTCCATGTCTGTAGGATTGTCAGTCACAAAAGCATCCAGGTGCTCTACGCTATCCATCCATTCATCAAATAGATCGTGTTTGCCTCTGTTGCCCCAAGTCAGTAGGTTGAGGGAGATGCTCTGGCTCACTTTCTTCCATTCTCTCTTCATTACGTTTAGCATTCCCAAGTGTCATGATTCTGAGACTATGGACCATCAACTTTTGGTCTGAAGCAGCTAACCTGGCATCTATGTCATCTTCCTCTTCAGTATGTGGGGTTGGTGAACTTGGTTTTGAATCATAATACGACCTCAACTCTGGAACTTCTCTTCCATGCTTGTCATACCTAAGGTTAAACCTTGAGCTAACATTAGTGATATCACTCCAATTTGAAAGATGCCTATAGGGATATTCATCATAATACATTTGATTGGCTTGTGAATTCTCCTCTCTTGCATTCTCTAACACATTTATTAGCCTGTATTAATCACTATCAGTGTCGCTCCACCTGTTAGCTTCAGCATCATCTTCAATATCTTGATTATAGTAGTCCACATCATTGTCATATTCCTCATAAAATAGGTCTGCATCTTCATCTTCTCTATCATTAGGGGGTTCACCCCAATCATCTCCACTATATGGGCTATCATAACTTTTACTCCTGTTGTTGTCATTATTGGTGCTGCTGTTATCATCGTCTCGTCCATTATCTTTGGTGCTATTATCACTACTACTATCACTCTTGTCTTCACTTTCATCTTCATCATCATTGGTTCTTAGTTTATATAGGCTCTTCAATGTATGCTGGCAGGCCTTCTAGGAGTGTAGTCATGGCATCAAGATCCATGTGATCAACCCAATCAGTAGGAACCCAAGTTGTATCTTCCTTCTTCAATTCTAGAACCTTATTGTTGCAATCAAGTAGTATCTCGAAACCGGGCACCAATGTCTTTGTTATAGGATCAAATCTCGGTTCCGGGAATCCCTAATAACGTTGACTTTCTCCAGCTTTTACAAACTTCCCATTCAATGTAGGAGTGTAGGGCTTCAAAGATTCTAGAGGACAAGGAAGTCCTTTTGCTTTGGCTTTGGCTTTGGCTCAAGCCATCTTCCTCACTTCCATTTCTAACAAATCATTATCAGTGGGCTTATAGCCTAGCCCAAAAGGTGGTGTAACAGTAGGAATTACCAAGTCTTGAATAGTTGGCTTCTTCACAGTTCTCCCCAAATTCATCCCAGGAAGGTAGTTCATTCTCCTCATCATCGCTACCACATTGTTGTTACCATAAGGATCAAAGTCCATTGGGATCTTCTTAACTTCTTCTTCTCTCTTTTCAAAGCCAGATCTCTTAATCTCAAAGCCATCCAAGGTCAACGGCTCTTTCTTAGAATCAATACCATAAGCAGGTTTAGGCACAGTTAAAGTATACCCATATATGGTCACAATATCTCCTTCATATGGAAACCAAACCTTTTGATATAGAGAAGAAGGTACAGCTTCTATGTCATGGATCCACGGTCGCCCAAGGAGCATATTGAAGCACGAGGCTATATTAAGGACTTGAAAATCCACCTTCTTGACCGTTGGTCCTATGGTAAGCTCTAATGTTATGGTTCCCAAAACCTCTCTTCTACTATTGTCGTATACCCTCACATGTTGATTAGTAGGCACAAAGTCTTCAATGCTAAGACCCAAGCAACTTGCAATCTTTAAAGGACACACGTTCAAAACACTTCCATCATCTATCAAAACCATCAGTATCCTCTTCCCCATGGAATCTACAATGATATGCAATGAGTCATTATGGTACTTCCCCTTCTTGGTCAAATCCTTGTTAGAATATGAAATAGTGAGTTCCCTATTTATGGACCCAATCATAGCATTCAGATCTTGGGAAGTTGTGGTTGTAGGGACTTGAATTTGGTTGATAAGGTCTACTAGATTTTGTCGGTGTTTGTATGAGGCCATGAGTAAACCCCATAAGGTTATGTTGGCTTGTGTTTTCTGTAGTTGCTTGAAGTCTTCTTCAACAGGTGTTTGTTGGGTGGATTTGTTCAAAGCTTCCACTAGGTTGTCGGTCTCTAAATGTGGGGGTTTGAAGTGTCTCCCCCTCCCTCCCCTGTGATGTGGGCAATTTTTGTTGGATCATAAGGATCAATGTCTTGGGGTTTGAAGTGTCTCCCCTCACTTGTGGGTGTTTGGCCATTTACTTGGGGTTTGAAGTGTCTCCCCCCGTTTGTAGGTGTTTGGCTATCCTCTTGGGGTTTGAAGTGTCTCCCATTTGTGGATGTTAGGTAGTTCTCGGGTTCTGGTATTTCATTCCATATGTCATATCCTGTGGTGGTAGTAGATGTCCTATCCATTAATTCTTCCCATGTCATCATGAAGCACTCGGGTAGGTCATAGATCAAGTCAGATGGGTCTTCCTTATTCTCTTCTTTGGTTATTAGACAATTAATCCTTGGTCCTTTCCCAAAATTGTGATTGGGCAAGGGATTGTTAGTGATGCTAGGCCTTGTAGGCGGCGCAATCACCTTGTTTTCTATTAGGTCTTGAATTGCATGGTGAAGGGTGAAACAATGGTCAATTTCATGACCAAGGCCTTGGTGGTAAGCACATCTTTTATTTATATTAAACGTTAAGGGCAAGGGGTTTGGAATTGGTCTTGGGTCTAAGGGCTTCAGTAACCCTTTTTCTTTTAGTTTGTCATACACTTGGCTCATGGGCATGTATAACTCATGAAATTCTTGCTTAGGCCTAGGCCTTTGTGGTACTTGCACAGGTGCAATGGGTGCAATCAATTGATAAGGATCACTTTTATGGAAGTTGGAAATTTTTGTAGCCTTAGAATTAGACCCTACATTATTTCTAAACCTTGGAAGGTCATAGTCTTTATAGCGCCATTGTTTACTGCATCCTTAATTTGGGTTCCGGCAGCAATTAAAGCTTTAAAATTGGGAAAATATTGTGCAAACAAATACTTGTGGTACACAAGTAATAAATTCTTTACAACCATGGCTAACTGTTCTTCCTCACTCGGCCTACTCATCATCTGTGTGGCCTTGGCTCTCCACTTGGTAATGAAAGTAGAGAAGGATTCTTTTGGCTCTTGCTTGGTAGTCTAAAGGTCTCTTCTTGTGATATCCACTTCCTTGGTCGCGCCTAAGGGCTACATAGCCCTCATATACATCTTCAGATGGGACTTTAGGTAGCCGGTCTCATCAAACTTGTCCAGGGTTTACATCTTGAACTTGGGTGGCAACCTTGCATTAGGGAACAGGGAGAGAGAATCGTAGTCCATGAGTTCCTCCATCTTACGAGCTCTTCTAATCATCTCCTCCATTTTATTCATCCTCTCGTTGATCTTCTTCTCACTTTCTATGGCTGGTGGATCATGATTAGTCTTGTTCTCCTCTTGATTACTTTTCGAATTCTGAAACAATTGCATCATACGGTTCATGTCTTCCCTCAGCTGAATTTGACTAGCCACCATGGTGTTGAGTAGCTCTTGGGTGTTCATGGGCTCCTCTGTGTTTGGGTGTTCTTCGTCTTCTGCCATATTGCTAGGAGCTTCAAACTTCTTGTGGTTTGAACTGTCTTAGAGGTCAAAGATGGGGTTATGATGTTGCAGCAGTGGAGTTTCTTCTATGCTTGAAGGCTTCAATATTGTGATGGGAGTGACAGGCTTGGAACTGGAGTTATTGGCTTGAGTGTCGGGCTTAGGTTCTCTTCGTAGCCTTCCTTCAGATCTTGACTAGATTCTCCCCTAATGACAGGCTTAGTCAGGTTAATCAAAGCTAAGACCCCATCCACATCCATCAATCATCCAAAACAAACACACAGAACATGCAATGCAATTTTAACCGGAACCAACCTAAGAGTAGGTTCTAAGTCATTAAGCTGTAGGGTGGGTTTGTTGTTTCATTGTTTCCCATAGCTAGGACGTTACACTTCCCAACTTGTAATGTAATGAACACTACGTTGGTCCAATCGATATGGTTTGTCCTTTACAGTCAACAGGAAATGATCCAGTGACTTTGGGCTATGAGTTGGTGAGTTCACCATTGGGTACCCGAATCAAATGAAGACTAGTGATCCATGGTTACTACCACCACAAATTGTTGAAAAGGGGTGCATACATATTGTTTGGATGGCACACACTATGACAATTAGGGAAAGCTTTTAACAAATAATACACGCAACAAAATATCATACACCAAATATTATACAACATAACATCAAACATAAATAAACAAACAAACAACTATATCGTGCAAGATCATGCAAAACAGAGGTACATATTTGATCACTTAAGTCTAATACGAAACTTAGCCTTCGACATCCCCAGTGGAGTCACCACTGTGAGAGACCTCGAAAAAAGTACCCCTAAAAAAAAAAAAAAGATTTTTGGAGTGCTTTTTAGAGCACCTCTCTTTTTGGGTAAATGGTGTGGAGTCGCCACTTATTTTTTTATTAAAAAAAAGAAAAATAAATAAATACATAACTGAATTGTTCTCTTCATTGATTAATAATAAAAAATTATATTTTTGGGTCCTAGTTACAATCTACCAAAATAATTACATGGCTTGTTTTCCTAGTTACATTCTACCCAAAATAAAAAGTAAAGACAAGGTTAGATCTACTTAACCAATGACCTAAATCCAGAGACTAGGTTACAGAATGGGAAGGTGTTAGGCACCCATTCTACCTAGACAAAGTCTGGTCTTCTAGACTTTTGAGACCAATGTACCTTTTTATGCATATCATGAATGATATGTTGAACATGTGAATTAAAAAAAAAAAATCACACAAATTTATTTATGAATGAAGTCTCTTCTTTTGAAAAGAATTAGATCTGTTTTGGTTGGTAAAAAAAACATGATTTTGATTTGTCAAAATACCAAATCTGTTTTTGAGTATGTAGAAAAAAAATGGTTTTTGGAGATAAAAATTCAGATCTGTGTTTATCACATGAAATAAAGTCTTTTGATTTGAAAAAGTATTGGATCTATTTTTGAATAACTAAAAAAATGGTTTTTGATTTATAAAAGATCAAATCTGTTTTGTGATGATAAAAAAAAATGGTTTTTGATAACAGAAAAATCAGATCTTTTTTTTTAATTTAAAAAAGAATGTTTTTTTTTTAAGAAGAGAGTTTCACTCATAATTTAAATTGATGCAACATGAATTAAATAAAACAAACATAAACACAATCATGTTTAATCTTATTCTTTATTTCAAAAATCTGCATATGTTAAAGAAAAATCAAATCTGTATCTAAGAAATATACAAATCAGTTTTTTAATTGAAAAAATTTCAGATCTGCATCTAATAAAGATGCATATCTGTTTTTATTTTAAGAAAAAGTCAAATCTACATCTAAGGAAGATGAAGATCTATTTTTATTTTAAGAAAAATAATTGTTCACATGCAGATTATTGACATTGAAGAAAGAGATTATAACAATTGCATATAAACAATCATGCTTTAAACAAAACAATGATTAATAATTCAAAGATAAAAAAAAATATAAAAAAAAAAAACAAATTCATCATTATAAACAAGAAGCATAAGAAAAAGAAAGGGTGATTGACAACAATCTCTTGCATGAGCACTCCTTGTTCTTGAGAGGATGTTTTAGGGTTCAAAGAAACTTATTCAGTTATCTTTGAAAACTAAAAACCCTAATGTAAGCTGCAAATCTCAGAAAGGATCAGCAAATAGCAGCAATTTGAGAGTCTCAAAATGTATGCCTCTTAGAGTGTAAAAAAAAAATGTGTTGAATTATGAGGTTTAGTCTCTATTTATAAAGGTCAGAAGACTCTAAAAAATAGGCATGGACAATTAGGATGTGAATCCGGACGCATCCTTTTCCGAAAAGATCGAAAACAGTGTGCCTTATCGTCACTTGAAGGCCATTGGGTCAAAACCCAAAAGGAGCCAATTCGGCCCTTTTAAAGTGCCGTTCGGCACTCCAAAAGTGCCGAATGGGCTCTTGGACACCGAACGCTCTTTCGTGTTTGGGTGCCGTTTGGACTCCCCTTCTAGGATTTTTTAACCGATCCTCGCACCTAGACATGTTTTCATCCTTTATCCTGATTTTTATTTTTTTTTAATCTTTTTTCTGAATAATTCAGGCTTTTTAAGAACAATTATCTAGTAGATAAATAACCTAAAATAAATCTTGATAAAGTTCAGATTATCCATAATTTTATTGTTATCCAATCATCCCTTTTATCCTATGCATGCATCCCTATTTTTAACACTAATTATCAGCCAATCACAAAATAATTTAGTTAATTTTAATTGCTTAACCAATCAGAATTAATTTAAATTGATCATGTGTGGTTGACTCTATCTAGACACAATGCATGTTGACTGTGCAAACTTGATTATGTGATATCTTTCGATCTGATGGTCCGATTTGAAAATCGAAAACACTATTGCGATCGTTAGAATCTCAAGATCATTTTTATGATATGCAATGAATGAATTGATGCATGTAATGTAAAGACAAATTGATGCATGTAATGCAAGAACAAATTGATGCATGTAATGCAAGAACAAATTGATACATGTAATGCAATCATGATTTTTGGGTACATGGATCATCATTCAAGTCATTCTCCTTAATTAAATCATGGGTGCAAAATTTAGTTTCTACATCTGTAAAAGAAAATATTTCTTTTTAATCACTATCATGTTTTATGAGTACAACAAAGGTGACTATAGCCTAAGCGAAGATTCAATACACTTTAAGGTTTAGTACCATTTGCGTATTAATTCTTGCTCTATTACAACTATCAGTATCTTGGATCATTGCTATGTCATTAGGCTTTTTACTCCTATGACTTTCACCTCCAAATTTCTTTGACAACTCTATGTTTGTGTAATACATCTATGCAATCTTTTTCTTGTACATGATCATACACCTTCTTTGGAAAAGGTATTTGAAAAATACTTCATTTATTTTTTTTTTTTAATAAATTTTTTCTTATTGAATTATAAACTAAATACTTCACATGAACATAATATTTTGGTATTCAACAAACAAATCAATATTTTTTTTTCCTGTGTTAGCAATTATTATTTTTTAATTTCCTTTCTTATTGAATTACAAACAATTTTTAAAGATAGCTAAACTAAATACTTCAAACAAACATAATATTTTGGGATTGAACAGGAAATCAATATTTTTTTTTCTGTAGGTTAAATTTTTTTAAAATTTTTTTTATTGAAATATAAATTTGTTTTTAGAGAGCTAAACTAAATACTTCAAACGAACATAATATATTGGGATTCAACAAAAAATAAATAAATAAACTATTTAAGAGGAACATAAAATTTTGAAAATGATCTTACCTTTCTGAAATGAAATGTAAATATTGGGAGAGAAATTATAGAACCATAACTTTTTGAGGCCTAAGGAGATGGGGATATATAAAAAAAATAGATTTTACAACATGCTAAGCCTTTCACCTACACGTGGGGATGGTCAAGCCTAGGTCATAACATGTAAGGTAATAAATAGGATTGGGCTTTTCATAAGGTTCGGTGATCTATTTTTAAAAGGTAGTCTATTCTTTAAAGTAATTGTCAATAACAACCCATATTTTATATAACAATAAAAATAAGTTACTGTGATCAATTGGGTAACAGTTAAAAAAACTTAATGAAAGAAGTTAAAAAAGCTAAATGCAAAATTAGAGCGACAAATGGTAGGAGCTCATGCACTCCCAAATGAGGTCTCTGTTTATATATATATATATATATTGATGATTGATATCTTGGGTATAGTGTTGTCATTTTAGCACCACTAATTTCCCAACCGAAAAATAAATAAAGATCGATTTAATTAATAAAGCAATTAAATTTTTAAATCTATTTTTTAAATTCTCATCCATTATTAATTCCCCACTAATATATATATCTATATATATAATAATAGGTGAAGCAGAACTCAAATAGAATTCCAAATTAGAGTTTCAATTTTGTGCCATGTGTCATTCCAATTGTTCAATTAGAATCAGAAATTGGAGTCCAGTTTTACTATACACATGTACAAAGAAAATAATTAGAAGAATATAATATGATTTGGGGTTGTTTTCAAGAGAACCATTACTCTAATTCATTGTTTTTATTTATTTTTACGTAGGTTCATTGTTCTCTTGGTTCAAACTTCAAAGTGCCTAGGGAACTTTAAAAGGAAGCCAAATATGGAAAGTGGCCATGGGAATTGAAAATAAATTTCAAAAAATTAATTAAAAATAAAAAATGAAATAATATTGCAAGAGATGCACCACTTGGAAAAATTGAATTCCAATTAAAATTCATTGGACTTGGTAATGAGATGAGATGAAATTAATAACATATTAAACACTCATGCTTTGAGAACTGGTAGTACCAATCTAAATCCATTGGACTTGCTTCGTAATAACACAATTATGAAGGATGTATAAAAACACGCACAAATCCATCTCTCTATAAAAAGAGATTGGAGAGAATTTCTTTTATCAGCCATGCAACTTCAAAGGTTTTTTCTTCACACAAATGCCCATCATGTTACAAAATGATCCATCGTAAAACTACAAAATGAGTACAACTCTGAGGTTTTTTTATTTTTATTTTTTTATTTAAATTTTAAAATTTTTAAGTTACTAAAATTTCAATCACTGTTAGGACATATGTGTGTTCACTTGTTAAGAACATATGTCACTTATTTATGTAAATTGGCTAATCATTTTGACAAAACGCACTCTACTTGTAATTGGGTAGTTCTAGGTGTTTTTAATACTTCAAGAAACAAGGTTTCAAGATCAAGTGTTGAAGTCATCAAGTCTGTCCAAGAAAAAGCAAGCTGAAGTGCAAGTTCATTAATTCTCGACACCTGCTATATAGCTACCTCGACACCTGCTATCTGTCGAGAATTACAAAATCAGATTTTCTGATCTGATTTCCTTGGGATCCGTGAATATGCTTTTGGGCCTTCTTTTCTTCTAAGCCTAAACATATAAAAGGATTGTTTTAAGAGCCGTCAAATTGTACACAAGTTGCAAAAGCATTGAACAATCTTTGTTCAAGCAAATTGTGATCAAAAGACGAAGTTCTTGACCTTATTCATCTTCTCTCAAGAAGTTGCTGTGTATTTGCATCGAAGGGTTTTTTAACCAAGCATCTTCTTGATCTTCATTGTGTAGGATAAACTGAAAAACTTTGCAGCCAACCTCTCCTTCTTAGTTGATGTTTGAAGTCGCGTACTGGGATTCGCGCATTGGTTAGTCACGTACTTGGGAGCCGTGCATCAAAGGTGGAAATTGTCACTACAGATCAAGTCCAATTGGGTATTGGGGTAAGGGTTCAACTGTAGGTTGGTAAGGTACTTGAGATTCCTTTACTTGTAACCGCTTGATTTGATAATAGTGGAGTTTCAGGAATGGTGATCTGAAAATCACCCGGTGGGGTTTTTGCCGTTAGGATTTTCCCCATTCGTAAACAAATCACCGTGTCTTTTTATTTCCGCTGCATATTTAGTTTTTGGTGATTTGTTTGTGCTTACACACAATTGCATGATTAATTGATTAATTAATAACTTGGCTAATTAATTAATTGGTATAATCAGAAGGGGTCATTCAGATTGTGGCCTATCAATCACCAATAGAGATTGAAGATTCAAAAGCGTGAATGGATCTTTTGGATAAATATCATCACCAAGGTTCATCTTTCTGAGTAATATTTCCATTTAGTTTTGATTCTCTTAATTGATATAGTGATGGGTTTGTGTCTATGCGCATACATTGAGTCAATATTAACATTTTTTGAAATCCTTTGGTCCTTGCTTGATGATTGACTTCTCTTGCTGATATCAATCTTGCACGAAAATGGCTTTCAACCTATTTGGTGTGACCTTATTGAAAACAATATTTAGCACGTGAGAAGAATATCCAATGTCTATATATATATATATATATATATATATATACTGCTAAGTTTTTTTAATAAAATTTTATGGTTAATAATATGAATTTAGACTTAACTGAGCCTTTTAAACATGAATAAACTCATGATTAATAATATATCCATTCTCATGCGGTAGCATGGGTTACATACTAGTATATATATATAGCTAAAACTAAGAGAAAATTTAATTAAACTCTAAATTTGAGTCTAATTTTGCGCCACATGTCCCATCAAATTTTTAAATTTGTGTGTCAGGTGAATTATTAGGTGCAATAATCAAAGAGTTTAAATTCAATTAGATTCTAAATTAAATTTTAATTTGAGTCAAATTTGGCGCCATGTTTGTCATCTAATTTTTTAATTTTTGTGGTAAATGAATTAATGGGTGCAAAATTTGAGGAGTCTAGATTCAATTAGATTCTAAATCATATATATGTAATTATGATTGTTTTTAAATTTATATCTGCAGATGCACGGGGTTACACACTAGTATTTATAATAAAATCCCTACTTTATATGCTAATCCATCAACTCTGATCATCCAATAGTGTAAAAATTAACTTGGGTAAGTTATAATTTACAATCACAATTTAATTTGCATACTTTCAATTACAACATTTTACTCTCTAAACTATGGATTAAAATTACATTTAAGGATTCTATCCAAATCAACTGATTTTGCATGTTTTGGATGAACAAATCACCCCATTGTGGTTCCTTACTCATGAGTGATTCGAATAATAGGCATTGGTGTGGTAATCAAATTGCTTAGGATTTCGATGGATCGGTGATGTAGTGGTGGCATGATGGACTTGTTGGAAATGATTACTCAAACGCTTAGCTTGCCGGGGGGAATTTTGGACAAAGACTCTTAGTCCTAAATTGTTGGAAATTGTTGGAAATATAGTCTGAAAGATTGCTCAAATTAATTAATAAAGTCATAAATCAATTTCAATAATATGGTAATACAGTAAAATAAAAAGTTGCTCAACTAAACAAAATCAACAAGTGTAAAAGCATAAAAAAATTTAGGATTGAATAGAAACTTATCATTCTTGTGGCACGGAACTATATTCGCTGTCCTTAAGAAGTGATTTCATCCCATTGGAATGATGACACCTCACATTCCAATGATGTACCACAGAGATAGGGTAGGGAAGGGATTGGAGAGATTTTCTCTTTCCTTAGATGCTGCACGCAAGACATAAAGTCGGTTGCTAAAGAGGGGCTGAAAGGTTTATTGATACAGAAGGGAGGAGAAAAAAGGTGGGATATAGTTTCTACCCATCAACCCACACTCCCACACGTTTTCCTCAAAAAAAAAAAAAAAAAAAAAAATTACCACACTCCCAGACGTGATGACTGATGACTGATGAGAGACTCCTAGAGCATGCATGGGCTTGGGTTACATAAGACTAATGGGCTGAACATATCCAATAGTCCTTTGCTCGAGTAAGGTAAGGTTAGAAAATTTTTTTGTCCCTCGCTTGTGTCTCACTACTTAAGCAGGATTCAAATCATCTAGATTTTTTAGGGTATTCTACCAATAGATTTCTTTAAATCCTAACCACTCTTTAATGATTTAATGGTCTAGATTCTGTCACGTCAGTATTCCACTAACAATATTCTTAAGATAATAAAATAATGTTGCAAACAAAACAATTAAGATTATTGTTAGTGAAATGCTGACATTGCAGAATCTAGACTATTAAATCATTAAAGAATGACTAAAATTTAAGAAAATTTATTTGGTAGAGTACCCTAAGAAATTTAGAGGATCTAAATCCACTAAAGCAAGGTCTAAACAAAAAGCATTGCATTTCACTTGCATGATATTTCAATATTTGCCCAAGCAAGATTCTTAAACACAATTTATTTATTTTTAATCATTCTTTATTCTTCTACCACTAAAGTAGAATTACTCACATATTACAACATATATGTATATACTTATATTTACAACATAATTATGTTAGTAGTACCAGTCCAATGTTCATAGGATCAATATGTGGATCGTGATCTTGATTACAATATTCTTATATGTGGTGTTGTGGAGGATGCGGTGGTGGTCATGAGTCGTGACGTGGAAGCTTTACATGGCATTCTCCTATGTGGCCCAATACACAAAACATGGTGCTATTAATAATGTTTTGAATTAACTCCAAGTTGACTCTCTAAAACCTCGTGATATTTATGAGATATTGAATTCGAAATCTTTTGCTAACATCTTGGGGAAACCCTAAAAAATTCTTCTCTGTAATAACTTGGTGTGTATATAGGGGTGGCAAATAAGCAGGTTGGGTCATAAATGAGTTGGATATAAAATTATCTATTTATCAATTTATGATCCGTTTATATATAAATTAATTATCCATTACCAACCCAACCCATTTAATTAATAACCCACCCATTTAACCCATTATAAAATTCATAGTCAGAGAAATTCTTTGAAATTTTCACACCCATACTATGCAAATCATTTGAGGATTTTTTTTTTTTTTTTTTCAGCAAAACTAATTCACCTTTCCCTCAAAACATAAGAACATTGAAACTAAACTGCTGATTTTCTTTTCTCCCAACTTTTCTTGGCAAACAAACAAAAGATAAGTAAAAAAAAATTTTAATTAAATCATGAGAACTGAGGTATCATTCTCGTCTTTATCCACCTTGACATAAAATGTGCAAAATTGCAAATCACATAGATTTTTCAATCCAAAACAAACTTGAAATCTCTCTCTCTCTCTCTCTCACGGAAATGAAAATTTTCCCTTTTTTTTTTTCTCTCTCTAGCAAAACTCATATTCTCTATCTTGAAAATCACTCCTTGACTCCTAAACTTTCTCTGCGTCAAAATTCTGTCTCTCTCTCTTTAGAAAGTTACAGAAAAGGTGAGAACAGAGGAGGGGGGGGGGGGGGGACCTAGCCACCGACAACGACGATGGTGGGAAGAGCTTCCTAGAGAGAAGAGAAAGAGTTGTCTCCACCGCCATAGTCACCGAGCACAGTACATGCTTTCTGAATCTGGTTCACCAATCCGATCAAACTCTCCATCGTTGTCATATCTTCACAGCAAAAGCAAAATCCAAACAGAGAATAAAAAAAGCTCGTGAATTTCACAATTTCTCTGAAAATATCGAAACCCTAGAGTAGTACTAGTTGGAACTAAGAAAGACAAACTTTAGATAGAGGAAGAGGGAAATGTGTTATTTTATCTAGTTTGGTAGCTAAGAAAATGCCTAGAAAATGAAGGAGAAAATTTTTACTTTAGACAGAGGAAGAGGCGGCTGTGATGTTTTATTGTTTGTTAGGGTTTTTGACTTTTTGTTTTTTTAAGTATTAAACTTTAAATTTTAAATGGGTAATTGGGTACCAAGTGGTTTAACCATCAAAACCCATTTAATTGAATTATCCATTTGGGTCTTATCCATTTAACCCAAATATTTAATTGGGTTGGGTCAAGACTTATCCAAATTAAGTGGGTTTTGGGTGAGTTGATGGTGTTAGGTTCTAAAGACTTAGGAGCTTATGTATTTAGAACTCTAATGTGTAATGTTGGCAAACCATGATCAAAACAGTTGTTAGTCTTGTTTAGACTTGCTCAAAGTGTGTGCATTTATGTAAAGTTGGAATCAAGTGGCTGTAGAAAGTATTAGTGACTTTCGGCCTGGCTCGATCGATCGAAGCTTAAACTCGATCGATCGAATATCGGGCATAACGTTTTTTTTTTTTTTTTTTTTTTTTTTGCAGAATTCCAACTCAGCCCTAGCCTATTTAAAATGTTTAGGGTTTTATGTTTTGCCTAAGGTATATAAGGCAAACCCTAGCCACATTTTTTATGTTGCTCATATTGCTATTTGTGTGAATCTATTGTGAGATCTGAGAGGAGCTTTCCTTCACATAAACTTAGGATTATCAAGGAGAAGATTTATTCAAGAACTTGATGATCATTCAGTTGCTGCCATAAGAGCATAAAGATACACAAGCAAGTGTGCTTATACTTGCTGGAGAATCCAAGAAAGAAGGAGTCCGTAGTCTCGGAGCTTGCACATGGTCATGTCAGTAAGTTTCTACTGGTGGGTAGCAATAGGATGTCAGTGGTCTAAGTTGCTATTGTAAAACCTCAATTCTTTCTATAGTGGATTCAAGTTTACCTTGAGGATAGTTAGATTAAATCATCCCCAGGTTTTTACCGGTGTGGTTTCCTAGGTCATCATATCTTTGTGTTATTTATATTTCCGCTGCTATATACTTGATATGATTGTTAGATTGTGATAACCTAGATTTGTATAATTTGACTAAGTTAATCACTTGGCTAATTAACTAGATTAATCATGTTGTTGTTTAAGGGGTCTAAAAACTATTCAAGTGATATCAGAGCAGGTAGCTCTCTGTTTGTAGATCTTTTGATCTCTAAGCTGATCCTTGACCCCTGTTGTCATGGAACATGGACACTCTCTAGTTATTCCTCCTCATTTTGATGGGAATAATTATGCTTATTGGAAAGTAAGGATGAAAGCATTCCTGAAATCTATTGATGAGAAAGTCTGGAACTCCGTTGAGTACGAATGGGAGAAGCCCACTATTCCTATGAGTGAGTGGCAAACTTCTCAAAAAGAAGCAGCTAGGTTCAATAGCAAATATATGAATGTCATCTTTAACACTGTTTCTATGGAGGAATTTAAGAGAATCTCTAATGTTGAGGTTGCTCACACTGCTTGGAAAATCCTCCAGACTATGCATGAAGGCACAAAGGCTGTCAAAATAAATAAATTGTAGCAATTAACTTCTACGTTTGAGAGCATTAGGATGTCTGATGATGAATCCTTTGATGAATTTTATACTAAACTTAATGACATTGTTAATTCTGCATACAATCTGGGTGAAATCTATGATCAACCTAAAATTGTTAGGAAGATTCTTAGATCTTTAACTGAAAATTTTAGACCCAAAGTGACAGCCATAACTGAAAGTAAGGATGTGAATTCCATCCCTGTTGATGAACTTGTAAAATCTCTTCAGTCCTATAAGTTGGACGTACCCAAAACTAGCAAATCCAAGTCAATGGCTCTTAAGTTAGTTGATGATGTTGAGGTTGGTATATTTGATGATGAGCTCTTTGCTATAGAGATTGCTTACCTTGCCAAGAACTTTAGAAACTTTCTTAGGAATAGTAACAGAAGGGCAAGAGGTACAAACACTGCTGAACCTAGAAACTTTAGGAAGAATGATCCTACTAAGGTTAACAACAATGAAAAACCTAGAGAAAAAGTTGGTCAATCTTCAAATAATTCCTTGGGCCCTCAGTGTTTTGGATGTCAAGGGTATGGTCACATGAAATCTGAGTGTCCTACATACTTGAGATCTAAGGAGAAGGCTATGGCTGTAACCCATAGTGATAATGAAGTTTCTGATGATGAGTCCGAATGTGATGAGGATGGAAACTTCATTGCTTTCACTGCTACTGCTGGAGTCAATGAAAGTGTGTCTGTTGAAGAGAATCCATCTGATGGGGAACTCTCTGAGGATGCAAATCTTCAAGAAGCCTACAATAAACTCTGCAAAGTTGCTGCAAAGGATGCTATGAATGTTGAATTAGGCTTAAAGAAAATTGCATCTCTTGAGCTTGAAAAGAAAATTTTGCTTGTTAAATTGTTTGATGCTAATGAACTTCTGAACAATGTGAAAACTGAGAATATGCTCTTGCTTGATAAAGTTAAATCTTTGGAACATGATTTATATGTTGCTAGATCTGTTAGTTCTAAACTTGATCAAATGTTGAGTATTCAAAAGGCTCATTCTGACAAATCTGGATTAGGTTTTGTTGAAAGCATCTCTGTGTTTGCACCCAATTCCACAAACTTTGTTCCTTCTTCTTCCTTTGAACACCCTGTGAGTGAGGATGTGAGTGAGAATGCTAAACCTGTAAAGGTCACACCTCCTAAGAAGATTAGGGTTGATCTGAAAGAATCTAAACCTAAGGAGTCTACCCATTCTAAGGACAAGATGCACGGTAAGCCTGTTTGGGTTTGTCATTTTTGTGGAAAGTCTGGACACATTCATTCAAACTATTACTAACTGTAAGCAGCTAAGCGAGCAAATAAGCTGAAAGTGCTTGTGCCTCAAGCACAAGATCCTATGACACTTATTGGTGAATTGGTAAAGGTTCTAAACCTTTATTCCAATCTTGGAGTTGGAAATCACTCTAATGTGAATAAGAACTCCAATGCTCATAGTGCATCTAAAAGGTTTTAGATGCAAAAGGCTCAATCTAATTGAGTTTGTCTGACATGGTCCTTGTGCTTCATTGCTCTACTCTTTGTAACCATTGTTCCTTGGTTTCTATTGTTCTTTTTTGTTTCTAGGATTTGCATTGCATAACATTCATGCATTTCATTCTAGGACTGTTTTTGCTTCCACTTTTTTTTTTTTTTTTTTTTTTTTTTTTTTTTTTTTTTTTTTTTTTTTAAGGGGGGAAAAGGAAGCAAAGTGTGTTTTGTATTTACTCTCTTGGTTTTTGAAACAAGGTTTGTCAATTTATTTTCACATAACATGTCTTTGTACCTTGTTTAGCTTGGATGAGCTTATTTATTGCACTTTACTAGTTAAAGTTTTGTAGTGCATGTTGTGTGGGAAAGATGTTTATGGTTGTTGATCACTTTATCTTGATCTTGAAGTCACATGTCTTTGATTGTCGTACTTGAACCTTTTGAGAAAGGCATAAATAACCATCTCACCACTGTTCACTAGCCAATCATGAACACCTTAGTGCATATCTTAAGATTTTGTGCTCGAGAAAGTGTAGCACATGCACAAAAAGAACATAAAGTGTAGCCTCAGTTTAAATGCTTAAAATTGGTGTGTACATTATTGGACTTAAAGCTAAATCAAATAAATAAAATTGGTGTGTACATTATCTCAGTTATTTTATTAGGTTTCTGAACAACTAAAATTGGTGTGTACAATATGAGGCAAAAATCAAGAAACTTACATGATTGCAAGCTTATGATCTAGGAGATGTGGGAGTTATATGATGTAACTCTTTAGGTGATAGTCTCTTTTAAATTCTATGTGATGAATTTTGTAGACTTTGTGCTTGATTTCTATTTACATATCACCTCACATGTATCTCAAGCTTTTGCTAGTTGCACACACTACACAAGTTACTCTTTGCTAAACTTTATACATGTTATTGTGTGTGTTTTTGGTTTGACCAACCAAGTTTGAAAATACTTTGAGTTTTATGCAAAACAGATTTGTTGCTTGAGAATTCAAAGGGAGATTGTTTGAAAATTTTAATTTTGGGAAAACTGGGTTTAAAATTGTTGTTTTTGAAAAGCATTTCATCTCATACTCATGCATTTTATTCATAAAATTCAATGCTTTGAGGATTTTCTGCACAGAATTTGCTGTGTTTTTCAAAATCGTGTTTTTCTCAGAATTTTGATCGATTGAGACTGTTTTTCGATCAATCGAAATTGTGCTTAAAAATTATGATGAGTCTCTATCTGTTTCGATCGATCGAAACAGATTTTCGATCAATTGAAAATCATGAATCAGGTTTTTTAAAAATCCTATTTGACTAGTTCAACTCATTTTTTTCAAAAAGTTTTTCAACTTTTCTCTCTCTCTAACACGGCAAAGCACAATCATCAAATTTTTGTCGTTTTTACCTTTTTTTTTTGCAAGGTTTTCCTCTCCCAAGGCCAATATGTCCATTATACCCTTTCTTTTTCATTTATTTTCATGATTTCATCCATAAATCCATGCATTTAAGGGATATTTTTGGACCTATGAAAATTTTGGGGTTTTAGGTGTTTTTGATCTTTTCTTTCACAGTTGATCAATGGGTTTTTATTATTGGATGTTATAAACATAATCTATGATGTTTAATTTGATCAATTTTGTGCTTTATGAGAAATTGGATTTTCTAGGGCTTGAATGTACCTAAATTGGGGTTTTTGTTCAAATTGAGTCTAATTGGTGAAATTGGCTTGTTGAATTGATGTAATTGATCATTATAATATGTTTTCTAGCTTTTGTGATGATCAATTGGTTATATTTTTAATAAAACATACAAGTGGTTTTTCAAATTTTGGGGTGTTTGTTAAAAACTCTATGCTCAAGCCAATTTTGTGAATTTGAACTTAAATTGAACTTAGTTTTACTGCATTAGAGCATGCATCATGTCTTTTAATTGTTCATGCATCATATAGATTTTTTTTTTCTATATTTTTTTTGTACTAACTTGCAGTCTGCCCTTGATTTTTCTTTTTATTTTTGTGCTCTTTTTGGTTCTGCCTTGTGTTTCTATCCTTTCCTTAGCACCATGCCTAGGAAGACTATAGCTCATAGGGCTGCCCCTTTTTCTTCTCTTCCCTTTTTTGATAGTGAGAAGTTTCCGAGTGAGAAAAACCAAGAGATCTTTGATACCCTAAATCTTAGGAGAAAGATTTGGGTTGAGTGGAAAGTGTTGTTAGATGAGCTAGATCCGGCCATTAGGGCTAACTTTGAGCATAGGGGCTGGTTACCATTGTTGGATATTGGTCCTCTACCACCATCTACCCTGATTAGAGAGTTCTATTCGAACCTCTCTGTCTGCATCTATGACTCCAACACTTTGGTAAAGAATTGGATACGAGGTGTAGAGTTCACCATTACTCCTAGAGTGGTGGTTGATGCTCTTGGGGTACCGTTGGTCCAACACCTTGTGTATCCTTATGATGAGTCCCCTCCCTTGGACGACATCATGTCTTACATCATTGGGTCTTCTATCCAGTGGGGTTCTGATCCTCAAATCACGTCTGCTAAGCTTTCTGAGTTACACTATCTTTTCTTTAGGATAGCTTGTCATTCTTTGTGGCCTATCTCTCACCTGCACACCATTCCTTTGGAGCGATGTGCATCTTTGTTTGCTCTTGTTACGGATGCTTCTATGTCTTTTCCTCACTTGAACGAAGTATATAGGAGTTCCTCTACCGCTTATGCTCTTGTCCATCCTATTTTCATTCATAGGATTTTGTTGTTTTTAGGATTGGATGGTTTCCCCTCTTCTGAGCCCGTACATGTCATAGCTCCCATAGGTGCCTCATTCCTTAGGCAGATGGCTGCTCATTTAAGACCTCCTCGTGTTGACCTTCTGGTGCTGTACCCCCTCCTCCCTCTTCTACAGGTGATGTTTCGGCTGAGGCGTCTGGTGCTGCTACTACTGATGCTGATGTTCCTCCACCGACTGCTTCGGATGATTCAGACATCCATCGTACGTTGGATCATATCGTGACCATTCAAGCGGCTCATGGACAGATTTTGGTGGACGTGCTCGATGAGATCCATGCCTTGCAAGCAGAGTTGACACAGTTTCGACATTCCTCACCACCACTTCCTTTTGATGATGGATTATGAGTGCCCTCTGGCATTCTGTCACAAAAAGGGGGAGTACATATGGTCTTTTGTAGAGGTTATAGAGGTTTTTGATCTCAGGGGGAGAGTTTTTTGTTGGAGCTTGTGGAGTTGTGTAGATTGTATGTATCTAGGTGCTTCACATTGTATTTACCTTTTTGGCTCTTGTTACTTTCTTGTTGGGCTATTCATGTTAGGGGGAGATACTTTTATTGTTTTACATGTTTTTTGTTTCACTGCTTATTGATTTATATTTATGAGTTATTCATTGATATATGTCTTTATTTTGTGTTGTGTGAAATCAAGAATTTATTTTGTTTATTTGTATTTTTTTCCACACATGCGTTTATGCGCTTTGTTTAGTGTTTCAGTAAATATACAGGTTGATTCAATTAAGCTGCTATCTACACTTGCAACTGATGGATAGTAGTTAGGATTGAATTTGTTATAATGAGCATTTTTTTATAAAGGGCTTTTCTTTGTAAACTTTGAGCTTTTAGTTGTGTTTTGTCACGGATTGCCAAAGGGGGAGTTTGTTAGGTTCTAAAGACTTAGAAACTTATGTATTTAGAACTCTAATGTGTAATGTTGGCAAACCATGATCAAAATAGTTGTTAGTCTTGTTTAGACTTGCTCAAAGTGTGTGCATTTATGTAAAGTTGGAATCGAGTGGCTGCAGAAAGTATTAGTGACTTTCGGTCTGGCTCGATCGATCGAAGCTTAGACTCGATCGATCGAATATCGGGCAGAACGTTTTTTTCTGCAGAATTCCAACTCAGCCCTAGCCTATTTAAAACGTTTAGGGTTTTATGTTTTGCCTAAGGTATATAAGGCAAACCCTAGCCACGTTTTAGATGTTGCTCATATTGCTATTTGTGTGAATCTCCTGTGAGATCTGAGAGGAGCTTTCATTCACATAAACTTAGGATTATCAAGGAAGAGATTTATTCAAGAACTTGATGATCATTCAATTGCTGCCATAAGAGCATAAAGATACACAAGTGGGTGTGCTTGTACTTGCTGGAGAATCCAAGAAAGAATGAGTCTGTGGTCTTAGAGCTTGCATGTGGTCGTGTTAGTAAGTTTCTACTAGTGGGTAGCAATAGGATATTAGTGGTCTAAGTCGCTATTGTAAAACTTCGATTATTTCTATAGTGGATTTAAGTTTACCTTGAGGATAGATAGATTAAATCCTCCCCAGGTTTTTACTGGTATGATTTCCTGGGTCATCATATCTTTGTGTTATTTATATTTCCGCTACTTTATACTTGATATGATTGTTTGATTGTGATAACCTAGATTTGTATAATTTGACTAAGTTAATCACTTGGCTAATTAACTAGGTTAATCCTGTTGTTGTTTAAGGGGTCTGAAAACTGTTCAGATGGGTTTGGATAAAAATTGCCACCCCTATGTGTATACAACAAAGAAACTGCATATATTTGGTGGAATAATTAAATACTCGAAGATGTCTAGATATCCTCATTTGTCAAAAAATAAATAATAATAATAATAATAACAATTTTTTGAATTCAACTCTTATTTTTGATTCATTCTGTGGATGTATAAATTCAGTACAATTTGGATAATTGATGAGTTATCATTTCCATTAACATTAATTTGAAATCTAAGTACTCTATCATTTATTTTTTTTACTACCATTATGTAGCATTTTTTACATATTACAATAGTTTAATTATATTGATGAGTATTTTATCACAATTTGATTCTCTATGGACTTATTTTCTTTGCCTCATTTGATGGTGTGTGACATTCTATTTACCGGACTGTGTAGCTCATTTTTTTTTTCTTTTTTTAGGTCCTTAAGATCAGCCGTGAGAGTTGGTCATTACGATGCAATTGTTTTTGCCTTCAAGACTTCAAGTAGACTAATGTTGAAATTTTTAGTAAATAGTTATGGAAAATTTTATTTTATGTATTAGAACTTCAAATATTATCTTGAGATTTTATTTGGTTTTTTCTTTTTTAAAGAAATTAGTAGAGATTTTATTGAAAAACAAAAACCCTTTATATCATAATAAAGAGATGAGTCTAAAGCCTAAACGGACCTTGAAGACAGCAAATAGCATTGCTACTAGAACATAAGTCCAACATTGAAGGGCTTATCTCGAATTTACAACACAACACTCAATTGAGAATTGATTCACAGCTCTTGTATTTACTCTTCAGTCTTGTTTTGACATCCTTCTTTATCATGATTATAACCTGTTCTTCAGAGTATATCATCCCTTCGTGTATGAATACATTCTTTGGCAGCCACTAATAATATACTGTAACCCACCAAGTTAGCTTGCAAATAGTGGTCCTTAGTCCTTCCCTTTCAATCAACTATTTCCTAGCAATTGGATTTTGCATCTGAAATTGGACACAAGCTCATAATGATCTCCCAAATTCGTTTATTGAAGGAGCACTGATAAAAAAGATGATCCTTATTTTCAATTATTTCTTTATAGAATACCCAGTTATTGTCAATAGTTACCTAGCCAAGCTTTAAGCATGGAACCCTATTGTCTAAGCTCATCCCATGTATCAGCACATATGTACTTAGTAGAAGCAGATCATAAGGTCATTTCTTCCTCCTTTAGATCAATCAGGCTGAACTTGCTTTGAATGCTAACCACTTTCTCTGATCTAGCTGCCCTTCAGACAAATGGAAAAAAGAAGAATAATGATAAAAAAAGAAAGAACAGAAATAAAAATTAAAATTAATTACGTGAATTAATAAGAAGGAAAAAAAAAATGCTGATGGCTCAAAATGATGCAAATTTTAAGAGCAAAACCTTTGATCTTAGTTTTCATTTAATGGCTATATTACTCTCTTTTTTCTTTTTTTGATACAAGATAAAATTCTACTCTAGCCTAATCTAAGTGTATATGTGTGTGAAGCTCCCTCCTGGAGACTTGAACCCCGACCTTTGCCCCCCCACACTCCACAAGCACTTATACTTGTGGAGTGACCATCGCACCAAGGGTGTGCGGTGGTATTGGCTATATTACTAACTAGAATGAATGGAGGGACAGCATTAAAAACAATGTGAGACTGAAATCAAAATTTTAAAAATTAGAGAGCAGAATCAAAATAACCCCCAAATTAGAGTGTAATTTTCATTTTTGGTAAAAACTAATTTACTGACTAAAGGATTTTAGCTATATGAAACATTGAACACATATAAAAAGATGTTTGAAAAAGGTCTTATGTAAAAAATCCTTCCTCCCAGCCCTTTGGGAGAAATAAGTCTAAAGTTTGTTTTTTGGACCCAACAAAAAAATTTCAAACTTGTTTCCTATTCCCTCAAAGGAAATTTTCTTTTTTCTTAGGGTCTATTTGAATAAACTGAGTTATTTGGGGTTGTTTGTGTTGCTTAATGTACTATGCAGCAAACTTCCTAGCCTGGTTATAGTCTTGAGATTTAATTTTGCTGCTTTATATAGGAAGTTTTTTTATTTGATCTTTTTTATTAGGGCTGAAAGTTCAATATGTGTCTAAAACACCCTTGAACGTTTAGACCCCAAATTACAAAATTACCAATTCAAGCTTTATATCAAACAATTAATGTGCGGAACATGATAACAAACTTATAACAGAATTGATAAACAATCTAAGCCAAATATAAACACATCCACAGTAGTAAATATAAGACAAAGATAAAGGGATGGAAGATATAAACACATGGCCAACACACGATGTGTTATCGAAAAGGAAATCGAAGTCCTCGGCATAAAACCTCTCCGCCTCCCTCCAAGCGGTCAAATAATCCACTAAAGAATGTAGTTGGGATACATAAACAGCAGAAGATCCTCCAAGCCTAATCTACCCAAGTACCTAAGCCCTCCAAGTTTCTTGCTCCAACGAGGTTACGTTGAACCTATTTCTTCTTTAACTTCCCGAATTCCGCTACTAGACCATAGCATCAACCAATGTATATTGGTTCCTTCCAAACTGCTTCCCTTAGCACCAAATAAGCCTTCTCACAAACGTAGGTGTGGTGAGAAAAGGATTTGGTCAATAACCTCTCAAGGGTATGACAATGGAAAGGAAGAGAGTAGAGGAATTTGTAGAGTCTCTAAGGTAAAGATTGGGGATGAGACAATCTTGTTTTTCTCTAGGATTTCTCTCACAAAATTCTCTCTGGAAGTTCTCTCAATTTAGTGGGTATAAGGGTCTATATATAGTGGTATGTGTTTGGAATACGAAGAGACAGTTTTTGCCAAACAAGGCTGGTTGGCGGCTTGACCTCGCGGCTTGTCCAAGTCACGAATTCAAGTCGTGACGTAACGGCCTAGCCAGCCTAGGACTTTTGTCTTGTAGTGCGACAGCTGGCGCGACCCTTCAGCTCCCCTGTGTGCATCTCACGTGCCAGCATTTGGCGGCTTGCAGCCGCGAGCCACCCGCGAGTCCTAGCCGCGAAACTCTGCCTGTTTGCACATACTTGAGCTTTTCTTCACATCTTCTCATACACTACCCTTACAATAATCCCACCTAAATACAGGGTTACTAAGTGCTTAAATTACAAGCAAATTGGCATGGAATAAAGCCAACAAGATGGTTGATTGTGAGAGACTGCGCCCCCGGCCCCTTTTTATAGGAATGTTGGGCCAAACCCACGTGAATGGGTGGAGTCGTGTTATTGCCTCTCAAAATGGAGGTTCGACTGTTTATATTTTCCCCTTTAGATTAAGGGTTTTACAATGGAGTCGCCACTTATTTAATTGTTGGAATAAATAAGAAAACCATAATTGAAAAATTCATCATTTTATTAATTTGAAATTGAATTTACATTGAACATAGGAAATTACATGGCTTTGGTCCTAGATACAATCTAAGATAAAGTACATGACTTTGTTTCCTAATTACAATCTAGAAATTGAAAAGTACAAGGATAAGCATTTGATCTACTAACCCTTGATCTAAGTTCGGAGGCTCTGTTACAAGGTGGGAAGGTGTTAGGCACCCACCTTGCCCGGTGAAACCGGTCTTCTAGACTATGGTGGCCAACAATCATGTCACATCATCCAATATGTTATCAATCAATTTGCATGTTGAATTTGAAGTGTGTGCCTGTGATAAACCCTAATTCAATTTATTAAGCACTTCATTTGGATTGAAAAATAAATTCTAGTGAATGTGTGTGAATGGTGACATCCTAGATTCAAGGACTTGAAAGAATTATGAAACAAACATGTTTTTCATATTTTTTATATGGATTTAAGATCAAAACTAGTGTTTATACATGAACATGTGATGAACAACCAAGAACATGTGAAGAACACATAAGAACAATTAAGAACATTCAAACATATTCAAGAGAATTTAAATAATCACTATCATATTTTAATCCTAAATTCTCATCATGGAAACACAAAAAACAAGTTAGGGAAAGGGATTATACCTTCATGCAAGGTCCATACGGTGGAGGAGGAGACTCTTGGTGGAGGTTCTAAGGGTGAAGAAAAGAAGAACTAGGAGAGGGAGAGTGAGTCTCACTCAATACCTTGAGTCTCAGGAAGACCAAGATATGACAAGACTACTCAACTTTACTAGCACTCAAAAGGGGAGAAGAGAGGGGGGTTTTTGGTGTGTCTTGGAATGAAGGAGGGGGAGGGTTTATATAGTAGTAGTGGAGAGAATATGAATGGAAGGCCATTTAATGAGGGTTGACAAGGATTATGAACCTAGACCTCATTTTAGCCTTGGGGAAAATCTGGTGCATTAAATGGAGAGATTGGTAGGAGTGGGGAGCAAGCCAAAATTCGGTTTTCCCGTAGCTGCTGTAACAGCTTGTAGAGCCAATTTCGAAAAATCATATATGATCCAATTCTGATCAGAATTGTCTTGTTCTTGTGCTCAAATTGAAGCCCTGGATGTCTAGTTTTTGAGAAAATTAACCTCATTCACAGATTCAAAATATTCTGAGAGATATTGATGAAATGGTGAGCAGAGGTCATTTGTTAGAAAATGGTTTCAGCACAATTAACATTAATAGGTCCCAAATTAGCTCCCAATTAACATTAAATGGCTCCAATCACTCCCATTTCAAAATTAATTGGTTCCAAATTTACTCTAATTAAAAGATAATTACACAAATTACTCATTGAATAATTAATGTTTAACTATCTAATTAATTAGGTGTATGCAACCTCACCATAAAATGTAGTCCTAACCAATTAAATTATGACATATCATTGATCTCCAATTGATTACACTTATAACCAATTGAAATCAATTGTTCATAATCACATATAGTTGGACTTAATTTGTGATAGTGCATCTCAGCCATTAAAACTTGATTTGATGATAACTTTCAATCTAGTAGTCTGATTAGGGCTTATGACCAGTTGATTTGATCGTTACAACATCAAGATCATTTTGATGAAATGAGATTAAGGATCTAATGACTAGGATCAAGATGCATATTCCCAAGGCGAAATTACCCTTTTACCCTCCAAATGAGGTTAAATACGGGTTGCAAAATGGGGTGTCAACATTGATAAATTTCAACCTTACACTCTCCCCCTTTGGCTATTCCATGACAAAACCTTAAAACAAACTCTAGACTTAACGTGTGAGTTGGAAACAGTTGGAAAACTCACTCACACCTAACTCTAGAATCTGTGAAGCTTTAGAACCATAAGAACAAGTAACTCCTGAAACACAACAACACAATAAGTCATTGTATGCAGAAACATTGTCATGCAAATGGAGCAAGCATAATGCGATCAAGCACAATGGAGTAAAGCGATAAACCATGGCAAGACCAAAACATGCAATCACTATAACCAAGTGATCACAATGCTCATTCACACTTGGAATGAACATCCGGACATTCAAGATGACAAACACAAGGCAAATCACTTGAATGACCAACACTCAACCAATGCACAATACATGAAGTATGTGCATCTAGGAAAAATCCCACACGGGCACAAGAGTGACAGTACTTAAAAAGGAATGCATAGCATTAGGTTAGAAGTACTGATTTAACAAAGCACAAAGGCTGCATAAAGCACGACATAAACCACAAAGGCCTACAAGTGTGCATAAGAACAAACCCTTAAAGCTTACAAAAGCAACATGGGTACAAACTAACAAACATAAAGTAATATATGCTGAAAAACTACTAAAGTAAAACTATCCAAGAGTAAAGAGTTTTAGCCAAACCAAAAAAAATGAAACCACTGAGTAACAAACCTATACTACTAACAGCAGTTACCAACACAATATCAAAGATATAAACAAAACATCATAAAATATGAAGGCTCCCCCTCAAAACAAGCACTCCTCCTCAAGAACTGCCCCAAAAATTCTCCCCTTTTTTGACCGGAATGGCCAAAGGGTCACTGCTCCTGGTTGGTGGAGATGCTGTCAATCTTAGCTGAAAGTACATCAATCTGATCCTGCATTACTATCATCCTTTCAGTATGCTGACTCTAAACTTCTTTGAGTCCATCAAGTCTTTCCATGATGATCTAAAATGCATCGGGAGGAGGTGCAGTTGATGAAGTTGAGGCTCTACTCCTCTTTCTTCTGCTCCTAGGTGTGACTGATTGTTCTGCAGCTTCTGCTTCAGTCTCCATTGGATCCCCTTGCTCTTCATCACCTGGAAGACGACTTTGTATCCTTGTGATGGTGAATTTGTTTATTGCTGACAGTGGAGTCATGGGACTGATATCTTGAGGAATTCTAACACCCTTCGCTCTGAAGATTCTCATAAGGAGGCTAGGAAAGACCAACTTGGGCCTAGCAGTGGTTCTAGTCTCGTCCATGATAGTGTCAAATATGTGTGAGCTGATGTCAATGATGACTTTCTCCCTAAGCTCCATGAGAAATATAGCTCTGGAATTAGTAAGAGTGGTCATCTTTCTTATAGGATACAAATTGAACATCATGATGGTGGTCAAACACCTCATATCAGCAGGGAAGGCATTAGTGTTGAGACATCTCCCTTCTTTAACACCACCAATCCGAGCCTGGACAGTATCTAAGGACAACATCCTGTCTTTGTAGTTTATGAACTCATACTCCTCTAATCCCTCAAGACCAAGTGCCTCATCAATGTCATGTGCGTCCAAGGTGAACTCATGTCCTCTGACCCAGCAGTTCATCTCTTCATCCCTTATGTTTACATTTGCATAGAATTCCCTTATTAAAGGCTCATAGACAGATCACTTAACAACTTCTCCCATCTTCTTCCATCAAAGCACTCTGGAATGAAAGTGTCCTTCAAATCATGTAAGTCAACGAATCTCTCCTGGATAATGGTATCCTTCATGAAAGAATCTTTGTATCTCTCAAAGTGCTTGACAGACCTAAATAGATTGTTGTCCATTTTCATTCTTTTATCAGCCTTCTTAGCGGGAGTCTTCTTCTTTGAAGGAATAGGAGGCATCTGTAAACACGCAGAAGAGGCCACAACAGGAGCAAAACACAATATGTGGAAGTGTACACATATTAGTAACAATTTAGTTACAATGACAAGCCAACCCACAAACCAAGAACAGTTAGTAACCGGAGATTTGAAGAACAAATCAAACAAGATCATCCAATATAGATGCAGACAGGAACAAGCATTAAAAATTAAAAATGGACAGTGTAAACCACTATCAGACAGATGAAGGCCTATGTCAATGAACCATGATAGAATGAGTATGACAAGTGCAAGATAAACCCAAAGGCAACCCCACAACCATGATATGGTGATTAAAATGAAAGCAATTCAAGCCACATAATCCAAAAACTTCAAACATACTGAAATGCTTCAACCATATTTGGAGTAAATCATAGAAAAATCCAAACCCATAAGCCTAATGAGTATATAATGTATCAAATAACATTGCTCAGAACAAATACTAGAGAAATGAAGCAAAAACATGATACTAAACATCTTCAGCAACAAGAGAAAACAACCTCCATCAAACAAACCCAAATTTTGATTAAACCCATGTTCGTACACCTAAAAAAAAACTCAATCCAACATTAAAACACACAGATTCAAGATTATAACAGTAAAAACATGAAATGTGAAGTGAAAACAAGAAAACCCATACCTTTTTCTTGAAGATTGATGCAGAAATGATGCAGAAATGGAGGATTTACACAAATGAGCACGGCGAGTTTCAGAGAGAGAAATGGAGAAGACAATGAACAGTCACAAAGTTCGAGGGAAAAAACTGAAAAAACAATTTTAAAAACTGTCTTTAAAGCATAAAACACACATTTTTCGCGACTGAATCAAGTCGCCAGTAAGTGGCCAGGGTTAAGCCGCGAAACATTGTGAAGGTAAGAAACTTGAAAATTTTCTCTAAGTGTTTTTCGCGATTGGAAGGTCTACCCACGAGATAGTTGCGATATGAGCCGCGAAAATCCCTGAGTACTCCTCGTGACTAGACCTTCCACCCGCGAACAAGTCGCCACATTGACCCGCGAAAAATATAAAACACAAATTTTGGAAAAATTTTCTAAGTCTTTTTCGCGATTAGAGTATTTACTCGCCAGTGAGCCGCGAAAAATCTCTGAGTGAGCTTGCGACTGGGGCATGCGACTGGGCCAACCTGCGACTTAGTCGCCAAAACAGGGCAACACTGTTTTTGAAATTTTTGACATTTTTGTATAAACAAAGTACTTTCCAAAAACAAATCAAAACACTCAAAAATCTTTTTGTGTTTGATCAACAAAAATTGAGCTTGTGAAAACACATTTAATCAAGTACAATTACACAAATGAATATGACATTTATTGAACATAGACTTGTGTGTTGTGTGTGGATATCAAAAATGAGATAGTCCTTAGTCCAATGTGAAGCTTCAATGATCAATTCAATCAAGGCATACACAACTAGCACTAGATAATGTGACCTATCTCAATTATAGAAACATGCATATATGACCTCCCACAAGCACTTGATAACAATTCTTTGAACCTTTTCATTTGGCTTCATATTCAACATATCATTTGCACTTTTTGAGCAAAGAAAATCTCATTGAGAGATAGATGCCTGAAATTTTTGATATTTCAATTGATGAGTTAGCCTTTGGCTTTTTGAGCATCATATATTTTATTTTGATTGCTTTCCCTTTTTTCTAGTCAAATACTAGTATGTGCGACAGGCTTTTGCAGCTCTATATCTCTTTTCATTTGGAGATTTATATTTAGAGAGCTCTTTTAAGCATAAAAATAAAAAGTGGGAAGATATATAGGCATGAGTCTATGCATGTCTCAAGATCAACAAAACCATTCACTAATCATTCATGACAAGGTTGAAGATCTATTTACAACAGTCACATAGATTTCAGAATTTCTTCCACAATGATATGAGTGCATGAGAGACAAGCTAAGCTCGTTAAATACACAAAGCCATAAGTACAAAGGTACAAGGCAAAACATGCTTTGAGACAAAACTCAACAAAGTGATCAAACTTTTTGGATTTTCTACTTTTCATGTGTTTTTGGATTTTTGACACAAAAGTAGTAAAAGAATGATAAAAAAAACTTAACATAAAGAACAATGTAAAAACATTTGAACCAAAAACAAACAAAACAACAGCCTAAATACTAACAAGAAGCACACAACCAAGCATAATCACAAACATGGGAAGTATTAATGCATGGACATGTTGTAATGCTTATGCATGAGTACCCTTTGTCACCAACACGTCACGTGCGTTTGGGGTGATATCCTTGACAGATTGGGTACGAGAGTTAGGGCTGTCAAACTTTCGTGTGAAGCTTTCCAGGAAATTGGTGAAGGCACCGATCATTTTCATCACGTCCATCATTCCTGGATCACGGTTTTGACTTCTTGGTTGCTCACCACCCCAAGACCTTATATCATTTCTTCTTCCTCGTGACCGAGGTGCGCTTGCATTGTTTTCTGCTCTCAGCTTTTGACAGTTGGGTCTGGTATGTCCTTACAATCCGCAATAGTGACAAACATAATCCGTTCTAGGACCCTGCTGCTGTCTTGGAAGTGATCTTCCTCTAGTTTCATGTTTGACCATAGATTGATTTCGGGGCTTATTCACCATTCGTTGCTCAGCCACATTCTTCTTCTTTACATCCTTAACTTTCTCAGGAATGGGCTCTTCTATAACCGTTTTATTTGCCTTCACAAACTTTACTTCTTTGGTGACTTTGGCTGATGAGCAACTTCCTCCTGTGTATCCCAACCCGGACTTGTCCGAGGAAGGTTTTTGAGATGATATAACATCTTCTAACTTCTGGGAGGAGACTCTCTCTATCTTGGCATGAGCTTGCACTACCTCTTGCTTAAGAAACCTCACCTTCGTATAGGTTTCAGACAGCTCGCTATTTAGTGTCTCAATCTCACACTTAGCCTCTTTATATCTGATCAAGAGACTTCTGTGGTCCTCCTCAGCTCTTTTCATCTTCCTCACAGCCGCCTTGGCTACCCTTGCATACTCTCCTGACTTCTCAAGTAGTAAGGAGTAATTTTCTCGAAGATTAGCTGTATTCTCTTCCTCTTCAACATCTAATTCTTCTTCAATCCCAATAGACTCTGAATCAGAATGCTCACCAAGCTCCTTCACAAGTGTACCCAAGTCATCAGAGGAATCCACCTGAGCAATGGTCATGAAAGCGGAGTAGTTTCCCTCTTCGCCACAGCTTTCTTCCGAGTCAGAGTCAGAAGAGTCTGAATCACTGAGCGTTGTGGCATAAACCTTGCCTTTCCCTCTCAAGAAATTGGGACACTCCTTCTTGAGATGTCCATGGCCATTGCATTCAAAACACGCAATGTCTGAAGGAGATTGAAAATCATTTCCTTCTTTCCTCGTAAACTCTTTCCTATCACCTTTTGAAGATGAAAATTTCCCTCTGTTAAATGGTTTCCCACTGTTCTTCATCTTCAGAAATTTGCGGAAGTTTTTTGCAAGATATGCTACTTCCTTCTCCACTCCATCTTCTTCGGAAGGATCATCCATTCTTTCGGTGATAGTTTTAAGAGCAAGCGATTTACTCGTCTTGTGGGAAGGCAATCTAAGCTCATACGTTTGAAGTGACCCAATAAGCTCTTGGATCTTAATTTCATCCAAATCCTTGCTTTTCTCTATGGCTGTGACTTTTGCTCGAAAGCTCTCCGGCAAGGACCTTAAAATTTTTCTCACCACTTTAGTATCTTCAATCTTCTCACCAAGATTGAGCTTCGCAATCACAATTTCATTGAGCTTCCCATAAAAGAATCAAAGGACTCATCATCTCCCATCTTAAGCTCTTCGAATTTGGTGGCAAGCATTTGGAGCTTTGTGTCCTTCACCTTCTTAGTCCCCTCATAAGTTGTCTCCAAAATCTCCCAAGCTTCCTTGGCCACTGTCATGTGAGATATCCTGTGGAATTCATCTGGAGACACACCACAGAATATAGCATTTAAAGCTTTACTGTTAGCATTGGCTGCCGCAAGAGCTGCCTTATCCCAAGTAGATTTAGCAGCCTCCGGCTTGGTCCAACCTATTTCAACCGCATCCCACACGGTATCATCAATAGAGCATAGAAATGCCCTCATTCTAACTTTCCAGAAAGCATAATTGTTACCATCAAAAAAATGGTGGAACACTGAGAGATTGAGACCTATCCATCTCAACAAGGGGTCAAGGATCACACTAAGGTATTAAAACCACAATAAGTGTACCCGCTCTGATACCAATTGAAAGTTCAATATGTGTTTAAAACACCCTTAAACGTTTAGACCCCAAATTACAAAATTACCAATTCAAGCTTTATATCAAACAATTAATGTGCGGAACATGATAACAAACTTATAACAGAATTGATAAACAATCTAAGCCAAATATAAACACATCCACAACAGTAAATATAAGGCAAAGATAAAGGGAAGGAAGATGCAAACACACGGACAACACACGATGTGTTATCGAAGAGGAAACCGAAGTCCTCGGCATAAAACCTTTCCGCCGCCCTCCAAGCAGTCAAATAATCTACTAAAGAATGTAGTTGGGATACATGAACAGCAGAAGACCCTCCAAGCCTAATCTACCCAAGTACCTAAGCCCTCCAAGCTTCTTGCTCCAACGAGGTTACGCCGAACCTATTTCTTCTTTAGCTTCCCGGATTCCGCTACTAGACCATAGCATCAACCAATGTATATTGGTTCCTTCCAAACTGTTTCCCTTAGCACCAAATGAGCCTTTTCACAAACGTAGGTGTGGTGAGAAAAGGATTTGGTCAATAACCTCTCAAGGGTATGACAATGGAGAGGAAGAGAGTAGAGGAATTTGTAGAGTCTCTAAGGTAAAGATTAGGGATGAGGTAATCTTGTTTTTCTCTAAGGTTTCTCTCACAAAATTCTCTCTGGAAGCTCTCTCAATTTAGTGGGTATAAGGGTCTATATATAGTGGTATGTGTTTGAAATACGAAGAGACAGTTTTTGCCAAATAGGGCTGGTTGGCGGCTTGAGCTCGCGGCTTGTCCAAGTCACGAATTCAAGTCGCGACGTAACGGCCTGGCCAGCCTGGGACTTTTGTCCTGTAGTGCGACAGCTGGCGTGACCCTTCGGCTCCCCTGTGTGCATCTCACGTGCCAGCATTTGGCGGCTTGCAGCCGCGAGCCACCCGCGAGTCCTAGCCGCGAAACTCTGCCTCTTTGCACATACTTAAGCTTTTCTTCACATCTTCTCACACACTACCCTTACAATAATCCCACCTAAATACAGGGTTACTAAGTGCTTAAATTACAAGCAAATTGGCACGAAATAAAGCCAACAAGATGGTTGATAAATTTCAACCTTACAAGGGCGAATTAGATTTTTTCTTTGTGACTGGTGCATTTGTTGTTAAAAATCAAATGTAACTGGCCAATTTTTTACTTTTTATAGGATTTTAACCTGTTGTGTCTGCTTCCGAAAATTGCCCTCTTCATTATTAAATCAAGATATCAATCGGTTTTTGGTGCATGCAAGCAAAGATTGAACTTCAGATCTTTTATTCAACTATCAGAGACTTTACACGTAAAATGTAGTCAGTTTCGTTTTTAGAGTAAAAGATCCAAAATGTAGCGAAATTTTTTTCCACTTATTATATGCAATGCTAATTTAATTTGAAGGTAAAAATGAATTGATTTTATTACAACATTTTGGTGTCTGTTTGAAATTATTGTATGAGGGAGAATTTTAATTGTAGAGGTTTTGAAATTATGAGCTTTTATAAAAAAGAGTTTTAATATTTAAAGTATTTGATCAATTACAATGTTAAAGTCAAGGATGGAGCAAGGGGGTCAAGGGATAAATTTAAATTCTCCATGGCCCCACTAAAGATCCCCCATTATATACTTTTTATAATTATATTTATTTATTCTCTTTTATTTTCATTTTCTTTGTGCTTGTAGATGTGTGTGTTAAGTTTTCTAGAAAATTCGTTTTGAAAAATGATTCATTTTTTAGAAAATATTAACATTGAAACAAATAAATAAATAAATATTAATGTCGAAAATATTAATGATATAGTATGAAGTTTAATAAATAAATTATAAACTCATTTTTTTCTTGATATAATAATTTAATTTTCAAATAGATATTAACTTTTTTCTTTTGTATTAAACATGTTTTTTTATATATATAAATAATTCAAGTAGATATTATTAGATGGTGTCAAATTTTTTTTTCAAATAGATATTATTAATTTATTAGAGGATGTCAAATTTTTTCAATTTTTAATATTTATATAGAGATTAATTTTTAAATAAAGGATAAATATATTAATTATTTAATTTATTGAAACAAAATTTTAAGCAAATCTTAAAGAAAGTTTATATATTCTATATGGGTATTTTGAGAAATTCAATTGGAATATTATTCCATTATATCATGATATCATGTTATATCGAACATTGAAATAAAAATAGTACACTGCATTTAACCTACTAAACTAATAAGTTGGACCCTACTCAACCCCTATATGACACCTCGTGTTGGGTTTTCATGAATTGATGGTTTGTGTTGGGTTTAAAGTTTTTTGAAGCTTGGGTTGGGTCTAATTTGTCTTGACAAAAAGTTTAACCTATGTAACTTGACCCAACCCATACTATTGATAATTTAAAATGTTTATATGTTCATTAATTTTTTTATTTTAGGACTTATCTTAATTTGTTAGCTCGGTAAATTTGGTATTTTAAAATTTTGTTTCAATCAAATTGAAATATTATGCTCAATTGAGTACATTTTAATCATTGTGTGCATAATTTATATATATTTGAAAGCTTAAATGCTATGCTCCAATTGAGCCACATTAGCAGCCACGTCAATATCTTTTTTTATTTCTAATTTTTCTTATATATTTTTTAAAACATTTTCTCATTTAAGATAACTTAAAATTCTATTATTAAAAAATTAAAATATCTCTTAGCCATTATTTTTATTATTAATTTTTTAAAACTCTCCCTCCCTTTTACCTCTTCATCTTTCCACTACTTTCTACCATAATATCTGTAGGGACTAGATCTGAGCACTTCTTCTGTTGGATGAGTGGACTCAGGCCCAACTAGCCCAATACAATGAACTTGTAGAGAATGGGTTAAAGAACTAGGCCTTAATGAGGGTTACAACAACTAAATACAGTTATGAGTAGACCGAATAACCAGAACGTCGACTAAAGTGTGAAAGTTTGTCCTCGGCCCTCCTCTGAGGGGCTTTTTGTTCTTCCTATTTCTTCATTGTCTGGCTACAAGGATTTCGAAGACAATACCAGTTGTTACTATGTTTTCTGTTTCAACTCCCTCCCCTTTTCCTAGAGGGTTCCTTACATTATATACCCCCTTCCAGTTGATCTTGGCCCTCTATTTGTTTGTCGTGTAGGTCACTACTCGAGTGTTTGTCCCATCAGCCACCTTACCAAACCTCCTGTGAATTGCAGCAACCAAGACAGCCCTATTTAGGAGTCACTTCCTCATTAATGCGGCCAGGACGTTAGTTGTGAGCATTTAATGCGGAGGTGACAGTTTCTCCTTGAATTGCTCTTCCACCGTGCTTCCATGGCTGACCCATTGTATCTGTCCTTTTCCTTGGGATGTTCTGGGAGGCTGCCTTTGATGGCATGCCACTCTTTCCTTCTGTGATCTCAGTTAGCCGAGGACAAGATCGTCCTCGACGACATTTCAGGGTACCTTGGACTTGCTTCTTTCATCCTCGGCCATTTCTTCCTCCTCAGCGTGGGCCTTGGGCTCAATATAAGGTGGACTGCGGTTGCCAAATTCTTTAATCCCAAAATAGACCCTCAAAATCCTGCTGTCCAGCTCCTCGGACGGAAAGGAGGGTTTTGATGTCCTCGGACCTTTGTCATGGCTTGTCAAGTCTTGTCCTCTGTCAGTGCCAGAGTCTCTTCACTTGTCCAAGGCACGTTCCTGGCACTTCGGTATACGGAGCGCACCCTCATTAAATTCTGGCGGCTCTGTGCTTTCCACGTTCAACGGTGTGATGGTAATCTAACGGTGGAGATTTTTTCGCCTTTATGGGCGGGAAACCCGCATGGTCCTTTTTCTATTGAGGGTATAAATACCCATTTGAACTAATTTGCCTCTTTACTTTTGCATTCAAGAGTTCTTGCGCACATACCCTAAATTTGATCAAGTCTCCAACCAAACTTACGTCTCTTTTTAGCATAAAAAGCCTTATTCGAGGCACTTTTCCTCATTTCTGTAAGTTTTTTTCTCCCTCTCATTCGCGATTTCTCTTTTTCCTTCGTCCTTCCCTGAGTCCTTTAGCCTTTCCTAGCGATGGGTAGGTTTAAAAAGTTGGTTGAGTCTGAAAAGGCAATGGAGAAGTTCATGGCCGATTATAGGATACCCAGTAGCGTAGGTTTAAGATACTGTGAAGAAGGGGAGTGGCACTTTAGGAGGCAAGAGGGGGAAGTAGTGATTCCCATGATCGCCTTCCTAGAAGGTGGTATGAGAATCCTTATAGGGCTGGTGATGAGGGATTACCTCAGGTATTTCCAATTAGCTCCCACCCAGTGCACCACCAACGTGTTTAGGATCCTGGGTTGTGTGGACGCCTTAAATGAGAAAAAGGGGTTAAGGTTAACCCACCACGATGTAAACTGGTGCTACAACCTCCAACACCTGAAGGGTAAGTCCTATTATATGAAGACGAGGGACGATAAGGTTCGGCTTATTCAGTGCCTCCCCGAGTGCAGCAAAGGGTTGAATAAGGACTTTCTCATCGTGTCTGAGGAGTGGCACGATGGCCTTCACTGTCCGACAGAGGAGGGGGTACTAGGTGGGGTATTTAGAGTAGAAGAGGGTTGATCTTTTGTGTTATCATAGTTTGCATTGTTCAGTTGCTAATATGAATGTGCTTCCTTTTTTGCAAATCCACACGCCTTTGAACGACACTTTATTTTGGTTAATTGAGAAGATTTGGAAACCATCCTTAGGGAGGAGATCTTTGTGAATGAGGCTGACAACCAAGTCAGCGCTGCTCACAAGATCCTCGAGTACGATCCCCTCCAGAAGTCATTTTCAGCTCCCAAGTACGTGATCAGAGCCAAAGATCCTTGGCTTCACAAGATCACTATAGCAGAACACGGGTTCCTGCTTCCTGAAGGATCTCCTATCCCAGAAGATGTTGGCAGGCCTTTCTTTGTCCCATCAGGATGCAGAGACCTAGGGAGAAAGAGCGGAGGGAGAAGAAGAGGTTGCTAATTTGGGTCCGTCTAAGGACGAATTTGGTGTTTTCGAACAAGTCAATCCATCCGAGGATCCCTCTGGTGATTTAGGCGACCCCAATTTGACCGAAGCAGATCTCCTATCAGTAGGGATTTCTTCTCAGGCCGAGATGGGTTTCAAGAGAAGACTCCAAACTAGCCTGTTCGACTTAATTGAGGGCCAACCAAGGAAGGACGTGCCGGGGAAGCCACAATCCAAGCTTCCTCCTCCTCCACCCAAGCTTTCCCCCCCCCCCCCCCCCCACCCCACCTAAGCCCAGCTTGTCCAGACCAGGTCATCTTCCATGCAGCCAACTCCACCTCCTCAGCCAGAGCCCACCGACCCAAAGAGGAAGAGGGTTTCTGTAAGGTTGAAATTTATCAACCATCTTGTTGGCTTTATTCCATGCCAATTTGCTTGTAATTTAGCACTTAGTAACTCTGTATTTAGGTGAGATTCATGTAAGGGTAGTGTGTGAAGAGAGTGTGAAGAAAAGCTCAAGTTTGTGTAAAGAAGCAGAGTTTCGCGGTTAGGACTTGCGGCTGACTCGCGACTGGCAAGCTGCCAACTGCAGGCACGTGAGAAGCACACAAGGGAGCTGAAAGGTCGCGCCAGCTGTCGCACTACAGGACAAAAGTCTCAGGCTGGCCAGGCCGTTATCTTGCGACTTTACTCGCGACTTGGACAAGCCGTGAGGCCAAGCCGCCAACCAGCCCTGTTTGGCAAAAACTGTCTCTTCATATTCCAAACACACACCACTATATATAGACCCTTATACCCACGAAATGTAGAGAGCTTCTAGAGAGAAAATTGAGAGAGAAACCTTAGAGAAAAACAAGGTTGCCTCATCCCCAATCTTCACTAAGAGACTCCTCAAATTCCTCTACTCTCTTCCTCTCCATTGATAAATCCTTGAGAGGATATTGACCAAATCCTTGTCTCACCACACCCACGTCTGTGAGAAGGTCTTTTGGTGTTAAGGGAAGCAGTTTGGGAAGGAACTAATGGTTATTGGTTAATGCTATGGGCTATAGCGGAATCCGGTAAGCTAGAAAAGAAAAAGGTTCGGCACAACCTCGTTGGAGCAGGAAGCTTGGAGGGCTTAGGTACTTGGGTTGATTAGGCTTGGAGGGTCTATTGATGTTCATGTATCCCAACTACATTTTCTAGTGGATTATTGACCGCTTGGAGGGCGGCGGAGAGGTTTTACGCCGAGGGCTTCGGTTTCCTCTTCGATAAGACATCGCGTGTTGTCTTTGTGTTTGCATCTCTCTTCCCTTAATCTTTTCCGTTTATTATCTGCTGTGGATGTGATTTTAAATTGGTTTAGATTGTTTATCAATTCTGTCATTGGCTTATGTTCATATTCCGCACATTAATTGTTTGATTATAAGCTTGAATTGATAATTTGTAATTTGGGGTCTAAACATTCAAAGGTGTTTTAAACACATATTGAACATTCGATTGGTATCAAAGCAGGTACACTTATTGTAGTTTAAATACCTAAGTGTGATCCTTGACCCCTTGTATTTATTTGCCATGGATTGTGCTTTGTATGCATCTTTGTATGATTTGGTTGGTGTTGATTGTAACATGCCACGTGTTTGTGAAAATGCCTCTATGAGTGTGAATCCTCATGATTGTGATGCTATGTTACATGAATCTTTTGGATGTTATTGATATTCCTAACATCAAACTCTTAAAGAAAAAGGCTAAGAAGTTTAATAAGGATTTGAACAAGTTATTTTGTGAAAAGGATCATTTGATTGCTAAGCTCAATGAATCCAACAAATTGGTTGAAAAATATAAGAAATTTGCTGAAAATTCTGTTGAAAAGCTGAAAGAGTTTGAATGTTTGAATATGGACTTGGATGCTAAACTTGTTTTGTCTAACAAACTTGTTGATGAGCTAAAGTGTGAAAATGAATCTCTTAAGATGCATGCCAAGTATTTGATTGCTGAACCTATTGTTGAAAGGGATGAAATTATTTGTTGCAATCATGTTGTGGTACCCGATTTTGTGCCTATTGTGTGTTCTACCCCAAAGGACAAATCGGTGTACATTCCTCTACATAAAAGAAATCAAAAGGTGGAGAGAAAAGCTGTTAAGTCAAAGCCTTTGTTTAGGTCTCAACCTAAGGCTTTGGATGGATCTAACTTTGTTCTAACTTGCCACCATTGTGGTCTGATTGGTCATCTAAGACCTCTATACTCTAAGTTTCATGCTTTTAAAAGAATCAAAAGAAAAGAGAAACTTGAGCTTCTTGGAAATTGTATTAAAAAGAGTAAACCGAATTTGAGTGAAAATAGCATGTTGTTAAAGAAAGTGTTTAATGCTCTTAACTCCTTAACTATGTGCATCTTTGGTTCTCATTCTTCCAACCCTCGTCTTACTTCTCATGAGACACTCATTCCAAACAATCATTCTGTTTGGATGAGGAAGGATTCCTATGGTTGAGCTTTTGCTCTTTCGGTCCTTGATCTAATTCTTTCGATCTTTGTGGGACCCTTCATGCATTGCATGTTATATCTTCATGCATTTTGTGCATCTTGCATTTATTCATATGCATTGTTTTTGTTTTGATCTTACTTTTATGTCTTTATTTTGTGTGAGTAAAAATCCAAAACCACATAAAAAGTGAAAAATTCAAAAAATTTGATCGTATATGTTTGAGTACATATCACATGAAAGTTTTGCCTTGTACCTTCGTACAAATGGCTTTATGCATTTACAAGCTTAGCTTGTTCTTTATGCACTTATATCTTTGTGGGAAAAATCTTGACATCTTTGTGTGATTGTTGTAAATCAATCTTCAATCTTGTCATGAATGATTAGTCAATAGTCTTGTTGGTTTTGAGACATGCATAGACTTGTACCTATATATCTTTCCACTCTTTATTTTGTTGTTTTTACTTAAAGAGCTCATCAAATGTAAATTTCAAAATGAAAAGAGATAATGAGCTGCAAAAGCCGTCGCACATACTAGTATTTGACTAGGAAAAAGGGAAAGCGACTTTTATGAAAACGTATGATGCCTAAAAGCTAAAGGCTTGTTCATCAAATTGAAATATCAAAAATTTCAGGTATCGATCTCAAAATGAGATGTATTGATTCAAAATGATCAAATGTTATGAATCGTAAAGAAGCCAAATGATAAGCTTCAAAAATATGTAATCATTGTCTTGTGGGAGGTCATATATGTTCGTTTCTATAATTGAGATAGACCACTTGTCTTAGCACTAGTTATGTATGACTTGATTGAATTGATCATTGAAGCTTCACTCTAGACTAAGGACTATTCCACACTTGATACACACACACAACACACATGCCTAATGTTCAATGAATGCCTTATTCATTTGTTCGATTGTACTTGTTTAAATGTGATGTGCGTGTGCTCAACTATATATGGATCAATTCAAAAATATTTTTGATCATTTTATATGTTTTTGGAAGTGATTTTTATCACTCTTTGTGTTCATGTTTAGTGCTTACATTGTTTTTCAGTTTTTAAACATGTTTTGTGTTGAAAAACAAGTGTCAGAGTTTTTCACGACTCACTCGCGACTCGCTCGTGACTTACTCGCGACTCGCCAATCGCCAACCCCAATTGCGAGTTTCATCCAGAAGCTTTGGCGACTTACTCGTGACTCACTCACGACTCGCTCGTGACTCGCGAATTTTTCGCGACTGAACTTCGTGACTCGCCCAGTCGCGAATCGCCCAAAAACAGCTTTTTAAAGGGCTTTTCGTGAGAAACCTATTTTAAACCTCTCCCATCCTCTGTTAAACCCCTCTTTCACTATTTTTATATCAAAACTCAATCAATTTGAATAGTTTTTCATTCCATTAACATCTCTAAGGTAATTATGAACTCTTTTCATTGTTTTTGATCCTTAGACTATGTTTTGGAGAGTTTTGTGCTCTTGGTTGAGATTTTCATCATAAAGGTTGGGAAAACTTTATTTTTGTCAAATTTTTGAACGAGATTGGTTTCTTTTGATGATTTGCTTTGGATGTTGGCCCCTTGTGGCAAAAAGAACATGTATTGAGGGTGGATTTCATATTGTTCATGCATTGTTTCTTATTGTTGTTCATAGTGTGCATGCTAGGTGTTTGATAAAATGCCTCTTAGGCATTCTCTCACTTGTTTGGACTCTGATGAGTATCAAACTTTGGGGTTTCTCATGTTTCCTCATTAGGAACATGTTTAGTTCATTGGTTGTGTATTTAACACACCTTGCCCCACATGTGCATTTTCCATGCATTGGTCATGCATTGCACTTTGCCACCTCTTGCACACACCTTGCTACCTTGTCATGCATTGGTTCATACATTGTTTCTTCATCCTAGCATGTCATGTCTTAGGTTTGAGTTTCATTTTCTCATTCATCTTGCACCCCTCATGCATCATAATCATTGTTCATATCTTCATCTCTTACCATCGTTTCTCCTTGACCCTTTGTCTATTCCTGACAAAAAGGGGGAGAGTATACTCTAGAGAGTATATCAGAGAGTTTTTGTCATTTCTATATAACCCTTGTGCACATTCTTAGGGGAAGAAATTCTATTTCTTGTGCACATTTTTAAGGGGAGAGATATTCCATAGGGGAGATGCATATACCAAGGGGGAGATGACATTAAACTAATAAGAAAACTTTGTTTTGGTGTTTGGTGTTTGATCAAGTTGCTCACATGTTTCACATCATGATTACTTGATCACAATTTACCTGTTACATTATACTTATTCTTTTATGACTTGCTTTACCTTGAGGATCTAATATGTTTTGTGCAAGTGTTTCAGGTTACAGGTATATATGTTCCAAGTTCATCACAGCTCTTATGATTCATGATAGGGGGAGTGATATGATAAGGGAAGTACTTTTTACTGTTTGTACCTGGTACCTTTGTAGGTTGTTAAGGTTTTTGTTTATGCTTTGTACCCATATTGCTTTTGTAAGCTTTTAGGGTTTGTTTTTATGCACCTTGTAGGCTTTATGGTTTGTACCTTGCTTTATGCAGCCTGTGTGCTATGTTAAATCAGTACTTCTAACTTAATGTTATGCATTTCTTTTTAAGTACTGTCACTCTTGTGCCTTTATAGGATTTTTCCTAGATGCATATACTTCATGTACTGTGCATTGGTTGAATGTTGGTCATTCAAGTGATTTGTCTTGTGCTTGTCAACTTGAATGTCCGGATGTTCATTCCAAGTGTGAATGAGCATTATGATCACTTGTTCATAGTGATTGTTGGTTTTGGTCTTGCCTTGGTTTATTGTTTTTATTCCATTGTGCTTGATCGCATTGTGCTTGCTCCATTTGCATTACAAGTTTTCTGCATACAATAAACTTATTGTATTGTTGTGTTTCAAGAGTTCTTGTTCTTATGGTTCTAAAGCTTCACAGATTCTAGAGTTAGGTGTGAGTGAGTTTTCCAACTGTTCCCAACTCACGCATTAAGTCTAGAGTTTGTTATAGGGTTTTGTCACGGAATAGCCAAAGGGGGGGATTGTAAGGTTGAAATTTATCAACCATCTTGTTGGCTTTATTCCGTGCCAATTTACTTGTAATTTAGCACTTAGTAACCCTTTATTTAGGTGGGATTCATGTAAGGGTAGTGTGTGAAGAGAGTGTGAAGAAAAGCTCAAGTTTTTGCAAAGAAGCAGAGTTCCGCGGCTAGGACTCGCGACTGACAAGCCGCCAACTGCAGGCACATGAGAAGCACACAGGGGAGTTAAAGGGTCGCGCCAGCTGTCGTACTACAGGACAAAAGTCCCAAGCTGGTTAGGCCATTATCTCACGACTTGAACTCGCAACTTGGACAAGCCGCGAGGCCAAGCCGCCAACCAGCCCTATTTGGCAAAAACTGTCTCTTCGTATTCCAAACACACACCACTATATATAGACCCTTATACCCACGAAATGTAGAGAGATTCCAGAGAGAAAATTGAGAGAGAAACCCTAGAGAAAAACAAGGTTGCCTCATCCCCAATCTTCACTAAGAGACTCCTCAAACTCCTCTACTCTCTTCCTCTCCATTGATAAATCCTTGAGAGGCTATTGACCAAATTCTTGTCTCACCACACCCACGTCTGTGAGAAGGTCTTTTGGTATTAAGGGAAGCAGTTTGGGAAGGAACCAATGGTTATTGGTTGATGCTATGGGCTATAGTGGAATCCGATAAGCTAGAAAAGAAAAAGGTTCGATGCAACCTCGTTGGAGCAGGAAGCTTGGAGGGCTTAGGTACCTGGGTAGATTAGGGTTGGAGGGTCTATTGCTGTTCATGTATCCCAACTACATTTTCTAGTGGATTATTGACCGCTTGGAGGGCGGCGGAGAGGTTTTACGCCGAGAGTTTCGGTTTCCTCTTCGATAAGACACCGCGTGTTGTCTTTGTGTTTGCATCTCTCTTCTCTTAATCTTTACCATTTATTATCTGCTGTGGATGTGATTTTAAATTGGTTTAGATTGTTTATCAATTCTGTCATTGACTTATGTTCATATTCCACACATTAATTGTTTAATTATAAGTTTGAATTGATAATTTGTAATTTGGGGTCTAAACGTTTAAAGGTGTTTTAGACACATATTAAACATTCAATTGAGGAGGCAAGAGGTCTTCCTCAACCCCAAGAGGTGTTTGGGCATGGTAAGACATCTAACGCTTATGACTCCACTGATTTTTGTTCTCTGGTTTCTAACTTATCGTATGCTTGTTTCAATTGGCAGGCTGTCTGGGTCACTTACAGGCTGGAAGAGGCAGCCCATGAGCAAAGCGGGGCCCTGAACCTCGAGCGTGATAAGCGCCTGGATGCTACAAGGACCCTCAAAAACTCCGAGGCCGATCTCTAGAAAGCGAGGGAAGACCTAAAAGAGATGACGAGGGTCAGGGATAGCACTAAATTAGGACTGGCTGGCGCTCAGAAACAGGCTGAGGACCAAATGAGGCATTTACATGAGGCTGAGGATCAGTTGAAGATTACCAAGGAGCAAATTGCTGATCTGAAGAAGAAGCTAGCCAAGGTAGAAGGGGCCAGGAAGGTTACGGAGTTTGCCAGGGATGAGGCCTTAAGGGCTAAAGCAGAGGCGGAGTTTGCGAGGGCAGAGGCTGAAAGCTCTAAGGAGCAAGCCGAGGAAGAGGCTTTTGCCTCGGGGGTGGCCGAGACCCAAGCCGATCTCAAGGCTCAAGTACCTGGGGTATGCAAACTCTACTATTCCTAGACTTGGAATGAAGCCCTTAAACAAGCTGGGGTTGAGGCTTCATCCAATCTGTGGAAGGTGGAGAATGTGTACTTCCCTCCTGCCATTCGAGAGCAAGGCCCTCCCAGCTCTAAGGCTGGTACTTCTCTCGAGGTGGTTGAGGCAGACCATCCTGACGCTGCCCTTACTTCAACTACTCCAGATGAGCCTGCCAAGGAAGCTGAGCCTCCCGAGGTGACTGAAGCAGAAAAAGGCCCTAACCAAGAGGCACCCTAGGAGGCTGCAAAGTCCTCAGCTGATGCCCAAGCCCCCCATGCCGAGGAGACAACTCTCCGCCTGGTGCCTCTGTAGGCTGTTCCCCAAGATGAAAGCTCCGAGGATCCTGAGGCCGCTTCAAACCAGCATCCCAAGGGGGGAAAGAAAATCAAGTTGAAGAAATAGGCCGCCTCTGTTGTGCTTTTGCCCCAAGTTTCTTTCTCTTCTTTTCTTCTTAAGTGTACTTGAACTTTTGTAATGAAAGTAGCCCTTTTGTAATGGAACGTGCTCATTTCTTTTAATGGTAATGCTCTACTATTCATTATGTTTTCACGCTTTTACTAACACTTGACTATCCTTAGTAGCGTGCTTCACCCTTTATTAATCAGACAATCAGGGATGTTAAATTCGCCACGTAAATTTTTAATTCAAACTTAAACTGATAATTGAATAACTTCAACAACGAAACTTGTCTCCCATTAGGTGAGCTACAAAAGAACTTATGTTTATAACGCAGACCCTATATTCTTTAGGCTCATAAGTCATGATAATATGTGCAAACACACATTCCTCGTGAACTTACTGATCTTGAGGAGATATTACAGTGTTGATTTTAAAGGAAAAGATAATTGATGCTTGAAGTGATACCTTAGGTGAAATGACCTAGGCGTACCTTGAAATGCTTTAAGTGATGCTCATGGATGGGCAGGGCAGGTGATCCGAGGAGTCACACAACACCCGGAATCTGTTTAATGCTCAGGCTTTTGTTGAAAATCGTTAGTTTCCCCATAAGTTTGAGTTCGAGGACCATACAAAACCTTGGTTCTGTCTAGCACTTAAATTCTTCTTGAAGTAACTAGTTTCCCCATAGGTTTGAGTCCGAGGACCATGCAAGACCTTGGTTCTGTCTAGCACTTAGATTTTTCTTCTTGAAGTAACTAGTTTCCCCATAGGTTTAAGTCTGAGGACCATGCAAGACCTTGATTCTGTCTAACACTTAGCTTTCTCTTGAAGTAACTAGTTTCTCCATAGGTTTGAGTCTGAGGACCATGCAAGACCTTGGTTCTGTCTAGCACTTAGTGTTTTCTTCAAGTAACTAGTTTTGCCATTATAAATGGTGAAGGTTGGCTGCTGGAACCGTCGAGGAAGTGTAGCCCCTTCTATATGGCGTGTGAAGGGTGAGTTGGAGAGTTAATCCAGTGCCCTGCTCATGGCATCATTTCCTAAGCCCCTAGGGGACGGGCTTTTTTGTTTACGCCTCCAGTAGTGCTCTTTTTCGTGAGAGAATGTCTCGCTTGGAGGAATTCTCGATCTTTGCCTATAGTCATCATCGCTTTCATCATCGGAAGGCATGTCAGGGTTAGAATGAGGCCGCCTTCGTTGTGCATGGCGTAGCTTTCTCTTCAAATCTTCTATCTCTCATTGCATGGCCTGCTTATCATTCTGTCTCTGGGATATGTGGCTTCTAACTTCTTCGGATTGTATGGCCCGGTTGTCATCTCGTCTCTGGGGCACATGACTGCCCACACGAGAGTAGCTTCTACTAGTTTGGGTAGTGTGCACACTTTCCTCTTGAAACCTTCCATTCTCTTCATTTCAATCACGCTCCAGGTTGGGAAAGTTACTCTGTTGTTAGGATCTAGCTGGTTCAGGCTGATGAGAGCCTGCTTGATGAGGACCTGATCCTACCATGCTTAATTGTTGCCCTTATTAACACACAAGTTCTTCCCACAGACAGTGCCAATTGTAAGGACTAGGTCTGAGCACTTCTTCTGTTGGATGAGTGGACTCAGACCCAACTAGCCCAATACAATGAACTTGTAGAGAATGAGTTAAAGAACTAGGCCTTAATAAGGGTTACAACAACTAAACACAGTTATGAGTAGATCGAATAACCAGAACGTCGACTAAAGTGTGAAAGTTTGTCCTCGGCCCTCCTCTTAAAGGCTTGTTGTTCTTCCTATTTCTTCAATGTCTAGCTACAAAGATTTCGAAGACAATACCAGTTGTTACTATGTTTTCTGTTTCAACTCCCTCCCATTTTCCTGGAGGATTCCTTACATTATATACCCCATTCCAGTTGATCTTGGCCCTCCATTTGTTTGTCGTGCAGGTCACTACTCGAGTGTTTGTCCCATTAGCCACCTTACCAAACCTCCTGTGAGTTGTAGTAACCAAGACAGCCCTATTCAGGGGTCACTTCCTCATTAATGCGGCCAAGACGTTAGTTGTGGGTATTTAATGCAGAGGTGACAGTTTCTCCTTGAATTGCTCTTCCACCATGCTCCCATGGCTAACCCATTGTATCTTTCCTTTTCCTTGGGATGTTTTGGGAGGCTGCCTTTGATGGCATGCCACTCTTCCCTTCTGTGACGTTTCAAGGTACCTTGGACTTGCTTCTTTCGTTCTCGGCCATTTCTTCCTCCTCGGCGTGGGCCTTGGGCTCAGTATAAGGTGGGCCGCAGTTGCCAAATTCTTTGATCCCACAATATTATTTTCTCTCTACCCTTATATCTTTTATTTTTTTTTATTTTTTTTTTACTATTCTTATTCTCAACATTTTACTATAAATTTGACATTTTCTTTTCCATTCTATGTATAGTTTTCTCACACAAAAAAATGTTGCTTCTCTCTCTCTCTCGTTTTCTCTCTCAATTTGTTTTTCATTTTTTGTTTGATTTTTTCTTTTATTGTGTCCATACCTTAGGTTGATGAATTTTTGTGTTAATTAGAATTCTATTTTGGGTTGATGTAATTTAGTTTTGTGTTTTAAGTTGTTATCTTTTTTATTCTCTTTGATTATTAAATATTATCCTATTACATTATACATATAGTAATATAATAATATAATGCTCCTATTATATTGCATAGCATGACTTGAATAATTTGATGTTTATTGCTATATATTTTACTTTTACTCTTTTTTCTTCTCTATTTATTTTATTCAACATTTAAATTCAGTCACATCCTCTGCACTATTAAATTATGTAGCACAAATCAAGAAAATGGCTAGACATGCACTTACCTTCCTTTAGAGAAATCACAATATTTGTGTGATAATGCGTCATATAATTTATGGTCTAGATAGCACTCTTTGAATGTGTCTAGGCCTATAGATTGAGCAATTTGTAGTTTTTTTTTTTTTTTATAAGAACAATTTGTAGACTTAAAATATTATTGAGAATGGACTTTGATTCAAGAATAAAAAATATTGACTACTATATATCATTTAGATGAAATCCTTTATCATATATATATATATATATATATATATTGCCACAAATTTAAATCATGCAAAATTAATAATTTTATATTATGTGTTAGCATCATCTCTGCTTCTTCTTCTTCTTCTCAAAAATATTATGTATCATCTTTAAAAGGTGCCAACAATACTAATCTTATGGAAAAAGTTACATTAAAAAATTGAGAAAAAAATGTTTTATATTACAATCTACTAAAAATGCATTTTAAATATTTAAACATTTTTTAATTTTTATATCACTAGCGTATTTTACAACTACCAAATGTGATAACTTAGGTCTTAATATTCTTAAGTTGTTTTGGGAAAAAAAATAAAGGTTATCACAAAAGAGGAGTTAATGTAAATTTTTTTGCAAAATGAAATATTTGCAAATGATGGAATCACTCGCAACAATATTTGCATAGTTATATAGTTCTAGCTAAAGTAATCAAGCATACTTTTAGTCTTCAAAAAACACATATCTATTAGTGGTTAAATGTTCATTTGGGGTAGTTTTAACTTTTCATATAATTTTACTTTTACATATTAATCTATTTTAATTATATTTTTCTATAAAAAGACTTTAATTTAGATATTTATAAGTAAACAATGAAATAATGATTCATGAATAGTCAAAAACCAAAAAAAAAAAAAAAAAATTATCTATACATATTTATGTTGTGCGGGTGTAACTTTACAAATAATTTTTCATTTATTTATTCATCTACTTTAATTTAGATGTTTATAACTAAATGATGAATTCTATAAACAAGGTAATTAAAACAATCATATTTCTACAATTCAAAAAGTCACCATTTATTTTTTTCAAAAAAAGACCTTTTACATTTCCTTGGAATATATATATATATATATATATATATATATTATTTTGACATACCACTAACCTAACCACTTCATATGTTGTTAAAAAAAAAAAAAAAAATTAAGGCTCATTAGTACTTCCGTTAAGATATTATGGATGTCATAATTGATTAAGACCAAACTGAAGAAATGTCTTTCATATTTCCTTGAAAATTCAAAAGGGAAAAAAAAAAACCTTTGACATACCACTAACGTAACTACATCTATAACTATTTAAGTCATCGATTATATCTATTTCTTATTGATAACCATAAAAATTACAACTAGCGAGGGAACATACAAAGTAATATAGAACAAATGAACGAAGAAAAAAAGAAATGAAATCAAACATCAATTAGAAACAGTTATTTGGAAAATAAAAAAGTGGTTAAGAGGAATAAGAAATAAAATAGAGATAACAATACAGAGGACATTGAAAACTTTATAGTGCAATAAAATCAACCATTACATTTACTTAATTAAATCAATAATAAAAAATTAAATACAATAATATAAATTTTAAACTTAAAACTAATCAAACTCTAACTAGGGAAATTATATTTCCTATCATAACTAAAATTGAGATGTTCTTCAATAATTTAGAAATTATATTAGAAATAAAGTTGAAAATTTTTATAATCTCATTTTTTGACATTTCATTTAATCTTTTATATATATATATATATATAATCATAATCTTGATATACCATGACTTTAAAAAATCTAATGAACAATTTTACCTCTTATTTAATGTTTATGTTATGCAAATCATCAACTAGTAAATATATGATAATGGTTTTAAAATTTTTTTTTTTTTTATATATAAAAAATAAAAAAAAATAAAAAAAAAAAAACTCTTTATAAAGTTTAGGGACTAAAATAATATTTTACCAAAAAAATTATCACACGCAATGCATAAGTTTGCGACTAGTGACTTTAAATATCTCAGTGAAAACTCAATCATTTTCAAAGAAAATTGCAAACTAGACAACCCCACTCAATATTGTGATCTGAGCTCTATAGCAACTCAATTTGTCTTGTGTTATCAAGCTTGGGTTGGTTTTTACAACTACGATGAGTTGGATTGGTTATTTGATTTGGAGATATCTCAAACTAAGGTCTAAGGAGGTCATGTTGGGTTGAAAAATATTCCTATTCCAACCTAACTCGACTTATGCACGCTCCTAATTACAAACATAAGATTCTATTATTGTGTTATCACTTGTCACCACACAAATGTAGAAGGAATACTATTCAATTACAATTTCTTATATTTTTTGTAATAATTATTTTTATTTCCCGGTAATCACCATTATAGTGCACCAAACATGTTGAGTATGGCATACTATTTTTTATAAGTGTAATTGTTCCCAAGACATAATTAGAATTTAGAAGGGTTTTTTTTTCTAATGCTACAATTTACAAACTTTTCCACAGTTTTGCCACAACTTTCCTACATGTCAACTCGTGAGTGTTGAAAATAAAATAGCGGGTACATAATTTCACCGCTCATGAGTCGCCATGTAGCAAAATTATGGAAAGAAAAAAAGGTTGTTACTATTTTAACAAGAAGATGCGCATTTTCAGCCTCAAATGGCTCCTAATTTTTCTAGTATAAGTGGTAAATCAATCATTTCCTACGTCAAAATTGTCAACCTCAGGTGCCCATTGGAATCGCACAATCGTATTCGAATGGTTGTATCACCCGCCTTCATTCCGTTTTTGCTTATATATACTTGTTTTGCTGCTACACATTTTTCATCCTACTTACTTTTAACTTTCTCACATATTCATCTCACATTCTTCAACTTTTCCTCTACGTTCCTACTTCTTTTGCATTTTCCTTTCTTTGTTTTCTTTCATAATGTTGGCTGAGATAAAAATATGGCTATGGTTACTTGCTCTTCTGGTGGTTTCATCAAACATGCCACTTCATGTTCAAGCATTGCCCCAAGTACCTTGTTTTTTCATTTTCGGAGACTCCCTAGTGGATAGTGGCAATAATAACGGGCTTCCAACAAAGGCTGTATCTAATTACCCTCCATATGGTATTGACTTTCCTCAAGGGCCCACAGGAAGATTTAGCAATGGCCTAACCACGGTTGACATATTAGGTAATTTGATCGAGCTAAAGTACTTCCCATATATATAAACATGATCTGTAAATTCGTGTCTTGAAATCTATGCATATTTCAAACATATACTAGAGAAAACATATGTACTATTTATCTGAATGCATGTTAAGGTTGACATAATCTGTGCATCAACATGGTTTTTTTTTTTTTTTTGGTTAGTTGAAACATTCATTTGATCACGGTAGCCAGGACATGAGCTTCTTCATTTTCAGCGTGTTAATTGTAAATTCTTTCTGCAGCTCAAATTTTGGGCTTCGACAAGTACATTCCACCCTTTGCAAATCTCGCTAGCTCAGACATCCTCTTAGGCGTGAATTATGCATCTGCCGCAGCTGGAATTCGTGAAGAAAGTGGGAGTCACTTGGTAATTTACATAGTCAATTAACTTCTTCATCTTTGAATTGGTATTTGGTTGCTTAAATTCTGCACTTGTACTTGCAGAACTAGTTTTACGCATATCTATATGCTTTTGTGTAAATTAACACATCACAAGTGATCAATACATGACATAAACTTCTCCGGCCGCCATGCAGGGTGTTCGGATCAGCTTGGATAAACAGTTGGTGAATCACGGAATAACATTTTCTCGCATTACTAAAAGTCTAGGAAGTAAAGATTTAGCCACTCAGCACCTAAATAAATGCTTATATTATGTTGGAATGGGAAGTAATGACTACCTTAACAACTACTACATGCCCCAAAATTACACCACAAGCCAGAACTATACTTCAGAGCAATACGCTGAAGCTCTTATTACACAATATGGTAACCAAATCAAGGTTAGTAGCGTTGGTGCAACATGTTTCTTGTTCTATTCCCCTACACATACTAGAACCAAGTTTGAAAATTTTTTTTTTTTTCATAGACTTTGCACAGTTATGGAGCAAGGAAGGTTGCAATATTTGGAGTAGGACCAATAGGCTGCACTCCATTTGCAATTACATCACATGGCACAAATGGTTCTTTGTGCGTGGATAAATTTAACTTAGATGCCCAACTCTTTAACAAGAAGCTTGTATCACTTGTGGATCAACTGAATAAGGAACTAACTGATGCAAAATTTATATATGTGGATTCTTTTGGGATTGGATCAGGGGATCCATCCCTTGCTGGTATGATTTCTCAAACTTCGTCTTATTTTTCCTCTCTCTCTATATATAGATTATTGATTTTTGAACAAATATTTTTAGTAATAGTATATTATGTGATTTATGCATTTCAGGTTTCAAGGTTGCAAATGTTGGGTGTTGTCCAGTTGATGAAATTGGACAATGTATTTGTTCCAAAACTCCATGCCAGAATAGGAGTGAGTACTCATTCTGGGATTCTTTCCATCCTACTGAAGCTGCTAACAAAGTCTCTGTAGCTAGATCATATCAGAATTTTTTGAAAACTGATACCTATCCGATGGATATTAGTCACCTAATTAAGCTTTAATCAAGGAGGCCCAGCCGTTGGTCTAATCCTTCATAAGAGATTTTTTTTTTTTTTTTGGTTAATAACTTGTCTCAAATGGAACTGCTAGACATACTTTTCATGTTGTATATGGCATTTTTCTGATTAAGCAATTTCAGCATTTCAGGTTCATCCATGCAATTGTGGCTCTACTCTTCTGATATTTAAGAATGCTATATGGATAGGATAATATCTTAACGAAATAGTATTTCATAAACACGAGAACTGTTAAACTAAAGAAAGTCAAACAATCACATAGTTGTGATTGGCAAAATATAAAATAGAATGCAAAAAAATAGAACAAATGATTTGTATTTCTTAGGTATGTATTTTTCTTACGTACACTTTTTTAAATCTTAATTTTAAGATTTAGTTGTTATCTTATTAGACACAGCCCTCCCTTGCACATATCACGCCAAGTTGGTGGGATCTAGATATTAACAGGACACTACATACACTTCCAAAAAAAGACAAAACAACCAACTCTTGCACCCAAAAATTGATGTTATTGCTATATGAGTTGTACCTTGTCTAACTTTTTCCAAGTGATGGCAATGTATAGTATTTTATATAGAATTATTTAATTAAATTTAATCGAGAAATCTAATATACAACACTTAAGAAATTGTATTTAACTTTTACCTAATAAATAATTACTCGCTCATCTCTTCCCCCTCTTACTCTTATCATTTATTATTTTTCTTCCAAACTTTCAAACACAGTGAGAAGCTAATTACATATCACTTTTCCCAATTCTTTACACCTTTCAGTGATTTGGTGAATTTGACTGTAACTATTTATATCAACTGAGACAGTGCAAATAAGCTGATTATGTACAGAAGACTGGCAAATCAATTAATGCTACAAAGAGAGTACTTAAAGACCAAATAAGTCTAATGATGATAATTATGTTAGTGGTATCTGCAATAGAGTTCTTAGTGCTTGAATAAACATACACAACACAGATCCATCTCAAATAGCATTCTTAGGAGTCTTATGACAGTCTACAAAGCCACAACACTAGGGATAGTACCCTCCGCTTTGTGTTTGACAACATACCTGTAGCTTTCACTTGATGTCATATTTGATATTCTCCATGGAATATAAAAACAGCTGATATTGCAAGGCCCTAAAGCTTATTAACTGCTTAGAAATAGTAAGAAAATATGTATTAGACAAATGTTTATTAGATCATCTTATTCATTATAGTCATGAATAATCAGCAGATACATATGTCAATGATTTATCTTGTAAGGTTAGCCTTAAAAATATATGGTTATAGCTTTCTAAGTATTTAAATCTAGACTAGTAACCGATTAGGTTATTGCACGCTTAAGTAAAGTGATGCTTGAACACATAGGAATTTCCAAACTTGAAATCAATCCACCTTATAATGCAAAACTAAAAATGCAAATCTAGTCAATAAACAAGTCAATGATCCTGCTAGCTACCCTCATTTTGACACAATTATTGAGCTGACTGACTGTAATGTGCGGGACAAAATTCAATCTGGTTGACAAACATCACACTTCAATTGGCAAACATGATCATCAAATGTCATGCATAATTTGTGGTTATCATTTTAATCTCCCATATAGTTCCAAATTAAGATTTGACTGAATTTAGGTATTTACACGTGAAAACAATTCGATCAATGAAATGTGATGCATGTCATATGCAAGCAAAAAATGATTGTAGATAATTATTGAGGACGATGAAAATGTTAGATCAGGAGTGAGACTCTTACACTAATTGAAGAGACATCTGGTCTTCACGTGGGTACTGATGATTGGGTTGTAATGCATTTACTTGAAAAAAGTTTCGAGAATCATATTGCTGAGTTTGCATGAACTCATAGTTCCCACCTCCTGTTGGCATCACATTCAAGTTCTGCTGGTTTCTCTCATTCTCGGCTATCTATACCATCCACAAAATTCACATACATGTCACCATTATTCGTCTACTACACGCGCTTGCGTGCGTACACACACACACACACACATATATATATAGAGAGAGAGAGAGAGAGAGAGAGAGAGAGAGAGAGAGACCTTTGCTCGGAGAAGCTGGTTATTGTTATGCAATTCAACTTCCTGCAATGCACATTTTAATATGGGGAATGTTAAAACTGCAACATTCAGTAGCTAAAAGCAATTTGAATAAGAAGATAAATAGATATCTGAATCTAGACAGCTTCAATAATTATAATGAGCTTATTTACTATTTTGCAAACATGAAAATAGATTATAAGGGGTCAAGAGCATGGCCGATTAGTGATATTGTCTAAGTACCAGAGTTGGCATCACCTCTCTCCTACTTATTGTAACAATCAAATTATAAAAATAAATAAGATTACAGAGTTACACACAAAGAAGACATTTATTTTGCAGCTAAACTCACTGATCCAAACAAAAATGAAATCGATTGCAACTTGAAATAGTAAAATGACAAATTATATATTTCCACCCTAAACTTTTACCTTATTTATAATATCCTCCAAACTATTAGTTTGCACGATTGACACCTAAATTTGAGAAAAATCTATAACAATACCCATTATCATCCAAATTAGATAAAAATTATGGGTTTTTCATCTCAACCAATGCATGTAATTTTGTAATTACACTTATGGTCTGTTTGGATTGAGGGAGAGGGAGGGGGAGTAGAGTAGAGTAAAGTAGAATAGATTTAGCCCAAAATTATCTTATTTTTAGCCAACTTTACTCTACTCCCCTCCACTCCACCTTCTTATTGCCTCCATCCAAACGGGCCATTAATTTTCGTCTTAGTTAACGCCCGATTTAGACCTTTCCAAGTTACCTTGATATAATTCCTTTTGACGGGGCTGGGGAGTGGAACCATTGTAAATGTTATGAAAGTATAGGAGGGAAAAGTTTTATTTCCCACAATAATAATAAAAAAAAATTCAAATTGAGAACTTGCAAATTACAATAGTCTTCCAATTTTCATATTCCAGAAATAGAAGAGAACCAAACAAACGTGTAAGGAAAAATTATTTGACTAAATCACTAAGTACTAAGACCCTACTAAGCACCCTACTAAGCACCCTAATTTTGTCAACCTCACTTTCACAAACATTGTTAAAATATGGGATAGTATTGTGATCCAATGGTGTCAAGCACTTGATATGATTGTGTAATTATATGGCGAGAAGTTTCACATGTAATAATTTGAAATAATTCAACCTTGATTCTTTTTACAAACATTCAATCAAAGGTGAAACTTGTGTCAAAATTGAAATATTATGAATAATAATATTGAGATGATCAAAAATGGAGAACATAAGAGATTATCATGTTTCAGTCACTAAGAACACTTTTCACATTACAAGGGATTCACAATTTTTTATAATAGGATTTACATAATTTGAAAAATAGATCAACTATTAATTCAGTACATATATATTTTGTCTTTGAATTTCATATCAATGTAATCAATTCCTCCAATCCATTAATTCACTCTACATAATCAATTCATCTTCAATTTGTGAAAAGTGTCATACTTCCCAAAAACTGCAGTACTCTATTCTAGGATATACCATGTGAAATATCTTAATATCCAAGTTTGTCTATATTGGGTAGCAAGCATATATTGCTGTCCCAGTGCAAAGGTTCTAGGGCTGGTATAAGTAAGAGGTATTAAAAAATATCCAACTTGTCTAATGGATTTCTTCTAAAAAAAAATTGTCTAATGGATGGTATTTGATCAAAAAAAATTCTTTTAATTGGATACAATATATAGAAATTAGATGATAAAATATATATATATATATATATAAATTAGAAGGCACTAAACCAAACTATTGTTTATCCTTATTGGGAAGTTTCAAAATTTTGTGATGAACATGAGTATTGGGATTTTTTTTTTTTTTTTTTTTTTGGGAGATATAATATGGTAAGAGTTCATTTTAAGCTCATGTATGGTCTGGTTGAGATACTGAGCAGAGCTACCGTATGGTGGATTAGCTGGTAACCTAGTATATATTCTGTCCCTACGTCACTGTGGTTCTGTGATTCATTTTCTGACTTGTAGTACACCATGAAATTTGAGTAGCAGAACTGCTGATCCCTAGGGAAAAGTCATATTTAGTACTCCCTTATTTTATGCTGTTACATATTAATTTATGCACCAAAAATATGAGAAATTATTCCATATACTCAGTATTACAACTTAGTCTTGTATAAGGGTGGGTTCTATATGCAAAACCTATATGTGAGACTTACCCTTATGTAAGAGATGAACGTAGTACATCCAATGCACTAAATATTTTCACCAAAAAATATAGAGATATTCCATGTTTATAATATAGAAAATTCTAAAGTTATTACAAAATTTATCTTAAAAGACTTAAAGAGTACGTAAAAATGAATGTGATTGATGCTGCTTCAACACGGGATGAATAAATATTTTGATTACTATTTTCTAATTGGTGACACTTTCAAAAAAATTTGTGTCTGGTGACATATTAGTTTCAAAAGTTTATGTAGTAAAATTTGTTATCCTCCAAGAATCACTCTCACAATATTGCACTATAAAAACTATGTACTGATGCTTCATTAAGTGGAAAATGTTTTATTTATCAAGAAAAAAAAATTGGAAAAGATTTTAAGGTAGAGTTGTCCAAAATTAGGTAAGAAAAATGAATGATGGGAAGTAATTTTACTGCAGAATTGACATTAACTGAATTACATCCTAAACATATGAAAGATGCATGGTAGTTTGTATGAGTTTGAGTTTATTTATTGTGTCCATATGAGAACACTAGATGTATTGGTACTAAAAGTTTGTTTTGGGTTGAGTTGAATTTTGGTTAGTCTGTGTTTATGAAAGGTTGTGAGTGTGTAATTCTCAAAAGAATTATGCATACGAACATGTTCATAAAATAACTACGGATTTTTAAAAGTCAGAATATTTCCAGTTTGCCATTGCTCAGAACATGTAGAAGTTGTAACCCTAATGTATTAACTAGTAGTTAGTGCTGCAGCAATAAATTTCATGCCAAAATCTTTTAAAGATGCTCCAGTAAATCATCCTTAGTATTTCTTATCTAGTTCAATTTTTTTAGAAATTTCTCCAACTGTTTGTTTTAAGGTGAATAGCTCAAATCAACCTCAATTAGATGGGTACATATTCCATAATTCCTTTTTTTTTTTTTCTTTTTCATGAGAAAAATGCATTAATATTTTTAAAAATATGCGTTTATTGTAGCACATCCTTGATTGATAATGACAATTGAGGCTGTCAATACTATATTGAAAATCTGTTGCCTCACACCAATCATATAAATTTATTAAGACATATAACAAGCAGACCTACTTAAAAGATAAGCATTATGCTAGTATTCCCAGCCTCAACAAACATCTTCAAAAATTTTGGACTGCTAAGATAGAGAGTAGATAACTTCAAAAAGAAGAATTAGTCAAAGAGAAGGAGTGGTTACCCTTTTCTGCATATACTCAATTTCTGCAAACAAGAGCTCATTCTGGATTCAATGAGAAGAAAAAAGGAAATAAAAGAAAAGTTGATTGTTAGTGGTGACTTAAACTAATGCAATAAACAAATTCAGTTACTTGTTATTAGTAAAACAAAATTCATATGTTTGTAAGTGAAAACATGGAAGAGATACCTTTTTGGATCTAATTTTGCTAATTCCTCTCTCTAGTTTACTCTCCAAGCTCTTGAGCTCTTTTACAGTCAAATTGCTCAACGACTCACCCATCATTTGCCTGGAAATAACATTGTCAGAATGAAAAGGTTGCATGCAAGTGAAATAGTATAATTCTAGAGAATGAGATTATCTAAAATATCTTTAGATTACCTGTTTGAATTCTGCAAATTTCCTATTTGCACACGCAGTTTAGCAGACTCTTGCTGGTAGAACTGAGATTCATGTTCATTAAGCATTAGGATCAAAATACCTCATTAAGATAGAGTTTGGCTTAATTCTAGTAAGTTTTTAATTGGACATCTCCTATTGTTTTAAATATACATTGGCAAGTGGTTGTGAGTTTTAATCTCCACCTTTTATTTAGTTAGTGGGTGATGTGGCAGTTTCTCATTAAAATAAAAGAAGATTCCAGTTTAAAAAGTACTGGAGACAAACCAAACCCATTAGGATATATGATGAGAATTCATTAAATTATGAGGTCAATATTAATAGAACATGGATTTCCTATTTGAAGAAACTACCTTTAGTCATGCAAAATATGTATATATCTAACCTAAATTATGGGTCTAGAATTAATTCTAGTACAAATTCAAAAGCAGGCAAACACCCTTGACATTACTCATAATGTACATCACTATTTTGTTCTGATGGGAAAATGGTTACTCCAAATATTTAGTTTCTGTTATTATCATTATCAGGTAACTACATTGCCATATATGCATTCCTCTAGAGGCAGAGACAACCTAGTGAACTAAGTACAGATGTTTAGAAAAATCTCAAGACCAAACAATGCCTTGAAATTAAGACAAAAGTCTACATCCAATGTTATGTAACTTCAACAATAAGAGTTTCTCATCTAAAATGTAAGCTTCCATGTTATTTACACCCTAAATATATAAAGAATATAAATATAAAATAAAATGATTTAAATGGAGTATAACATGTATAAGCTTGATAATTATGTTGTGTAAGACTTAAGGAGAGAAGGCTAAGTACTAGGATATGTAGTTATTAAGAAGTTAAAAAAACTATTGGTCCGTTTGGATTGAGGGAGAGGGAGAGGGAGGGAGAGTAGAGTAAAGTAGATTTATCCCAAAATTAGCTTATTTTTAGCCAACTTTACTCTACTCCCCTCCTTCTTCCCTCCATCCAAACGGGCCATATATTGTTAGCTTGTGAAGTGGTTACAATTACCTCTTTGTTTATAGGATGAGGGCAATACATAGAATAACATCATTGAAAAATCAATAAACTGTCTCTTCTTTTATAGTAGTGTAATGTAGCCTTTTTAGGAATTGAGTAACTTAGTTTCAACTCTTATCTTCAATAAGAATATGATTGAGATTAATCTTGAATTTTACTATGTTATTTTCTTCAAGTGATGTAAATAAATTTCTTTAATTCGTTAGCATTTTTTTAATATTTCACTTGCATCATTTCTTTATGGTTATGGTGTTACTAATATCCTCTTAATTAAGGAAATTCCAAACCCACTTGAGAATCTTCATTTGTCTCGGAAAAAGCATTTGGTAAACACTCACTAGGTATAATTTTAGTTTCCAGTGCCTTTACCCCAAAGCTCATAAGATGGTAAATATTTTGTGGTCACTCTTAAACTCGCATTTTATCTATGAAAGCTTACTTTGGCAAACCTTCCTCTAGAGCATTAAACTTAGGTACATTTGCTAATCATCACCATTACATTGTGCAAAACAATTTCAATAGCTATTTGTTTTCAATTTTTTTGTTGGACAATATTTGTATCATTTTTGTGGCATGGAGAGAGAGAGAGAGAGAGAGAGAGAGAGAGTTAAGCGAATTATAGAAAACAAAAACCTTCATCAAGGCCATCAATTTTAAAGTTAAACAAATTGTGGCTCACTAGGGTTTTTTTGGTCTTGTATTAAATAATGATCAAAGTTAACTACAAGTTGAATTACTCTATTTATAAAGTAATTTCAAGGAAAAAGAATCACTCAATTTCTAAAAGAAGTGGGGGCAAAGTAACAAGGTTCAAAGATCAAAACCGAAGTTTCCTCAATATAATACAAACCAGCACAAAAGAAGATACTAGAAAATAATTCCAATATAACCTTGAAAACTATATATGTCAGCTTCCACATATGGTTTTGAAAACCTTGATTGTATAGGTATATGGTTAGGGGAAAACTCAAGTGTATCAATAATCTTTCTGTACTGTACTCTTGATAAGTAGAACTTTACCATATTTTGGTTACATGATAAGACATGCATTATAGCATTGATGCATGAACTTGATGTGAAAATATAAGCTCACAAAATAAAAAGGAATAAGAATTTCAAATTTATAAGTGTTCATATATGTGTCTATGAAGGGAGAGGGGGTTGACTTGTGTTATTTAATTCTACAGATATATCATCATGCCAATGACAAGGTAATGGATTGATAACTGCATTATACTATTTTTATAAGGTTCAAAAGAGAACAATCATGTAGAATACCAAGCACATAACTTGGACTGTGGGAGAAATCTAAATAAGACCATGATGCTTGGTCTGGTGACTGTTAGATCACCATTCCTTGGATATGATTCCAAATATATTGGTCCATTTATGAAAGACCCAATTTCTTTTTCTTTGGAGAATTAGACAGTGAGAACCAAAAAAAATTACTTGAGTTTTCCTGGAGCAATATAAAGAAAAAGAAGGTGTACCTGAGTGTTGGCTTCAGCAACAGACCCAGTATTGGAGGAATCTGCACATGCCTTCTTGTACCTCTCAATGGTTGATTTCACACTACAATCATAATGTTCACAAAATATTTATAAAAAAAATACAATATGCATTTTATTGGAATAGTAACGTGCGAATGGCATGATTAGTTGATTAGAAAAGTTCCATGTTGAATAAAAATGATAAGAGTAATTCAAATAATATAATTGGACTTTAACTCATAAGTTTAGGCTTAAACTTTTGGCTTAAGTGGTGCCTCAACATGTCAGTTGGCACCTCATGTTGTTTTTAAGGAGATGTCCAATGTTCAAAGTTCTACTCCCTAACTACTGAATTATAAAAGAAAAAGTCTCGATTGCAGTAAAACCCTAGATTGCATAATTTTATCCTTTTGCAATTTTTAAAACATTCAAAATGCATCAATCTATATGATTTTTATTAACAGTCACTATTCATGGAATATACAAAGTTTAGTACTTCTTTGCACATTTATGTATTATGTAACAATTTCACCATTTTTCTTAAATGGAAAAATATGTAATAATTGTTAGATGTTAATTCTTAAAAGAAATGCGTTACTTCAAATGAGTTTGGACAATGAAAGTCTATTTACTTTATATCTTTGGCTTGTTTTAGGTATCATAAAAATGAAAATTTATTAATTTATAAAACAATATCAGCCTATTTAGTTTATATTTTTTTCTTGTCCTATAGATATCAGAATTATCATATGAATTGCGCAATGAAAGTGGAATTCCTCAGAATAATAATAGCCTAAGCATTTTAGTCTACTGATAATGGAATCATAGCCTCAAGGAGCAGATTACCTAAGTTGTCACTTGGTAAAAAAAAAAAAAACTAGGTCTTTTTTTTCATATCTGGAAACAAAATGACATAATTAATTTGACTGTTCTTGTTGATCTATGCCCCTTTTTTTCTTTGAGATCTGTGCCATTTATTATAAATCTCTAGCCATAAAGAAATATCTACATTATCCATTGTTTTACAGCATGTGAAACCTTAATCTATACTAAACTTGGTGTTTGACTTGTCATAGCTGTGAATTATGATAGTAGAACAGGTATTTATTATATTTATTAGTAAATAAATAAATTTTCAAAAAACAAATTAGTAGAAAATTTTATTTTAAGAAATATTTTTGAATGTAACAAATTTTTATTTAAAATTGAAGTAGACATATTTCCACACAAAAAAGTATAAATTTGATCTTTTGACATGTATATTCCTAATAAAAACTAGATTTTTCAATTTGAAGTTTCCACATACATAACAGTTTTTTCTCTCTTTGAGTCGGAAATTTATTTTATTTGTAACAAAAACAACAACAACAACAACAAAAACCATAAAGGTTTTTATGTCACCCACCACCATGAGATTGAATTTTGAACAAAAATTACTAACACATGCAGTTACTATTTTTTGCATAAACACTAAAATAGTGAAGCACATGCCAATTTTAATCGATATACCAGGCACCCTAACAAATTTCTCATTTATCTTAGATGCATTACATTGAGTTCTTATATTAAATTCAAATATTTGATTGCATTGACCAATAAAAAACAAATAGTATAATCTTTTTCAAAAATAATTAAATTCAATTCCAACGTGCTTGAATTTAGTTGGGGTCCTAATGTACTACTCCTAAGTTACCATACATAAATTGACTCGTATTTTGATACCCTAAAAGATCATCATTAATGTTAAACATAGCATCAACTACTCTCTTTTTTTAGATACTTTGATAGTTACACTTACAATTGAGGAGGAGAGATTTGAACTCTAGATATCTTTATTGAAAATGCTAGAATGTGTCAACCAATTAATAAGCTACAAAACTCTTAGTGACAATTCAATAGCTAAGGAATAGAGGATTTAAATCCATGATGTTTACGTTAGAGATACTAAAATGTATCAATTAAGTTACAAAACTCTTCGCATACAGCATCAATTACTCAATTATAATTCTTCATAAGAAAAAAAACACAATTATAATCTAAGTATCATTAAAATAAGTTTTTTTCTTGGGTATCATTGAAATTAAATAATTCAATGATAAGTCAATAGCATATCTTTTATACATATAATATTCTTAATAATAATAAAATAGCATACTTGACAGTCTAAAGAAAAAACTCGAACATTTTACTCTAATAATAGATAGATTATTATTATTGGAAAATAAAATAATATAATAATAAACTATGCGTGTGAGTGTATGGCCCCAAATACAGATGTCTTCATGAAAGCAAATGTAAGCTTGTTAAGCTCTGAGATTAATAGCAAGTAAAATAAAGAATTATTAACCGTCAGATCGACCAACTTTCTCAGTTAACTGATTCTGATACGAAACCCCTGGTACAAAGACCACTTGAATGATTCAAAATCTCAGTTTTCTTGAGTCAGAGTTGATTCAGACAGAGTCGTAAGTAAATGTGACATGATGTGATGCAATACAACGTTAGAGTAGATATAGATTTGGTAAATAAAAAAAACCAGGCTAATATATATATATATATATATTTTTTTTTTTTAAAGGTCTAAAATTAATATAAACAGACCCATAAAAATCACAGTTGAGATTTCAGAAGAGCCACCATTTTCAATGTGCTAGCTGATACCTTAACTTCGTCGAGCCACTGATTGGCTGTCTCTGCCATGCTGGCACTACCTCCTACAATACCATTGGCTAAACCATACCGACGGCTAGATCTTTTCCACGTATCAAATACCCATTACACAATGGACATTCTTCTCAGACCACATTCTATTACCCACCTCGAAATTTTACACACAAAAGTTTTAAATTTTGGTATTTAAAAAAGGACAAGAAAAAAGTAAAAGTTAAAAAAAATATAATTAAATCAGTCACTTCAGTCTGAAAATCTGAGCACATCAAAGCCGTCCGTTCAATCAGTAGCCGCTTCTCATTGCATGAAACAAGCTAAGTGCTCAGAACTCTCTCATTGGCTCAAACTTGTCGTACGTTGTCTCTGCTCAGTCCTTCTTTACTCTCTCTCTCTCTCTCTCTCTCTCTCTCTCTCTCTCCAAAAATTAAAAAAAAAAAAAAAAAAACTTTGTCTTTCTAAAGCTTACATAAATATATCTATGCAAGATCTTTGGGCAAATGTAAAGCCCAGTATATAGTGCCAAACAGTGACATTATGATTACCCAAGATGAAGCATTCTCATTGGTTTATAACTCTCTTTCACTCTGTCTGAGTACTCTTTGCTATTTCAGCTTTGGTATAAAGAATTTTACCCCCCATGAGGGAGAGTTAGAAAGTGAAATCTAAGAAGAAAAAAATTTCCCAAGAGAAAGGAAAATATATATATATATATATATTAATTTACACCCGAGGATTCAGATGAATGAAATGAAGAGAACCCAGAATAGGAATCATGACACATAAACTCTTTTGTCAGAGGTCCAAGATGTGTGACGTGACCAAAGATTCTTTCAACTATGACAAATCTTAGTCTGGTCCTCAAAGTTTTCAAACCCTAACAATACCACCACACCCAATTCCTGAATAAATTAAAATATAGGAAAAAAGAAACATCATCTCCCTTGTTTTGATTGGTTGTGGATGACTTTTTTTTTCTTGATTTAAGGATGGATTACCCATTAGAGTGTTTGGACAAGTTGATTACTCTATGTAGTTGCTAATAAACCCTAATTTGGGTATGTTTGACTGTGAGAAAAATCTTGCACGTGGTGCAACTGAGATTTTGGGGATCTTTTCTTGAGGGTTAGTGAGGGAAACCCCAACTTGGGTGTGTGTATCTGTGACCTGATTTAGTTGTGAGTGGTTAGAAAAGGGAGTTTCTAGTAAAATTCAAGAGAAACACCCATCTGGGTTTGAAACCCTAAGTTGGTCTTTTTCTTTTTTTTCTTTTGTCTTTGGAAAGGACTTGACAATTATTATTATTATAACTATTATTTTTTGCAATTGTACTTTGTGATCTTGATGTCAAACTGACGTGCCATTAAGGAAGTGTCAAGGAGAGATGGAGGGATTGGCCTATTGAGAACGTGACAGCTTTTGTTGTAGGCCTTCTTAGCCTCATAGATGACATCAAAGAGAGAGAGAGAAGAAAAAAAAGAAAGGAAACAGAAAATTTAACAACAATGGAGGAAGATAAGAAGCTGATCTCACATGCCTGCATACATTCCCAAATCACTACTTGTTTCTACTTACAACCATAATACTTCTATTTCCATATATTACACCAGATCTATCTGTCTATCAGACCAAGAAGAAAAAATATGATCATAAGAAGAAAATAAAAAATTAAAAAAAAAGGGGGAAGAAAACCCATAAAGCACAGAGGGTAAAAAAACAAAGCAGAAGAAAGAAAGAAAACTGAATCTTAGTTAAACAAAGAGATATAGAACTCAATCTTAACTGCACCATAAAAATGATTATGTTCTTGTGCTTTACTTCACCCAAAAATCTATTGCAGAAGGGAAAATCTTTCTTAAATAGAAAACACCAATTAATATTTTCAAACTTCAACAATTTAGAGAAAAAAAAAAAGGACTAATTGACCGTTACAAAAAGTGGCCCTTGGAAGGGAAGGTAAAGAAGAAGTTGAAAGTTTATAAATTTTGAAAAATTAAGATTAACAACAACAAGCAATAGGGCTAAAGGTCTTGAAAACATTAAGATGAACATGAACAAAGCTATACCTGTTGTTAGCATACTCGTAAAGGCGGCCACGGGTAGAGAAGACGATTAGTGCAACCTCAGCATCACACAGAACAGACAACTCATAGGCCTTTTTGAGCAGACCATTGCGTCTCTTACAGAAGGTGACTTGACGATTGGTGGTGTTTTCTATCCGCTTGATTTCAATCTTTCCCCTGCCAATTTTTCTCTGGGGAGAGAGTGACATGGATTGGTTCGGATACACCATGGTTGGTAGCTGAATCAAGCAGAAAAATCAATAATTCATTTACCAAAAAAAAAACACTTAATATGCAAGACCATTTTCTCTATATTTGATTGACAAAAAGTTGAAGGAAAAGAAAAATTAAGCAATGAAAAAACTTGAAAGCATAATTAGAATATAGCTAAGCTTCTCCAACTCCAACATGTTGTGAGCTGCAAATTTTTATTTCCTTTTCTCATTAATTCTTGGTATTAAAACAAAATGTGTTAGTTGCTGAATCTGGGTTTCGAGTGAAAAAGGCTTATTGACAGAAAAGAGGTGAAGCACTTGAAAAAGGTTATTCAGATTATGTTTAAGAATTTTGCTGACTAACCTGGTGACGAAACAAAGGGAGTGGACGGTAATTAAGGAAAGAAGAAGAGTTTTCTTCCTTGGGTTTTCTCTCTTCTTATCCAAAATATATGTATTCTGGACAGGAAGAGATACAGAAAATGGAAGCAGGCTGGTCTAAGAGATGGGGTATTTAACTATTTATAAAGAAAAAAAAAGTACTTTCATTCAGTTTAACTAATTTACAAAAGTCTCCCACTTGCTCTACTATTTTATTAGGTCTTTTTTGTTTTTTTGTTTTTTGCTTTTTGTTTTTTTAATTGGAGGAGGGAGAGTATCTCTTTTTTGGTTTTTGGTTAAGTATTGGAGATGAACAAAAATACAAGGCTAAAGATGGGAATCACTCTTAAGCATTCTCTCTCTCTCTCTCTATCTCTCTTTTTTTCCCTTTATTATTATTTTTTTTTTTGGTTTTTTTGTTTCAAGTGTTTTTCATGTGAATGGTGGATACCATTGGGAGAAGGGAGGGATAGAGAGTGACATGAAAGGGACATCTGATTGGGACGTTGGGCTATGCTGCATGGTTATAATTTCTTTATAAACATCAGAGGAAAATATGAGCAAACTAATGGGTTATCTCAATTTCTTTTTTACTATAGTTTTTTGCTTATTTGTATTTTAAAAAATGAAGAAGAATAAGTGGAAAAGAAATAAGTGATCCTCTTCTCTCCATATTCTCTTCTTTTTATGAAATTATTCTTCTCTTTTTGTATTTATTTTTCTCATATAATGAAGATATAATTTTTTTTAATAAAAAGTTTCAACATATGGCATTCATTCTTGATGATAGTTTTCTATCATCAAACCAAGACATTTTGGTGTAGGCAAGAATTAATTAATACGTAATTTTTTTTTATACAAGATAGAAATTCTACTCTAACCTAATTTAAAGGTATATGTGTGTGAAACTCCCTTCTAAATACTTGAACCCCGATCCTTACTCCCCACATCCCACAAACACTTATACTTGTGGGGTAACTATCGCACCAAGGATGTGCGGTGATATGAAGACATAATTTTAATATTATAATATTTGGAACTTCTGTATTTATGGTCCACATAAATATGGAGTAGCTAGAGTAAGGAGGATGGTTTATAAATGAGAGCCGTTATGGGAGTTAAATGTTCTTTTACAAGTAAAATAAAAAATAAATTTAAAAAAAAAAAGCTTGCAACTTTAATCTTGTAAATTTTAGTCACTCATTTCTTTCTTCTTCATTCTTCGGTAAAGTATATTTTTGGTCTCTAAAATATATAAGGTAAGTCAGATTTTGGTTTCTTAAATTTAACAAGTTAGATTTCTATACCTCAAATACTCAAAATTGTAATAATTTACGGAACTTTTGTACACAGAATGGGAATCACATTAGAAATAGTAATTTTTATTATTAAGAATAATAGATGTTGTAATGGAATAACAATTCCTATACATAAGTTTAGTTGTTATGTATGAAAAATTTGTGAAAGATGATAATATTGAAAGTTTGAATTTTTTAGAAATATATTAATTTAAAAAGTTCTTACATGTAATATGGAATAACTATTACAACCATTTTAAAAATGAATAGTTATTCCACTATTTAAGAAATGGCTATTAGTAAAAAAGATAACTATTACCAATAATAAGGATGCAGCCCAATAACCGAATAGTTATTACACATGAATAATCACTCCATTACAAGATCTATTATAACATACCAAACGTACCCTATGAGTCTTCACAAGTCAGTCTATAAAAATAAATAAAATAAAATAAAAAACTATTTTAACACCATTTTATAATTCATCCAACATCACATTTCTTATTTTTCACATCACACTAAACAATATTCATTTTTTTTTTTTCATTTCACCCTCTTCCTCACTGTCATTCTTACTTCCAAAACACCCCACCACATGACCAAGCAAAACCCACAACCCACAACACCTATGCTACCACCACCACACCACCCCACGACCCACCAGCAAGCCACAAAACCCAGAGAGAGAGAGAGAGAGAGAGAGAGAGAGAGAGAGAGAGAGAGAGAGAGAGAGAGAGAGAGAGAGAGAGAGAGAGAGAGAATAATTTTTAAGTTTAACACCAAGCTACAGTAAGTTGTAACAGTAAAAAATTACTGTAGCAAAGTGTCAAAATATTTTAGCAATATACACCCAAATAAAGTTGATTTTGAGTGTATGTGGTTCTAAAATAACAATTTGGGGGGTTTTACACCCCCAACGCTAACACTCTAAGTTACTTATTTCATTTTATACTTTTACATAATTACGTCTTACATGGCTAACAATGTGGACATTAGTAATTTTAGTGGTAACAATTAGTCATGTTATTAAAACTACTTTTATATATTTCACAAGTAGGAACTATAGCAGTAGTTTTTAAATGGCCGCTATAGCACACAAGCAGGAGTTATAGTAGCAGTTTTTAAATTGCTGTTATTTTCTAATTTTCAGTAGCGATTATTTTTTTGGTTTCAATAGACTAGGTATATCATTTTTTTAAAATGAGATATAGCATGCGGTTTTTTGAGATTCTAGCAGCTATTTATAGAACTGCTGCTATAGATTTTTCTATACCAACGGTTGCCATAACCGCTACTCTAATTTATAGCTACTGTTAAGTTTTAGATTGGTAAATTCTATGACATAATTTGGATTGAGTTTTCACTGTCGATTATATGTTCAAAACTAAAATGTCCAAGATTCAATTCAAGGGAGACTATTAGTATTACTAAAGATTTTGACTGCCATTTGATCACTCCTTGATTGATCAAAATCAAAATTTTGGAAATCTTTCTATCGCATCTCGATTAATCGAAAATTAAGTTTCAACTGATGCTCGATAGCTGCTTGACGAATTTTGGATTTAGTGAGTGACGTGTTTTAATGAAGTCTATTATAAAATACTTCATATGGTTATATAGGCCGACTTTGAAGAGCTAGTCAGAGAAAAAAAATCCTAGCTTACAACTTCAAATCCATGAATATGTCGAGCAAATATAGATATCAAATAGTTGTTGAGTAATTAAATTAAAGCTAAAGCCATAGGTTTTTTTTCACAGAGTTGCCAAAACGGAAGAAATTTAGGTTTTAAATTGGCAAATTCCATAATGTTGTAATCTAAATCAAGTTTGTTAATGTCTATCAAATGTTCATGACTAAAAGTCCAAGATGCAACTTAAAGAAAACTTTACTGAAGATTTCTATTGCCAATCAATTGCTCCTCAATTGATCTAAATCATAGTTTTGATAGCCTTTCAATTGCTTCTTCATCAATCAAAAGATGGGTTTCAATTAATGTTTGAGAGCAACTCGATCAATAGAGAATCACAAATTTAGTGAGTGATGTGTTTTAATGAAATTGGTGTTTGTTATGTTGATGGCTTGCTTTGGTAAGTTATATTGACTAAGTCCTAGTTAGACTAAGAAAATTCTAGCTGACCTTATTCACACACTCTCTCTTTCACTTTGCTTGGTATGTCTTACACAACTAGAGAATAGCATAATCTCTTTAGCTTTTTTTATTTGTGAAGAGTCTTTTTGGGTCTATTAAGTATTTGGAGTTTGTTTGTGAAAGTCTTTGTGCTACCTTTTTATTCTCCCTGTTTTCTTAGTGAAACTTTCTCCTTAATGCCAACAATGGATGTAGGCCCAAGGCCAAACCATAAAATAAAAAAATAAATAATAAATAAAAATTATGCTCCCTATGTGATTTATTTTTATATTTTTCTATTTCTATTTTGCATAATCCCATTATGTTTGGTTACACACTCAGCAAATAGGTATCAAAACTTCTACTATCTCCTTCAAGAAAAAAAAAAAAAAAAGACACAAAAACAAAAAACTCCCACTATCTCAACAATGCTAAACCCTAGGTTGAAGGCCTAAGGGCTTGTTATATAAGATTTCATACAGTTGTTGGGGTAGTAAAAACTAAAAATTTTATTGTGTGGATGAAAGAAGTCCATCTTGATCTTATTCACGTATGTTTGAATGATTTGACTTAATAAAAGCATCTAAATCATAGTTTGGTGCATATGGTTCTATGAATTTCGGGGGATTTTTTGGAGCATGGGCCCTTTTTTTATATATATGAAATAGTGAAAATAGGTTAGTGCTAAGTATGTTGGTGTGATATATGAAATAGTGAAAATAGGTTAGTGCTAAGTATGTTGGTGGTGATGGTGGCGGCGGGGGTTGACATGGGGGATACCAAGCTTGAGGAAAGTGATGGCTTGTTGCTTGAAGAGAAAGAGAGCACTGTGTCTTCTTCTTTTTTTTTCTTTCTTTTTCTTTTTTAAGAAAAATATAGTTTATATTTATTTATATTTTCTATTTTTTTCCTATTCAAAATGACATCATTTAGAGTGAGTTAAGAACTTAATTAAACCACTGGAATCATGGTATTGACATTCTTGTCAAACTCAAAGATATAAATTATAAATCAAGATATTTGAAAGACCAAATTGACAGGGAGCTCTAAGAATATTTTCTAAGGTAGTCACTAAAAAACTTAAATGATACAAAATCAAATAAAGAAATAACTTGAATATATATACATACACACACACACACACACAAATACATGAACTATTACAATTTTCTTCTACTAACAAAGAGAAAAAGAATAAAGGGATTTATAAGAGATATAGTGAAAATTGATAATACTGAAATTAGAGTAATAATGTGAGAGATCCTGAGATAATAATACTTGCTATGACTGCAAGCCGAGTCATCAAGGAGAACAAAATTATTATGGCTGTAACACCAAAGAGAGCATACCTGCTAGCACTGCCAAGAAGACCTCATGACCACAATAATTCTCTTGGTATTGTTTTTTGTAGGAAAAAAAATGAAATTAGGGATTATATTTATATAATGTATTGAACGAATTACAAATTTGAATGATTAGAGATTTTTGTTTTTTGTTTTTGTTTTTGTTTTTGAATAGGTTTTTTGTTGACGATTTTTTTTTTTTTTACCAATTTGTTCAATTGTTATTTGGCCTAGTCATGTTTTGTTTGGGTTAATAATTGTTGTTATAATTTTTATTGTTGTTATCCTTTTTTTTTAGGGGTTAAGGATTATGGGGGCCAAAATTATTTTTGGAATAATACTACATACACAACATTTTCAAAACAAATTTTTTGTGACAAAATGTTATTAGTAGATAAAAAAATGATGTCAGTATTGAACCCAAATTAGAATCTGTAACAACTTACCACTTAAAATTTTTTGTAAAAATGTTGTAGACATAGTATCACTCATAATTTTGTTGATCTCAAATTTTTGTGAATATCAAATTAGGATATTTAACATTTTTTTAGAGTGGTCAAAATAGATTAGTTTAAAGTGTGTGTGTGTATACAATTTTGTTTAAGTCAAGATGTTCCTTTGAACACTCTAAGCTGATTTGAACATGGAGTTGCCACTGGATATAGCATTTCTCTCTCTTATATATATATATATATATAATTGGATAGTTGGAGGTGGTGGATTTGAATCTTAAATATTTATTTTAGAAATACTAAGATTTGCTAACTAATTAAGCTATAAAAACTTCAGCAATATATAGCACCATAAATAGAGTGTGAAATGTATTTTCGCCAATTTCTAAACATCAGAGAATAGTACATCTTTCAGCCTTTATAGCAAAACGCCAGCCACACCCATGGCCCCATCCCTCTCTACCCATTCTCTATGGTTTTTTCTTCCTCCCAACTCTTCAGTACTTCTTACCTTATATTCAAACAAAGAATTTATCACCATGAAAGAGGCGACGACTGCTATGTGACATCCAACCTCTATATATTATTTTTATTTTGAACTCATTTATGGTAACAATAGAAGTAACCATTGGGGCATTCTGCACGTCAATTTGTTTCTCTCTTTTTATTTGACAACCATATAGCTAGTACATCAAGTACTTTGTTTTCATTTTGTGTTTGTGTGTGTGTGTGTGTGTTTTTTTAAAGTTCTTGATCCGTTTATGTTTACTTTGGGAATTGGAGCATGCTTTGTTGATGTGAGAATGAATACTTCACAGACTCACATTACTACTAACCCATATATGTCTCTAGAGTCTTATTCTTAAGTCTTGGTTCTTCTTCCCCTTTCAATTTGATATGATCCAACCTAGAAATGAGTACTTTGCACCACCAGAATAGTATTACTTTGTTCAATTTGTATTTTGTGCTGTGTCATTTGTTTGTGGAGGACATGTCACTTGTCTATGACCAATTCAGCATTATACATGTTAAAACATTGCCATGACAAGTCGTTCTATTGCGAAGAAATGTGTAATGTTATTTACCTATAGATATTGGGAAACATGTTCCATATGTTTCCTTGTTAGTAATAGTACAAATGGTCAAATTGTTAAACCATCCAAGTGGTTAATGGGTTGTTTCCTTCTTAAAGAAGAATGGATAGTTCTTTCTTTTTTCTTGGAGTAAATTAAGGGATTTGATCCTTAGAATTAAACCCCACAAGAAGAGGACAAACGCTATTAGGCCATAAGCTTACTCGCAAAAGAAATTGGATGGTTGATGCACCATGATGATCACTAACCATCTTAAATTTAATTGACCATTACATCTGTTTAAAAATGTTATAGCTCAATTAATAATTTTTTATTCTTATAACCAAGTCGTCTAAGGATCAAATTCAATATAAAAATAAATAAATAAAGACCACCACATCTGACCCATAATGATAAAATAAAAATGACTAAATCTCATTCTATAATTATACAAAACTTTGAATCCATAATTATATATATGGGAAACATTCAAATTAATTTTATTAATGAAATTATATTTTCTAATTTACAGTCTCGGAGCCTAATTATATGCTCTACAAAGATTAATTAGCAATTAAAAATATTCTTAAATAGACACTACATAAAAAGACTTTAATTTTATCAGGTGAATATCTATAAATTAAAAATTTTATAATAATAATAATGATGATGATGATAATCTTCCAGGAAATAATAATTGATCAGCTTTATATTTCGTCATACATTAATGACTGAACCGGCCCCTCCACTTTTTTTTTTTCTTTTTCTTTTTTTTTTTTTCTTTTTTTTGAGGTAAAGTGATAGAGTCAAAGTCGTATTTTTGAAAGAGCTTATACCTAGAAAATGTATTCTCTTGGAATTTTAATTGACTTGCAATCTAATCAAGGATTGAAATTAAATCAAATCAAAATTCTCAAACTCATTACTTCTAGATGCATATATTGCTGTCAACAAAATCAATGGGACCTTGGAATTATAGGTTATGGACTTGTCAAATATGACATTCTCTCCATTCCATAATTTTGCCTTCAATGTAAAGAATTTCCACCACTTCTAAGTAAAGCGCCTCAATTTTCTCTTGTTTGACCTTTTCATCGCGATTTCTTAAACAGTAGTGTATTGAACATTTAATTTCTTAATTGTACCATACCTTCATCTTCTTGAAAATAAACTCTGTTGTTCTCTTATTGTAAATTTTTATAACTTCAAATTTGGCTTGAATCTTCAACCTTCATATTTAATCCTTTTTTTTTTCTTTTTTCTTTTTTCTTTCTTAAATATTCGCATAAAAAATTCCTTAAGTTGGTTAAAATAAAAATTCATAATTCTATCTGAATTAGAGAACATTCCAGTAGCTATAACGGGGAAAAAATGTTTTGTCAACATTTATGTTATTATTTTTTATAGTTTTCTTTTTTTTTTTTTTGAAGAAAGGTAATGGGTTTTTTGATAGGTAAACAATGATCTAATTAATTATTTGTCAATAAATAAAATCTTACCTTAATGAATTTTTTTTATATTGTATCTCTTTTTCTTTTCTTTTTTTTAGAAACTTTTTATATTGATCTCGTCCAACCAATTTGCAGCACAACCATCTAGGCTTTTTTTTTTTTTTCCTCTCTCAAAAAAATTTAGAAAGCACAACCGTCTAATTTATATAATGGAAGCTCATTTTTCTCTTCACAAATATTTGCATAATTGAATTTTTTTTTTTTTTTTTTCAAAACCAAATAACCAATTAACCAAATGAATTCTTCTTGATATTACATCAAAGTATGAGGGAGCCAAAAAAAAAATAGTGGAGGAATTATTGATCAATAAACCTATATCCATTAACTCCATAGTTGCCAGCCAAGAAACCCGACACCCACATCACACACTTATATAAATTCCACAAAATCTAGGAAATCAAAACGTTCATACTTAAATCCTTGACGCCCTCGTAAAGGATCGCATTGTTTTGCAAATCCATTGAGCCACGTGGTGTTATCATGTAGGTTTTGTACCATTTTTCATAACCTAAGGAAGCAATAGCCTCATTTACACTATATCCTAAAAGGATTAGTTAAGTTACAATTGAATCTTCTCATAATCATATATATTTTCAAATTAACATAGTACATGTTCGATATAGTAGTCAAAACATACCTGTGCAACACACAAAACCCCTATTTGGTGTGGTTGTTAGTTGTAATAAAGGATAAATTATACTAATACTTACGAGGTATGGAAAAATTAGATTCTGTATAAACAATTTTCAAGAAATGATCCCATGCCTTCAAATAATCAAAGTAATTGACACTTTGCCCACGTTAATGAATTATTTGTGGGCAAAGTATTAATTATTTTGATCATTTGGAAGGTTGAAAAGGAGGTGGGATATTAATTATTTTTATCATTGGAAGACCAAGTGTAATTTCTTCAAAATTGGGTTAATGGATCAAAGTTCATTATACCTTGGAGGTACTAGTATAATTTACCCTATATTTTGTTTACAAGTATGCCCATGAAAGAATTATGATTGAGAAAAACTTGTGAACAATACGATTTCTTTAGATAGTGAGGGAAATGATTAATATATTAATAAGAAAAATAAACATTTTATTAAAGCTTCACCATGCTAATCACTTTGTGGACCTGATATATAAATATTAAAAACAAAGGGTCATTTCTTATGTGGGTCTTACCCAATCGCATCAACTTTACCTTAATATTGGAATCTTGTGGCAGCTCCTGTTGCATTTCATCTACAGAATTATTATGTCAAAGTCTAGTGATACAAAATTCTATAGGTTATGAGTAGCCTACAATAAATGTGACGTGAGTAATAGTTTATATGAAAGTAATACTCTATTAATGATAATTTGTTATCACACTAAATTATAAATAATAATAAAAAAATAAGAAAAGGTGTGAAAATTATTGAGTCTATGATAATGTAATAAAAAATTTCACAACTTTTTCACCATCCTTAAATTTATATGTTAGTATATTTTTTTTTGAATAAAAATTGATAGATTATAATTGTTGCATAACAAAATAGAAAAATCGATATATAATGTAAAACTGATAGATTATCTAACAAAATTGTGTTAAAGATTATTAAAAAAAAAAAAAAATTGTTTACTTTATAGCAGTAACATTGTTCTTCTGATTCTCAAAGAAAAAAAAAAAAAAAAAACATTGTTCTTAACTATTTCTAATATATATAATCTCACAAATTCTTAAACTCTCTAAAATACTCATATCTTTTAGTTAAATAATTTTATATTGAAATACACAAATTGGTTAAAAGAGTAATTTATTATTCCTAAGTTTTAGGTTTTTTCATTTTTCTTCTTTATCTGAATTACCACTTTTTAAAAAAAAAAAAATCAAATTTTCAAACTTTAAATCCACGCACAAATAACCTTTTTAAAAAATCACATAGAAAATATTTTAAAAATTAGGACACTATCTTTATCTAACTTTTAAACATTATAATACTAAATAAAAATAAAAATTTTAAAGCCTCATTGCACGTGCGAAGCGCATGTAATGAGGCTAATGTGTGTGTGTGTGTATATATATATAGCGATATTCTTTGAGGTAAAAAAGAAAATTGTTCCATGCATCAACCAATGTACTCATGAACATCAACACATGATACAATGATGACATATTTTGATCATTCTTTGTTGAAATTGCCAGTATTGTCGATTTTGTGATTGAATTCATGGAAAATTAAGCAAATTTTCATATTTTGATTCTTCCTCTGTAGTTAAGTAGATATAAGTATTTTCCAAAACCTCCAATGCACCTTCTAGTAAAGTAATGGCTTCAACTTCAAGTCAATATATTTGCGTACTTGTAAAGTAAGACGATAAAGCTTGGTAACTTATCTACGTCCTCATGAGGTCAAAACACTTTATGGTCTGCAACAAGAAAATCTCTCCCATATCTACCGTGAGGACCACATTGAGGGCAACTAGTACCATATTGCTCTTACTTTTCACATATTTTAAATGCGAAAAAAAAAACACTATTTGATCTTTCTTTATTCAGTATAAGAAATTTTCGTTATAAATAAATTATGCAAATGTAAAATTAAAAAGATAAATGAAAACTAGTACGAGAGGAAAATACCGAAAGCATTTCTTGTTAATGCATTTTTAAATGTAAAAATATTTCTACAACCAAAAAAAAAAAAACTTGAATTAAAAAATAGGAAACCATTTTTCTAATCTTACGGTTCAGTGCTTACTACGAGTAAATATAGTTGTAATTATGTTGATATGACTTAAGAATTATTGCACCTTAGGTTTCATTATTATATGCTGTGTTTCACGGGTCATCCAAATGTAATGAAAATTCAGAAAAGAAGTGGACTGGATTGTTTAGCTCAAAAGGGTAAATAAGTTCAGGTTCAATATATAAAAAATGGGTAAGGTTCAAATCACACCTTGTGTAATTCTAAACAATGTCACACTATCTAAATTTTTTTTCTGAATTAACCTTTTTTAAACTGTTGGATTACATGTCCTATATGTTATTAACATGCACATCAAATTTCGGGTCAATCAAATGTTATTCATCATTCGATTCATAAACTCATCATTAATACATAGTTTTAAACTACAAAAACTTGAAAGTCAAACATTTGATGGATGATATTACTATTAATTTTCGATTATTTTGAAAATTTGCAAGCATAACAAATGTTAGAAGAAAATTTAAATTTAATGGTAGTTTATCAAAATTCACATTTAATAAAAAAAATATTATATAATATAATATTACTTAAAATTACAAAATAATTATAATTTTAACTTATTCCTTAAAAAATATATATATATATAGTGCACATTACAAATCCCAAAAAACAAAAGGCAAGTACACGTCAGTTTCATGAAAAATAATATTCTCTTGAGGGGACCGCTAGGCAACATAATATATTGTGTTGGACATCCAAAATGATGCTGAAAGGTCCAAGTCTTCAATGCAAAACCTAATCCGATAACTGCATTATAGGAGGTCACAATCTCACCTCCTTCAAAGTCAATTATTTTCTAGCTAGCTTGTGCAAACCAACTGCTAGTTTTCATATTCATGGTGTGTTTAAATACCGCTTATTTTGTTGAAATTGAAAAATTATTTCTAAAAGTACTGTAAATAAAAATAAAAGTTAGTTGAAATAGTACAGTGAGACCTATTAATTATACCAAAAAGTACAGTGAGACCTATGAATAATAGTAAAAATAAGTTGAGTAGTGAAATAATTTTAATTTTTCATCTCTACCCAAACGCACACTCAACTACCTACTTATTAATAAGAATGTTCAGCTAAAATGGGGGCTCAAATTTGGGTGTGGCAAACAATTGAAGGTTTTACTAAAAATAGTTTCAGACAAAAACATTTTCTTTATTGTTTTTTATGTATTTAGTAACAGAATGTTCCTACTATACAGAAATTAATTAATATATTTATATTTAAAGTAAGATGGATCACAAATATTAGTGCAATTGAACAATAGGATAATTAATATAATTAATATAAAATGGAATTTTATTTTAATTTTTATGACAAGATCATAATATTTGTTAAAATACTGATTATCCTAAAAGCTTAAACTATTGAAATATGGTAAATTTAATTATTTAACCATATACTTCTAACACTCCCCTTCACATGTGGGCCGAAACCCAACACGTGGGAATTTAAATGTAAGGTAGAGTAGAGGAGACAAGGATTAAATTCAAACTCAAAAATCTCATACTCTGATACCATGTTAAATTACTGATTGTCTCAAAAGTTTAAACTATTAGGATATGGTAAATTAATCATTTGACCATATATTTCCAACAATATTACCCTAAGGTAGCTATATGATTGAAGAATATCATATAAGATCATTGTTTTTTTAATCAAAACTAAAATTTTTTAATTTCAAAATTTATAATAATTAAATTTGGAAAAATTACATTTTAAGGATGGTTTCAAATCAAATCCTATAATTTCAAAAGTTTAAAATTAGACTCTAACTTTAAGACTGTTACAGATTAAATTCAATAGTTTCATTAGATCATACCGTAATTTCTTTTAAATCCCCAATCAAACCAAAAAAAAACTCCCAAATAAAACTTGTAAAGTTTAGGGTTTAAATTGATATGATTTAAAAAGTACAGGGTTCCATTTGAAACCAGTGAAATTATAAGGTTTAATTTATAATAATTCTAAAGACTTAAACAGTAAAAGTCTTAAAGCGAAACTTTTGGAACTGTGGTAATAACCTTAAACAATAAGCTTGGTCCTGAACCATAACCTGAAACTTTTGAAACAACAATGGTCAATTTGAAATCACCCCTAAATATATAGGGTTAAAAATGGACTTTATCCATGTAAATTTAAGCGAAATTTATGAGCTGAACTTATTGGAACTTTGGTAATAAATTTTCATTGAGAATAAAATTAGCATAATAATTTGGACATAATTTTCCTCCAAGTCAATTTGAAAGAAAGTTCCTCGAATCCAAAACATGGCAACTAAAAAGACTATCAATATGTACCTAATAGGCATATGTCTTATTTAAATGATTTAATAAATCATATGATTTAATACAAGTAAATGGTCTTTTGATCTACAACGTAATGGTAATTTGGAGGAATCTCCTCCACCCGGTATGAAGAAAAAATTTATCTTAATAATAATTTTAAGAAATAATTACATATTACCTATCTTGGTTTGGGCCGATTTTATGTTACCTACTTATGGTTTGAAACATGTCACTTTATTACCCACTTGAGTTTAACTTTAATTAAATTTAAAAAATTATAGATTTGAGAATCAAAATCCCCACCTCTCTTTTTTTGAGAATTTTGTTAGAAACACATATTTGACAATCCATGAAGATGAAAGAAAACAATTTTTTTGACCGACATGTAATCTACATTCTAAATTTCACACACACACACACACACAAAATAAAATAAAATAAAAACTCTAAGTTTTGCCTTCTATTTCTTTTCCTCCCTTTGAACGTCACAAACATGATCACTAAACATTCATACCCATCTCCGCCAAACCACTCCAAAACCACTAGTCCAATCTACAAATCCAATACCTAAACCTCCGTGAACCTTCATTATCTATCCAATCAATGCTTGCCAAGCCACCTGTGGAAAAAAAAAATCATAAATCATAAATCATAAACCTAGTTAGTGGGGCTTAAATAAATATTTCAAAGAAAAAACACTTTCTCCTTTTTATGTTTGGAATAGTTCACGATTCCCCCTTTATTTTTTTAAATAAAGTAACCAACTAATTTTTTCTCTCAATTTTGGGAAATGAGCTAATACTCCAATTGTGGGTTCTAGTTAGTTCAACTGATAAAGTCTCTGATAGTTGTATAAAAGATCTGAGGTTCAATCACCGCCTATACCAAAAACTGATTGATGTCTTGGTCTGATGATAAGAAGCTATCATTAAGAGCAGACGCCATAGGTTGAAACTCTCTCTCAAAAAAAAAAACCCAATTTGTTATTTTCTCAATTAAATCCAATAGAATCTTTTGAAAAAATTCTATATCACAAGAAAGAGAAAAAAATTGAGGATTACATTGTTAATTTTTTGGATTGCATTTATATTTATTGTAATTGCATTAAATTTAATTGAAAAAATAACGAAGGGAAGGTATTTCCACATTTTCTAAACATAGAGAAAAAGACAAAAATAAAAAAGTAGTTGGCTTCAAAATATAAGGGGAGAATTGTAAACAACATACTTTTTCCCAATTTTATATATATATATATATATATATAATAAAAATAAAAAGGCAAAGTAGCAGTCCTTGTTCAAAGAATGAGGGTGGGGGCTAACGACGGCGTGAGGAGAGATGAGAGAGAATGAATAGTGAATGGCAACTTGACAATCAATCTATCTTTGTCCTTATTCTTCTTCTAGCCAATGCAGATGAGACTGGTTGTGGCCTGATGGGACGGCATTCAGTTTTGTGTAATCCTGATTTTTGGTGTGATGCTTTGAAGATGGAGAAAAAAATAAATTTTTTTTTTTTTTTTTGAGAGTGAGAAAAAAATAAAATAAAAAGAAGAGAGACTTTAAAAAGACCTATTTACCATTTTCTTTTTAAGGTGGTCTCTAACCAAGACTTATAGAGTTAACCCCATTTGATTGAAGTAATAGTTTTCAAACCCCATGTAGGTAAGAACAAATCCACCCAAATCACGATGGGTAATTTACAATGATTTACAATTTCATTTCTAATTTTAATGAATCAACGATATAATGAGAATTATTTTATTTAAAATGTGGCATAGAGAGGGAGCGTTGATGGTCAAAACTACAACTTTTTTTTTTTTTTTTGACAATTGGATATATAATTAAGGTCGGAGGATTTGAATGCTAGACCATTCCCTTAGACACACCATTTGAAGAGGCATCACAACTATTACTTTAATTCCCACCTTTTATTATAGGTATGGTCTATGATTTTATTTTTAATGAACAGTAAGGACAATGAGAGAGAGAGAAAGCTCTCCACACTTAGGGTGTGTTTGGTTGTGGTGAAAACAAGGATGATGGAAAATAGAGAGAGGAAAATAGGGTGGAAAATGTTGTTTTCCACTATTTAGTTGAGGAAAGAAAATAGGAGAGACTGAAAACAGGGGAGAAAGTTTTCCCTCCCGGGCCCACTTTTTTTATCCTCCCAAATTTGGAGGAAAATGGGGAGGGAAAAATGCTATGAAATGCATTTTACACAAATACTCTCTCACCTACTCCTTACTTTACTCATGACCTGATGACTTTTGTCTCTTCTCATCCTTATCAATTTACCTTCACAGCACATCAACGTCCAGGTTCTCTTCTCTCTTCTTTTTTTTTTTTTTTTTTTTTTGCTGACCACGTTTTTGCTGCTTACAAAATCTTTTGCCCAATTAAATTTATATGTACACTATTGTAATTTTTACATTATAATAATAAAAATAATAATATAAATTTATATGTATGATGTGGTAAATTTTATATTATTTAATTAGTACAAATAAATCTATTTCTTACATATTATGTAATAGAGGTATAATAGTCAATTTTTATAAATTACAAGAGGGAAAACCAAATATTTTATATCCTCCCACTTTTCCATCCTCCCGCAATTTTCCATCCTTCCTCTTTTCCACTCCTCCAACCAAATGAACTCTTAATGTCACATCACGCTTGCTTGTAAACTTTTTATTTAATTTCGAAGATGAGGGATGAGAATCAATTTTTTTTTTTTTTTTGAGAAACAAATATTATTAGTTTGTTACGCTATTCACAACTTTCAACAGTGAATTCCAATGCACAATTAATTTTTACCTAAAATTGTTGCTACGTACGATAGTGTAAACAATTCATAGATTGGCCCTTTGTCATAACCCCCAACAATTTTGATTATAAAGCTGCCAACTTTATGGACAACAGCGGCACTCATCGCTGCACAGATAATCAATTAAACCCTATCATACATTTCATTTTCCGGTTAACCGACTCCATTATGTTGTATACTTGTATTGTTTCCAAATGGGTTTTAGTTTTTTAGTTTTTTTTTTAATAATTCAATTTTCAAGAGATGGGAAATTTGAATTTTAGATTTATCTATTGAAAATACCAAAAAATGTTAGTTAAGTCGCAATGCTCTAGGTATTGCAAATGTGAATTTAAATATTGGGTATACAGGTGTATGTAAAGTCCTGCATTGAATAGAAAGGTGCAAGTAGAGTTCCAAGGATGAGTGTGTGGGTTTGACACGTGGTTTCTATAGATTGCCCATAGGAGGCCCATGCATGGATGACACGTTGGTGAAAGGAAAAAGAAAACCATATGTAGGGGAAAGTTATTAGAACTCGGTCAAAGCTCACAGGGAGGTAGAAACTCACATTTAAAGAGGAGATTGTTGAATATACGTGTATGAGCGAAGTCTCACATTGAATAAGAATAACAAGATAGAATGGTTAATATAACTTTTTTTTTTTTTTCAGAAAAAGGTAAGTGAAGTTTTTATTAATGAAACAACTACAAAAAAACAACCAAAACTCAGGACAGATCTGACTGAAAAACATCAGCCACCTCCTCAGGTAAAGCTTCTACCCATACCTCGGAATCTGTAGATAAAACTGCTTTTTTAGCTAAACTATGAGTTAATCTATTCCCTTTCCGCCTAACATGTTGAAACGTACACCCTCTCAACACCCAACCCAAACACTTGGTCTCATCAATGATATGACCAAACAACAAGTTATAAGGGCCTACTCGCTACAAAGCCTTAATAACATGAAGGTAATCACCTTCAACAATGATATTAAACAAGCTCAATTCCCTTGCAAAAGTCACTGCCCTCCGAGCTGCCAAAGCCTCTACCATCTCAACCGACTGGACCTGACCCAAATTCTGACATAATGCCGCAATGACTTGCCCAAAGAAGTCTCTGTAAACAACACCAATCGTAGCTGAACCTAAATCTTTGGAAAAAGCAGCATCAAAGCTGGCTTTGTAGCAGTCTTTAGGCGGAGGAGACCAACACACCCTAGGACGAGGATTTGTCGCACAACACACCTGAGAATTCACATCCCAGTACTCTGCCACCAGCTCCCTTGCACTATCACCCAGCTCATGCAATGGCCAAACAGGTTGACGTTCTCGCATCCGATTTCGACGTTGCCATAAACACCAAGCCACTGTGGCAAATAAAGCTATCCGGAAACTCGACCTACCACTAAACAACTCCTCCAATAGCTCAAAGAAGGTTCAACACTTCTTTAGAACCAACGAACGAAACTCCGGGATCGACATCCATACCGAGCGAGCTTGATCGCAAAGCCAAAGGCTGTGCAAAGTTGTCTCTGTGTGGTCACCACAACCATCACATACCTGACTAATGGGGAGGTTCCTTGCCCGTAATTTATGCTTTATGGGCAATGAATCCTTTGCAGCACGCCAAATGAAATGTCAGATCTTATTAGGAGTCCAAATCTTCCATATCTTCTTCCAAACCACACCATTATTATCTTGAGATGATGAGCTCGGCATGAGAAGAGCTTCAGCAGAGACAAGCATACAGTATGCACTCCTAACACTATATTCACCATCATTAGTCAGAGGCCAAATCAGAGTATCTACAGCCTCCTCCTCACAAACTTGAATCTGCCGCACCATATCTCCCTCCCATGGAAGAAAATAACTCGCCAAGCGACCCGAGTCCCAAATTCCTGTGTCAGGGAAGAACAAATCACAAACTCGATGAACTGAGGAACTAGCTTTTGGAGATATGATCTTATTGTGGTTCAGATCAAGCAGCCACCTATGTTGCCATACATCAATCAATTGCCCATTACCAACCCTCCAAATTGCCCCTTTCTCAATAACACCCCGAGCTTGTAAAATACTCTGCCAAGCATAGGAACAACTAGGATGAACTGGAGCCTCAAGAATATTACCATTAGAAAAGTACTTTGCACTAAACACTTTAAAAAGGAGGGAGTCATGATGATGAATAAGATGCCACACCTGTTTAGCCAACAAAGCATTACTAAATTTTTGGAAATCCCGAAACCCCATACCTCCAATTGATTTAGAAGAGCATAACGAACTCCATTTAACCCAATGAATTTTCTTTGCATCACCATTACCCCACCAAAACTTTTGAATCATGGCTTCAATATCCTTGCAAAGACTCACCGGAAGCTTGAACACACTCATCGAGTAGACCAGAATAGATTGGACCACCGCCTTAATCATAACCTCTTGCCCTGCTTGAGACAACAACTTTTCCTTCCAGCCTTGCATACGACCCCATATCCTTTCTTTTATTTGAGTAAAACATGTCGTCCTATTTCTTCCAACAAAAGAAGGTAAGCCCAAATATTTCTCATAACGTCTAATAGCAAGGACATTGAGGGCCACTTTTATAGCTTCCTGAGTTACTTCATCTGTGTTTCTACTAAAGTAGAGAGTGGTTTTCTCCTTATTAATCACTTGACCTGAAGCTACCTCATAATAGGCCAGTAGCTCTTGAATTTTATTGCACTCTTCTAAAGTAAACCTGCAAAATATTAAGTAATCATCTGCAAAGAATAGATGAGTTAGTTTAGGCCCATATCTACAAATTGAGAAGCCATGTATATCTCCTTTTGTTGCAGCATTCAGTAAAAGAGCATTCAACCCCTCAGCACTAAAAAGGAACAAATAAGGGGAAATGGGATCTCCTTGCCTTAGACCTCTAGAAGGGACTATCATACCCTTTGGCTCACCATTCACGAGAATAGAATATGATACAGTGGTAACGCACTCCATAATCAAAGCCACCCATGTGAGCGGGAATCCCATCTTGATAAGAATTTTTTCCAAAAACACCCATTCCACCCTGTCATAAGCCTTGCTCATATCTAACTTCATAGCCATAAAACCTTTCTTCCCTGTACAACTATTCTTCATATGATGCAAAGATTCAAATGCAATTAAAATATTATCAGTGATCAATCTATTAGCAATGAAGGCACTCTAGGTCTCAGAAATAATGGAATTAAGCATGGGCTTGAGGCGATTGGCAATCACTTTACTAATGATCTTATAAATCACATTGCACAAACTTATGGGTCTAAAATCTGAAACCCTTTCAGGATTTTTGACTTTAGGAATCAGAGTAATAAAGGTATGGTTTATAGGCCTAAGAATAGACCTCGAATTTAGACAAGATAAAACAACCTAGGCAACATCCATACCTATATCAATCCAATAAGTTTGATAAAATAAGGGCAGCATACCATCCGGACCAGGGGCTTTAAGGGGAGCCATTTCCTTGATTGCCACTCCCACCTCCTTACTACTAAAAGGCCTCTCCAGATCAGCTCTCATAGTCTCGGTTACCACAGCTTCAACCCCATCCAAAACCCTGTCAAAATCCTGTGGATTCGAAGAAGTAAAGAGATGAGTATAAAAATTAGTAAGGAGAGCCGAAAATACTTCCTCATTTTCTTGCCAAACTCCATTCCCATCACGCAAACCCTTAATAAAATTCTTCCTCTTCCTTTGAGTAGCGGTACCATGAAAGAACTTTGTATTTTGATCACCATGCTTCAACCACTGAATCCCGGACCGTTGTTGGCACATCTTCTCCTCCTTATCATATAAAGTATTCAATCCCTTCTTTAACCGTACAACATCCTCATGCTCCCCAGTTCTAACCGAAACTTCTTCAGCATGCCACAGTTGGTCCTTTGCATGCTTTATCTGATGTTTCACATTGCCAAAGTGATCCCTACTCCAGGACTTCAATCGATTCTTACATCTCTTCAGTTTTGTAGCAGCAATGAACATGGAAGTACCATTAGGAGCACAATCCCAAGCCCTTTTCACCACCTCTTTACACTTAGGATCTGAAATCCACATTGCTTCAAACCGGAAGGGCTTCCTACGCCACTTTTGGAACTCACTATTACCATCCAAGGACAAAATAATTGGCCTATGATTTGATGTAAAGAAATTCAGATGCTTTACCCTATCTGTAGGAAACCGGGTCAACCACTCATAATTTGCAACACCCCTATCCAATCTCTCTCATATCCACTCCCCCCTTCGCCTACCATGCCAAGTAAATTCCGGTCTAGAAAACCCTAAGTCAGCAAACTTACATGGTCCAATGCATCACGAAAATTTTGCGTCAGAGAATGAGCCCGAGGTACCCCCCCTTTCTTCTCATGCACTTCAAGCAACTCATTAAAATCTCCCAAACAACACCATGGAAGCTGCATTTTAGAACTAAGCATTTGAAACATATTCCAACCCTCACTACGCCGACCTGTATCAGGCTCTCCATAGATACCAGTCAATCTCCATGCATTCACCGAACCACCATGCACAATAGAATCTATGTGGTAATTCGAAAAACTATCCACCCATACATCGGTCCCTGCCTTCCATAAAAGAGCTAAACCACCACCCCTATCATCAGAAGGTACCGTAAAACAACCATCAAACAGAATCCGATCTCTTACCCAATTCATATGCTCCTTAGATGACCATGTTTCTCACATAATCATGGGATCTTGTGCTTGCACAATATCGACAAGCTCTTGAACTACACGCTGGTTCTCAAGCCCATTGCAGTTCCAAGCTAAGATTTTCATGGCTGTTGGCAGGGACTGAACATCAGCCTCTACCGTTTGATATTGGAAAACAATAGCCTATTTCTTTCTACTCACATTCACAAGTTCTCGTTCCTCACTTGAATCCTCCCTTGTGCGCTTCATAGACCATAGCTCTAATCTTTGTGTAGAAGAGACACTATCCGGAACAGGTTGGCTAGGAAAATTCTTCACCAACCTTGTTGGCTCATCCATCCGATCTCCCACACCACTGACCATACAATCCTAAGCACCCTTCCCATTTTCCTTCCCACCATCAAAACGTCCTAACTCCACATCTATATCATCCAACTGAGCTTGGAAATTCTGACTAGCGGAGCCTCTTTGCTGACCTGGGTCCATGCTTAAGTGCGGACCACTCACCTCAGGAGTTCCGTCATCTTCCACTACCACTGGTGCTACAACCTGAACATGCAAAACATCAAAGTCAGCAACCCAGTCCTCATATTCAGTACTTTGGTGATGGTCACTATCACCATTGTTTTGTAAAACATTCATCTCTCCACCATCACTCCAATTTGGATTTGGAAAAGCCCCACTATCCTCATTCACCTCCTCTTCGTACCCCGCAACATGAACCACCGTTTTCTTGGCCAGATTCGGGGTGGTCGCTCGCAGCCATGAACCAAATTGTTTGCCAGTCTCCCTCAACAAACCCTTCCTTTTCAACTAAACCGAGCAATCCTTATCGTGATGGGTAAGATGGCAGCACCAATAACATAGGTTAGGCAAACGCTCATATTTGAAGCTTACCCAACTTTCCTCACCGGTGCTCAGTCCTATCTTTCTGCCCCTACATAGCGGCTTTGTAATATCAATCCTCACCCTCACTCGCAAGAAGTGACTTCCCTCATAGTCCTCATCTGCCACCCCTGTGTTTATGACATCCCCTACAACTGATGCTATGTTCTATGCCACCCTCAACTTCAAACAGCCAATAGGGAGATCATGGACCTGTAGCCACAAGTGTGCACTGTCAAACACCAGTCCCTTCATCTCCGTTTGTCGCCCTATCGGTTTCAAAGCAACCAAATACTTATCGAACGACCATGGTTCAACGGCTATCACTCTATCAACATCAGACTTCTCAGAGAAAATAAACAACACTCGGTGATCGCCCATATCACGTGCTTCGAATCCCCTTTTAGTATGCCACAGTAGTTTGAAGGTTCTTGCAATTGCCTCTATATTCAGCGTCCTACTTGTAAAGAACCACGCCACCAGAAGGAACTTCCCTTCAAGACCACCATCGTCAACATGATACTTGCTTCCTTCAAACTCCGTCAATGAGAAGGTCTCCCACAAGGCAGACAGATTGTCCATACCTGACTTACCAGAAAGATCCCTATGCTATGACGATCCAAAAACCACAGAAAAAACCAAAGCCTCACTCAGGGAGTAGGCACGTATTCTACCAACCTAGGGTTTAAGCACCACCTAAGGTTAGAGAAACCGAATGGTTAATATAACATAGTTGAACCCAAACTCATAGATTCAAACCTTTTGAATTAAGTAGTGTCTATATTTATTATATTGACTATTCAATTAAAGTTTTTGCAAGGTGTGACATTAGATATGTATGAGATTTTTTTTTTTAAGGCATCAGTACAGTTTATTGAAGCTATTGAATTATAATGAACATGTATATAGGATGCCTACATATAAAGGCAATAGAAGCAAAATATGAAATTAAATATGATAGAACATAGCCCCAATTCTAAATAAGGAAAACATAATCTCAGACAGAGACAAAACCAAGAATTTCATCTTTTGGGTGCGAGTTGAGCACAAATCTGATCCGATCCAACATGTGGACACCCTTAAAAAATAAAAAAACTACTCCCAAAAAATTATTTTTAAAACATTATTTTTTTCCTCAAGTTGTCCTAGTAATTTTAGCACCACAAAAATACAAGCATAGTTAGCCTCCATTTTCTTTATTTTTTTTAATTTTTTATTCTTATCACAAAAATTAGTAAATTAACTAGGAAAAAATAAAAGCAAAGGGAAAGAGAGAATATATTTTCCAATGCCAAAGTTAGGCATTTTGTAGTTAAGAAAACAAAATCATTAATAAGATTGATCCAAAAATTTTCCTTTCACAAAACTAAATTGAGAGAGAGAGAGAGAGAGAGAGAGAGAGAGAGAGAGAGAGAGAGTTTTTGCCCTAGTTAATATCACAAATAGCATTGAGAATCTTAGGGTACTGGTAGTTTATGCAAGAGTTGGCAACACTTCTTGAGGGGGTGATGCCTTCAATATGATGTCACCACTTAAGGCTATAAATAAGCTAAGCCGAGTATTAAAAGTTTAGTTTGTTCATTTATTTTTATTTTGAACGCAAGCTAAGTTCGAACTTATCACTGAACAAGATTACATGTTCAAGTTTGGTTCATTTTCTTATCGAAAACTCAAGTTGTTCACAAGCTACTAGAAATTTTTTTTTCCTATATATAATAAATTACGTACCGTGACTAAATTTTTTTATTCCTTCGCAAGTTTAAGAATGTTTACTACAAATAATTTGTTTAAAATATTAATAAATTGTAAACAATAATTCGATATCAAATGAAACTATTTACAAACTTATACATTCCAATCTAAAGTTTATACAAATATGCATATAAAAATTAATATTATATATTGTTAAATTGAGTTTCATGTTGATAAATTTGTTCATGAATACATTATTATTTTTGAACTTAGCTCATTTAATAGTCAAACTTAAACTTAGGTTTAAGTTTGGCTTGTTTACTAAAAAGACGAATATAAACAAGTTTTTCCGCACTTCAAATTTTAATTATATATATACCATAAAAGAATCTAAGTATACATATTATTCAAAAAAAAAAAAAAGAAGAAGAAAAAAAAGGCACCCTTGTCCCTTGAGTAGTTCTGTCATGATCTTAGACCTCCTAAAACTCAAGGTGGATTACAGGAAACGATTTTAGGATTGGGGACAATACCACTAAAGCACTATTGTAGATGGTACTCATTGGAAATGTTGGCAAACTGCTAATCTTGAGATGATATGAAGCGAAGCTAGCTGCAAACTACCCTAAGGAAAATGATGGCAGGAAAAATGGTGGACGATCTCGTTATGTTTACTGTTTAGTCCACTTTCGAATCATGTCAATATGGGTATGAATCATGCTATATTGTTCCGATCGATGCCCATATCCTGAAACATCCATTACAAGCAAAGTAGTTCAGACATGGCACTAGCCCAGACTCAATATTCTACCTCTGTGCTAGAGAAAGCAACCACAATTTTTTTCTTGGTTCATCATGAGATGAGAGAATCATCAAGTATAAGTTCTGAGCCGTCTGGCTCCACGGAATCATAATTATCAAATTATACCTAAAATATACCGGTTAATTAAATACATGTAAGCTAGTTCATTTGACTTACTACCCATTAGTTAGTTTTTTTTCTTTTTTTAATTTAAAATATAAATTATATTCTAGCCTATTCTCCGTGAAACTTGAACCCCGGCTCTTTGGCCCTTGCCCCCTATACAAAAACTTGTCTTTGTAGAGCAACTATCAGGCCAAGAATGCGTTAGAGCAAGACTTGATTGCTTCATAATAAGATGTCCTTAGGACATTGATTAATAGATCATTTTTAAAAACTTTTAATACTACTTTAATGTGAAATATAAAAAGTTATCATAAAAATCAATTGCTTTTTTTCTTTTTCCATAATATATTTTTAAAAATATTTTCTAAACTAACATGCTTAAAGCATCCTTTAACTTTTATATATATCATTGATCTTTTCCAAAAACCGAAGGCACACTTTTGTCCTCTCTAAACTCAAGATTTGAGGTTAGGCAGAAAAGCAGAGATGAACGAGCTAATCAGGTGACATTTCCCTATCCTTATTATGTTTTACCTTTCTTTTTGATTCGTTGCCTCAACCGTTTCTAAAGAACCTACAAGGGTAAGGGGTATATGCTTCGAATTCCTATTAACAGCATAAATGTCCACTTCATTTAGGTCTATCTTGTTTCTTTTTTTATTTTTGGCATTCTGATCCAAATCCATTAAGCACATACTTGAGCTTCACGTGCTTTTCTCCTAGATGACTTGGTTCAATGCATAAAGATCACGTTGTTTTTCCAAGATGCATGTGAGTTTGGTTCAGTAGGTGGCTACAAAAAATAAAATAAAAATAAACAAATTTCAAATATTATCCATTTCATCAATTTTTCATGGTTCAAATTAGATTTTAAAAGTGCTAGGTAATTTAAAATTTTAAATGACAGAATAATTTGTATACTATTAGATTTAGAAAATAAAAACTAAACCATGAAATGGTCAAAATGAACAGTTTTTGAAAGGAAGAGAACCTGCAATTAGAGAAATTGTTCTCATTATCGGTTGTGAAATTCTAGGTTGTCAGCAACTTCAGGTGCTCCATCGCAAGGGTTCACATTTGCACCTGTGAAATCCCACCTACCATTGTGACAAAAACAATGTAGGTGCTGCTATATCCCGTGCCCAGAATCAAACATATAGAAATGGTAACTAAAGAAAATCATTATTTTTTTATCTATCAAAGTTTACTTCCTAAATTTAAGAAGGAAGATAGCGCATATATATATATATATATATATATATTATTCTTATAGATAACACGTATTTTTAGCCAATTCCGGAGTAACTTGGAGAAGGAGCTTAGTTGAGAATGAGAAAGAGAATTAAGTGGTCAATAATGAATTACATCATATTCAATGCCCAACAGCTCATTTTGCTCCCATGATGTTGAAGGAGGAGTAATTTTCAACACTAATCATGATTTTGACATCAAGGGATAGAGAAGTAATAATGATGACTGATGAGTCTTAATTTGCCGCCTACTGCTCATGATGTGTTATAGCATTACTACTCACATTAACTACAAATATCATGTGAAATTGAAGCTGATTCAATTTTACTCATCCTCTTTTATATTTTTATTTTTCATTTTTTTTATTTGCATCTTCTTTGAACTTTCATATATATATATATTTATTACGGGAGTACATCTTTCACCAATACTTGCCTATAAGGACAAAGTTTCTCTTCAAACTAGAGAAACATTTCAAACTTCTCCTGTATATTTTTATTAGATGTGAATTTTGGAAATCTAACTGTTGAATTTTATGTTCTTTATATTCTTAACACATATGTCAAATTTTATTCAAATCGGATTTTATTTACTATTCAATCAATAAATTTATTTTTTATGTGCATAATTTTAGATCATGGAAACTTGAAATTTAAACATTTGATTGATGACATCACTATTTATTTTTGATCTTTTTGAAATTTTGTAAGCATGGAAGATATAATTAGAACATGCAATTTAACAGTTAAATTTTTAAAATTTATATTCAATAAAAAGATATCGGCAGAGTTTGAAGGGTTCAGAGAGAAACATTTTCCTGCCTGTAATAGGTTGATAGTTTGCCCAGCCCGAGGTCCACTTACATATCTTTGTGTAATTGCAGTGTCTTATGACTTTTTTTCTTTCTTTCTTTCTTTTGAGATTGGTTAGAGATATTTACTTAATTAAACAATTCTCCTTCTCCTCACCCTAGGACCACTCGAACATGGGTCCTCATACCCCTCAAAACCTTGGGGAAATATCAACTCGCCCAACATGGGCAATCAATGTTCTATGATTAATTGGTATTAATGTTGATTACTTATTGACTTTCTAAGTTGTAGCACATGTTCAAATGCTAAAGTTGGAAAATTCGCTAAAATTCCAAACAAAAGTGAAAAAACAACAATGTTATTGGCAATATTCTTTACAACTTATTAAAGTGATAGATTACAATTAGTACAAAATCATTAATTTTCATTGAAATTATTAGTAATATCATTTTTATTGTACACTAACCATAATTTACAATTTCAATAATTGAGAAACATACTGTAAAAACAGATTTTAAGGCAAAGGCTCCTGAAATTAATGGTAGCATTTTCACTTCAATAGAGCCACAAAATATAAAATTTTACTAGTGGATAACCTTGTGAAAGTGCAAGGGAAAAAAAATTGAGATTCATTTTTATATATATATATATATATATATATATATATATATATATACAAGATAGAAATTCTACTTTAGCCTAATTTAAGTGTATATGTGTGTGAAGCTCTCTCCTGAAAACTTGAATCTAACCCTTACCTCCCACACCCCACGCCCCACAAACACTTATACTTGTAGAGTGACCATCGTGTTAAAGGTACACGGTGGTCAGAGAGATTCATTATTGATTGCTTTAAGTGGAGAGACAATTAATTTCCTTTTTATTTAAATTTTTATATTATTAGGGAGCTACTTTATTTATTTATTTATTTATTATTTTTTTGGGAAAAATAAACACACAAAGAGATGGGGTTCAAAGTTCAAGCACAAAGACATGCTACAAACTATACTCAAATGTCACAATGTCTTTTGAGGAAAGATAAGACAAATTATACTACACATGATTTGTTTGTTTGTTTAGACCCCTTAACGCGGATTGTTTAACCTAATATATTAGCCAAGTGATTACTTAGGTTAATTATGAGATCTAGGTTAAACAAAGAGAGATCATATCATGCACAACAGCGGAAAAGTAAATAACACACCGATATGATCATCTAGAAAAATCAATGAAACAAACTGTCTCAAGATAAAAACCTGGGGAGGATTTGACCTAACTATCCTCAAGGTAAAACAAATCCACTATAAGAGAATTAAAGTTTTTACAAAAGATTTAACCCAAAATCTATTAATACTTTCAGTAGTAACTTACTGACACGACCACGTGCAATCTCTGAATCCATGACCTCCTTCTCTCTTGGATTTGCAGAACACAAACTCCCATGTTTGTGACTTTGAAATCCCACTCAAAGGTTTCAAATCACAACTTGTTGATCTTGCAGCAACTAGATTCCACCAGCATTTGATTGTAAATCTTGTTCCAGTAGACACTTATAGAGTTAGAAGGTACAGAACCTCTCAAATCTCACAAAAGTAACTCAATTGTCTTCTAAGAGTTTTCAAAACATAGTTAAGGTTTTCCTTTTATATTTAGAAGTGTTGGACTGAAACCCTAAACGTTTTCACGGACCTGAGCCTGATTTATAATTCTGCAGAAATTATTTTTCTGCGATTTTCAATCGGTAGAGCCTGATCTTTCGATCAATCGAGCTTCACAGAAAATGACTTCTTTTTCCTGCAGCTTGAATATTCTTGAGACTTGACTTGAAACACTTTGAGCAATGTCTAACACTTATTCTAGATATGTTTTTGTTCTCGGTTTGCCAACATATACAATTTGAGACTCTAAACATTTAATTCTAAATCTTTAGAACCTAACATAATACATTATTTTTATTTTTATTTTTATTTATTTTGAGCATAGACGCATACATTTAAGTAATGTGGAATAATTATCCTTTTTCATATATATTATTAAGGAGCTCTTAGTCCTTGTCTTTTTTATCTTTATTTATAATATTTGAATCGTGCTTAAGTGTCCTTTTTTTTTCTTTTTTCATTTTTGAGAACAAACACACACATACATAAGGGAGAGAGAAAGGGGCTTTAACATAAAGACACAATACAACTCCACTTAAAAGTCATTGTAACTTTTAAGGGAATGTGGGGTAAGTTATACTACATACAACACACTCTCTTAAGCAATGTGGGACAATTGCCCTTTTTTTTTTTTTTTGAGAAACAAACACACACACAAGGGAGAGAGAAAGGAGTTCTAATACAAAGGTACACCGCAATTCCACTCAAAATTTTTGTAGAAAGTAAAGATTTAACTGTAAAGTTATAATATTAGAACTTTCCTGATATAAAGCTTTATTAATTGAAATGGTGGCATGTTTTGAGTGGTTGATAAATTACATTGAAAGTAATTTAAAGTTCGGATTTATAAAATATAAAAAATTAGTATCATAAGGTTATCTTTCAGCATTAAAAACCACTTAAAATTATTTAGCAAAATTGTTTAACGTTTCGCAATTAAAGTCCTTTTCTATAGTGCTAGACACTACTAGACTCATCATAATTCAGTGAAGGAGCTTCTATCTAGCATGATAGAAAAATGGTTTCAAAAGACATTAAACAAGTGATGTGAGAAATATATATATGTCACACTTAATCCTAATTCTGGTGTTTGATTCGAAAGAAGATATGTAAATGTTAGGAATCATGTTGAAAGGTATATGAAAAGCATAATTGTCTAAACTTTTTCTGATAGATGTTATACATCTAGATAGGATTTGAAATCTTTGTACGTGTTTGCTTTATGAAGATTGTTCTATACTATCAAGTTAAGGCATCATTTTCTTTTTTTCTTTTTTGTGTAGGCAGGTTTCTTTTTGCTTCATATATAATGTCTAAACTAAAACCATTATATTTTACCTGGATGAGAAATTGAGAATTATTTAAGGTTTTGCTTCTTTCTCCTTTTGGATTTTTCATATCTATGTAGTTTTAGGTCTCATCAACTTCTTCTTCTTCTTCTTCTTTTCCTTCCTTTCTCGGTATCTTATGCTGGAACCTTTTTACGTATCAAAAAAGAAATTGTATTTTTTAAAACCACCTAAATGTTAGAAATTTTCCTTCTGAAGAAACCTTTTTTTTCTGATAACTCACCTTAGATTTTCTATTTTAGGACTGCTAGACACAAACTTTTCACCATTTTAGTTTTATTTAAAAGAAAATATATAAGCGGTGATTCTTGATCTGTGAACTTAGAATTACGAGCACAAATTTGTCATATGTACAATACTTACTGACAATTGTTTTTCTCAGATTTATCAAAGATGGAGGAAAGTCCATACTTTTTTGGGTCACAACTCACACGGCCAAAACCTGAAATGAAAATAGCTAGGCAGTAGAGTAGCTTGAACATATCAAACTTATCTATAATGGGAAAATAAACTTCATAAACTTTAGGAGATGGAGAATTGAAATGTCATTTCTTCATTGAGGACTCATGTCAATTAAGCTTTTTTTGTGTCAGATTTGACATATTCATAGTAGCAAAGGTTTTTTTTGCTTTTCTTTTGATTAGAGGCCAGATGAAAAGAATGGTGATGATCATTGATAGAATTATATATTTTTTTAAATGCATGTGCTTTAAAATAATGATCTAGTCAATGGAATTCGCATACTTTTATTTAATAAAAAATGAAAATATTTGATCAAATACATGCAAAAGGCCAGCCTTCAACTTTTTTTTTTTTTTCCTTGCAGGATTTTTTTATTTTGCTTTATTACTTGATGCAAGGTATTCCATTCTCCACGTCACAATAAATTACACACATTAGAGAGTAGGTTTGCAAACACAAACAAAAAATGGCTTGTATTGACTCAAATTCGTACTTGGATTAGACAATATTCCCGAAGACAAGTCTACTATGCCGACTTTGTTTGCGGGTTTCTATGTATCTGATGCATGTTCATTTTAGAATAATGTTAGGAATTCATGTGAAAATGTTGAAATCCAATCAGGACTTAACATGTAAGTAGAGTGTAAATTTGGACGTGGAAAAATAGGTGTTCTTAGCATTATTCTTTATTTTATAGAGAGAGTTTAAGTTGCTGCAAATAATTTAAAACCAAATTCTTTTGTCGTGTGTTTTTATGAGAGAGAGTTCTGATTTTTTCTTTCTCATAAAGTTGTTGTGTGCATTCTTACAATTCTCTATTTTGCTTGGTGAAACTTATATATTGTTATTGCTCATGGAAATAGATTTAAAGCTGAACCACATTTGGTTAAAAAATACCAAACTGAATCATATAAACACAAAACCTTTGTGTTGTGTTCTATACTTCATTTTTTTTATACATAAACTTACTGTGATTAATTATACTTAGAACAAAATGATATTAAAAAATCTTTGTTTCATTTAGGCTCCTAATATCTGTATTAATTTGTTTATCTGAAGTATAGGAAGATAAGTATAATTCACATTATCAGATCAAACATAATATAGGGGCCACAAAGGTTACAATTGAATTGACAATTTCAGAAGTGCATTCCTGTTGAAGAATGCGACAAGACGAGCATAAAGTACTGGAGTAATCCATCAAGAAATAGAAATTGGAATCGATTGCAGACTTGCAGTCAATTTCAATTTTATACTCCAAAATTTTGATCTCGATGCTTGAAAGCCTTTACCTTCATTTGCTTAATTTTTATATTCAAATAATATGGTAATATTTAAAACAACACTATTAGATCCATATAGACTGTCAACCACTCGGATTAAAAAAAAATTAAAATTAAAATAGAGGGTCATTATAATGTTAAATGAAAAAAAAAAAAAAAAAAAATCTTAATTTATACATGAGATTTAGAAGAAACGGAATGCAACATAAACAAGAAACTTTTTCTTTTTTTAAAGATAAAGTTGCAACTTACCTCCTTGTGCAGATAATTTGGCTTATCAGATTTGGGGTATAACTTTCAAGTGCTATATTCATTTGACTCCTAAGGTTTACACTTAAAATGAAATTGTTAGAATTCTGTCCAAACTCCAAAGTACCCTTATTTAGTTTATTTTAATCAAACGTCAAAATGTAAAGATTGACAAAAAAAAAAAAAATTGTGGTACTAAATTTTTGTTGGGTCAAAACATAAGAGGTCTGTTTTAGCCACAATTCCATAACGAAATGTAACACAAAGCTTCGTAGAATTTTCTTGTAGATTTATTTCAACAAGCACGGATTATTTCACAAGATATTATATGATAGGGTAAATTATATATTTGGTTCCTATTCTTTACACTAATCTCAATTTGATCCTTAACTTTTTAATTGTGTCAATTTGGTCTCTAACCTTTCAGTGCCTTGTTAATTTAGTCCCTACCGTTATAATTTGGATGGAAATTGTTAATATAACTAATGGCCAAAATAAAATAAAAAAAATTTTAAAAAAATAGTTTTTGTTGATGTGGCAATGAACTAATTTTTTATTTTAGCCATTAGTCACGTCAGCAATTTCCATCCAATAGATAACGGCAAAAACTAAATTGACACAGTACTGAAAGGTTATGAACCAAATTGAAATATGATGTAAAAGATAGGAACCGAATACGTAATTTACCCTATATGATAAAACTGCTTAACTAAAATTACTTCTCATTGCGAGGGCCCTCACTTCTTATTCAATTTTGTTATATAAATAAAAATTCAAACACCAAAATTTTGAAGTATTTTAACAGAATACTAAAGATCAATAAACTTTTTGTGCTATGCTTTACCATGCACCTAATGAATCATATATAAAAAATTGTCTTGCATATAATGTTTGAAATATTTTTATAAATTACAATTTTTTTTTAGAGAGTTTCAACTTATGGCATCCGCTTCTAGTGATAGCTCTTTATCATCAAACCAAGATACCAATCGGTTTTTGGTGTAGGCGAAAATTGAACTCTAAATCTTTTATTCAACCATCAGAGACTTTACCAGTTAAGCTAACTGGAACCCACTTTTATTATATGATTTCAATTTCTTTCTCAAATACTATAAATTATATGTTGGTCTCTCCTTATTAAGCATTTTGTATTTATGTTTTTGTAAAGGAGAAGGTTTTGGTTGGAAAACACAACCAGCATATGAAAGGCAGAAAGGGTATATGACCATTGGTGTCAATTTAATGAGGCTTTATATGTTTATGTATGTTACTAGTATGAAATAATTTCTATAATTAATTTGCAATAATAGGCAAAGTAAATTAGCCTTTTATGGTAATAGTTAATTTTCATCAAAATAATTCAAAGGTTTTTTTACCATAGCCTCTATATATACAGACCACCATGAACGGCAATTAGAAATATAGAAAGAAATAAGAAGAAGATAGAAAATGGTCATTTTGAATTATTGAGCTAAGACTCACCGTCTACTTTCTCTTCTTCTCACTTTAAAATATATTTTCTTCTCAATTCTATATTTCTAGGTAAAAAAGTACTATTGAAAGCTTCTTATCCTACAAGCGGTGTAGGCTTGAAGGATAATCAGCAAAACTGACTGAGTTATTATATTTCGGGAGCGGCACACACAATATTTAGTTTACTACACCAAAAACCTCGTAGACGCGTGTATCGTCTCAAGACAGTGACATGGTCCACACCTCAACCCTGCCATCTAAAAACATATATGAATTGATGGTAATTTGCTTCTAATGTTGTGAGACTACTTTGAAGCATCATCAAGGTAATATCTCTATATTATTCTCTAATTTTATGGTAAATTTCAATTATGAGAATTTTAATCATTTATATGATATGTTGAATGTAATAAAATTCAATTTATTTATCAATTATTGGTCTTAGAAACAACCTGTAACATTAGGTTTACCAATTACTTGCAAATATTCCCAAAGTTTGTAGAGTCGTAGGAAATATATATTGATCTTTTCTTATGTATTAGATATTCAATTCGGTTTTGGGTCATCACATATATATACTATACTTTACAGCTTACTATACAACAGAAATCTCCAAATTTGTTACTTATTAGGACATGGCAAAGATATAGAGTCCAAGCTAATGAACTGTCGCAATCGAGCTGACAAATCATAAGGGTAACTTTCATTTTTTGTAAAAAAATAACTAATTATTGTGGTTACTTTCTTTTCTTTCTGTAAGAAAAGTGTAATTATGATTTAAATTTCCTATTTCATGAAACACTTTCTTCCAATGCAATTGCGAGCTGTAAGTGCTCCCTCCTTATAGAAGCATATAGTTCTAAAGTTGGCCCACAAGTTACAGAGATTTTCATTTTCATGATCAAAAAGCAAAGAATCGTAGAAGTCATATAGTCTGATGTTTTTTTTGTTTTGGTATTTCAAAATTGTTGGGTTTTTTTTTTTTTTTTTTTTTTTTGGGGAAAACAGTGTTAGACACTTTTCTTAATTTCTTTTTTCTTTTTTCTTTTTTCTTTTTTTTTTTTTTCTTTTTTTTTTTTTTTTAGGACCAAATCATAAAATTTCATTCATACTTCAAAATTGAGGTATTAATTAAGATTTTTTTTTTTTTTTGGCCATTCTTATTTTCTAGCCTAATTTCATGCTTAAAACAGACTAGAATTTTCTAAGGATATGTATAGCTGCTTTAGACTTCGGGATCAGTTGTAACTTGTAACCCATAAGCATTCAAACTTTTAGTAATAAAAATTCTTCAAAGAAGTTTTTACTTCTTTCTTGGTAGATTCTAGCATTTTTCTTCTAAATTCAAAGAATTCCTTGTGAGTTCAAAGGTTCGTTCTTGAAATAAGATATGGATGGCATTTGAGTTATGTTCAATTGGGGGGGCGGGGGGGGGGGGGGGGGGGGGGGAGACAAATTATAATGACATGAGTTTGAGAGTTGAAAGTGAGACACACTACTACACTAGGTTAACAACAACTTAATTGTCTTGCCTAAAAAGCGAAACTAAGAGTATGCAAACAAATTGTCTATTTAGGATTAGGTATGTCACAACTGCAAATATGAGTGGTTGATTATGTACTGTTCCTAACCTAACTAAGAGATTTCGTCCTACATAATCATCTTTAGGTTAACGACCACAAATTGATATATTATGGTTTTTGTACGGCCCCCGCACCATGACCCATAGCGGGCCTTGGACCTTGACCTGGATATATGGCCCATGAGGCCCATCTCCCTTTGCCAAGCGGCCCACCCCCGAATCACGCTTGCTACGGGCCCAGACTTTGCCTTTTCATTGTTTCTCGGCGAACTCCTTCCCGAGCAGTGATAAACATATGGTTCGCGGGACACCCCGCCCTGTACCTGCCCGGCCGCGCCTCGGAGAGGCACCTCTGCCGAGAACTATAGTGGAGGTGGGAACCAAGTTCCAACGCCACCATCACCGCCTCCCATGCCTACCTAACCATCCACTTACGATCGATAATACTGGACCGCCGGTTGCACTTATTGGCAAATAATTATGACCTCTCCACTATTCTGTAAACTATAAATACAAGAAGTTTTGAGGAAACAAGGGTTGGCCAAGGCAGGAAAAGACGAGTGTAAAATAGAGAGAAAATAGAGTGAGGAGGAGACTCAGACCCCCGAGGAGAGGAAAGTGATACTATTGGGCCTTGGCGCTTTGAACGACCCAGTGTGGGAAATCCAGACCCACTATACAAGTAAGTTGTGAGCCCAAGCGAGGCCCAGCCCAATCGGGCCTAGGCTTTTGGGTGCGCACAATTGGCGCCGTCTGTGAGAAATCCTACTAAGCAGTGGTTCCGCTGAGGCTCGCGTACAGGAAAGATGTCTGGGAGTAACGCCGAAAGTGGCTCGGCAGGGTCCTCTAGGGGCTCCACCTGGCGGGAACGGAGGCAGAAGAGACGCGAGGACCCGGTGTACGAGCAATTGGAAGAGCGGTCCGGCCTCGGGGAAGGGTCGTATCAAACGGGGAGAACGGTGTCCCATGCTTCCGGGCATATACAGCCCGACGTCAGGGATGAAGAACTTGAGCGATTGCGGAGGCTTGTACAAGACTTGGAGTTGGAAGCGCGAAACGGGCGCCGCCGAGCTGGTCAAGAATACCGAGATAGAAGGCCAGACGCCGAGGAAGAGAGACGCGGGATGGGATCGAATCGATCAGGGTCCCGCCAGCGCAGGGAGCGCTCGCACTCGAGGGAGTCCCGTCGCCGCCGAGACCGCTCCCATTCAGCTGAATCTCACCGGCAGCGAAATCGCTCTCGGTCGCGGGAATACGGGAATCGGGACTCGGGTTCTCCGGAGGGACAGCCGAGGAATGCAGCCATGGATGCTATGAGCCGTGCACTGCGCAGGGCAGCTCGGTCACCATTCTCAGCAGATATTGAACGAGCGCCGATGCCGAACAGATTTACGCGTCCGCCGTTCAATTCGTATGGTGGGAGAACGGACCCCGTGGAGCATGTCAGCCACTACATCCAGATGATGTCTCTGCATACCCGCAATGACGCACTGATGTGCAAGGTTTTTCCCTCAAGCCTTGGTCCCACGGCTTTGAGGTGGTTCAACGGGTTGCGCAAGGGCTCCATTCACAGTTTCGCTGAGCTAATACAGGAGTTCGGTTCCCGTTTCGTGACGTGCAGCCGGGAACAACAACCAGTGGACGCGCTGCTGTCTATGAAAATGAGGGCAGGGGAAACCCTCCGTGATTACGCTAGCCGATACTGGGAGCTCTACAACGAGATCGGCGGAGGGAATGAGAAGATCGCAGCGAGCACTTTCAGAATGGGGTTGCCTGACGAGTCGGGGTTGAGGGAATCATTAACCAGGAAACCTCCCGAGGATATGAGGCAGCTAATGAGGCGCATTGAGGAGTACAAACGGTTGGAAGATGATAGAATACAAAGCAAAGGCAAGGCACAGGTAACAGATCGTCCTCGGCTGAGCAGTTTTCAACAGAGGGCACGGGGAAATCTGAGGATTCAAGAACCGGTAACACCAGCAGGGGAGGTGAACGTGACGTTCAAGGAACCCGTGCATAAAATTGTGGATAAGATTAAGCACGAGCCATACTTCAGATGGCCGAACCGGATGGCTGGCGACCCCTCTAGGAGGAATCAGAACCTATACTGCACCTACCACAAAGACCGGGGGCATACTACCGAGCAGTGCCGGGTGTTAAGGGACCATCTCGGGCAGTTGGCTAAGTCGGGACACCTCAAGGATTTTGTGACGGATGCCGGGGATCGGGGAACGGGGCGTAACGCCCCTCACGGAGGAAATCCCCTTCCGCCCCCTCTTGGGATAATTGACGTTATCCACGTCGCCCCGAGGGGAACTTCGACGGCAAAAGGGAAGGAGGTGTTGACAGTGATATCGGTGGAGGGGAGAACGGGCGCGCCGCCTACCGCGAAGAAGATCAGACCCACCCGAGAGCCGATCTCTTTCGACGACAGTGATCTGGAGGGGACCATTCAGCCGCACGACGACGCATTGATAGTCACGACAAGGATCGGCGACTTCGTGGTGAAGAGAATAATGATAGACCAGGGAAGCGGAGCGGACGTTATGTACCCGGACCTATTCAGGGGGCTCGGATTGAGGGTTGAGGATCTGTCAAAGTACAACACTCCCCTGGTTGGATTCGATGGGAAATTGGTGGCGCCCGAGGGGCGAATCTGTCTACCCATGAACATGGGGGGCAAGGAGGTGATGGTGAGTTTCTTTGTAGTTACGTCGTACTCCCCATACACGGCGATTCTTGGCAGGCCATGGATACATGCAATGGGGGCTGTCCCGTCTACTCTGCATTTGAGGGTCAAGTTTCACACTGATTATGGTGTCACGGTGATAGAAGGAAGTCAGCAGGCGGCCAGGCAATGTTTGATCGCAATGGTCGATTGGAAGGAGCAAACCGACCAGAGGGATCAGGCCGGTCCCAAATGTCCGTCGTCGGGGACGCCTTTATAGCAATTACAGGGTCCGCCAGAGGTCGCGCGCGCCGAGAACATGATAAAGGTTAAGGTGTTGCCAGACACGGACAAATACTTCCAAATAGGGGAGAGCATGGAGGACCGGGAAAAAGTAGAGATGTTGCTACTCCTGATACAGAACGTGGACGTGTTTGCGTGGAGTCCATACGAGGTACCCGGGGTGGACCCCGACTTCATCACGCATAGACTCGGGGTTGATCCCTCGTTCGCCCCTAAAAAGCAGAGGCCGAGGAGATCAGCCTGGGAGCACTCCGAGGCAGTAAAAGCGGAAGTCCAGAGATTGAAAGAGGCAGGGGTGATTCAGGAAATCTTCTTCCCAGAGTGGTTGGCGAACACCGTGGTAGTAAAGAAGAAGAGCGGCAAGTGGAGAGTCTGCGTCGACTTCACCGACCTCAATAGAGCCTGCCCGAAAGACCCTTTTCCCGTGCCAAAGATTGATCAGCTGGTGGACGCCACGTGTGGGCACCCGAGGATGAGCTTTCTGGACGCCTTCCAAGGGTATCACCAGATCGCCCTGGCGCCCGAGGATCAAGAAAAAACAGCGTTCATTTCCCCGGAGGCAAATTACCACTACACGAGGATGCCCTTCGGACTGAAGAACGCCGGGGCCACCTACCAACGAATGATGACAAGAATGTTCCGAGACAAGATAGGGCACACGGTCGAGGTATACATTGACGACATGGTGATTAAAAGTAAACAGGAAGCCCTGCATATGGGGGACCTCGGGGCGGTTTTCGAGGTTCTCCGACAACACAAGTTGCGCCTTAATGCGGAGAAGTGTGCGTTTGGCGTCGGTGCCGGGAAGTTCTTGGGATACCTAATCAGTACACGGGGGATTGAGGTCAACCCCGACCAGATAGAAGCAGTGAAAAGACTGAAGCCACCGAGCAACCCGAAGGAAGTGCAAATACTAACCGAGATGCTGGCCGCCCTTAACCGGTTCATCTCAAAATTCGCAGATCGCTGCCGGCCATTCTACCAACTGCTGAAGAAATGGACTGGATTTCGGTGGAGCGAGGAGTGCGAAGAGGCCTTTATGGATCTGAAGATTTATTTGGCACGGGCGCTCGTGCTCGCGGCGCCGGAGGCAGGTGAGGATCTGTTCATGTATCTGGCGGTATCCGAGCATGCCGTGAGTGCAGTACTACTAAGGGACAAAGGGATCCAGCAACCCGTGTACTACATCAGCAAAACTCTTGTCGAGGCCGAGACGAGATACTTGCCGTTGGAGAAGCTCGTATTAGCCCTGATACACGCCACCAGGAAGTTGCCGCACTATTTTCAAGCTCACACCGTACACGTCCTGACCGAGTACCCATTACAGTCGTTGTTGAAGAGGTCGGATTTTACGGGCCGTATAGCCAAATGGGGGACTCGGCTCGGTTCTTTTGACATACGGTACAGACCACGAAGCTCGGTAAAAGGCCAGATCCTGGCGGATTTTATCGCTGAGTTTTCGCCCAGAGAGAAGGGGGTGGTGGTCTGCCAACTGGAGCCCCGACCGTGGAAGATATTCGTGGACGGCGCGTCAAGCTCCACGGGAGCCGGTTCAGGAGTCGTTGTGATCTCCCCCGAGGGGATACGACTAGAACACTCGTTTAGATTGGGATTCAGGGCATCCAACAACGAGGCGGAATACGAGGCTTTTCTGGCCGGACTGAGGGTTGCTTCGAGCCTGGGGGCTCGGGAGATTGAGCTATACTCGGATTCGCGGCTGGTGGTTAATCAGGTGCAGGGCAGTTTTGAAGCCCGAGATCCCCGGATGAGAGCATACCTAGAACAAGCAAGGACAGTTATGACCAGCTTCAACGCGGCGAAGGTTTTCCACATAGCCCGAACACAGAACAGACACGCCGATTCCCTAGCCACTCTGGCGTCGTCAGTAACCGAGGACATACCACGGCAAATCAAAGTCGAGCTTATCTTGGAGCCGAGCGTCCGGGTAGTGAGTGACTCGGAAACTATAGGGATCAATGTCACGGCCATCGCGGCACCTGCCTCGTGCTGGATTGACCTCATTACCAACTTTCTGGCTGACGACCAACTGCCGAGTGACGAAAAGGAGGGCATCAGGATCCGTAGGATGGCTTCTCGGTATTGGTTGGCAGAAGATCGGACTTTGTATCGACGGTCCTTCGGAGGGCCATACCTCTTGTGCTTACGCCCGGAGAAGGTGGGAGAGCTCTTGGCAGAGCTCCACTCTGGGGTGTGCGGCGGCCATGTAGGGGGACGTTCATTGGCGCACCGAGCAATGACTCAGGGGTTTTGGTGGCCTCAGATGCAGAAGGACGCCGCCGAGTATGTGCTTAGGTGTGAGCAGTGTCAAAAGCACGCCCCTCTGATCCATCAGCTCGCGGGCCACCTGAACCCGATCAGCAGTCCTTGGCCTTTTGCACAATGGGGGCTGGACATCATCGGCCCGTTCCCTCGGGCAACAGGCGGCCGAAAGTTTGTTTTGGTGGCCGTCGACTATTTTACCAAATGGGCGGAGGCTGAAGCATTGGCCAACATACGAGATGTGGAAGTAAAGAAGTTCGTTTGGAAAAATATCATCACCAGGTTCGGGGTGCCGAACATTATCATATCTGACAACGGGCTACAGTTTGACAGCCGGACGTTCCGAGAATTTTGCAACGGTCTCGGCATCAAAAACAGGTACTCAACACCGGCTTACCCGCAGGCCAACGGTCAGGCCAAGGCCGTGAATAAGGTGATTGTGAGTGGGCTGAAGAAAAGGTTGGAGGGAGCAAAGGGAAACTGGGCCGAGGAACTACCCAAAGTCCTGTGGGCATACCGCACCACTCTTAGACGGTCCACCGGGGAGACCCCCTTTTCTGTCACGTACGGAGCGGAAGCCGTAATACCAGCCGAGATGAATCTGTGCAGTGCGCGAGTAGCAGGGTTCGATCACACCCAAAACGACGAAATGATGGTGGGATCTTTAGACAAGGTGGAAGAGTACCGCGAAATGGTGACAATACGGCTCGCGGAGTATCAGCAGAAGCTCGCCCAGAGATACAACCGAGGCGTGAGGACGAGGGAGTTTGTCCCCGGGGATCTGGTTCTCAGAAGGGCCGTGGGCAACATGCGGGACGCAAGTGCCGGGAAATTGGCTCAGACGTGGGAGGGACCCTATAGGGTCACGGCCGTAGCCGGCCCCGGGGCTTATTTCTTGGAAGACCTGGACGAGAGACAACTGCCCCGACCGTGGAACGTCCACAACCTCAAGAAATACTATCATTAGTGGGCGATCCCCCGAGAATGGAATAAACCAAGACCTGTTGTATATGTTTTTTTTTAGTTATACTAATGATGTTTTTCGTGCAGATTCGTACTGTTCTAACCAAAGTTCTCCTTTCGATCCCATTCACCGAGCAGTTTTTATTCTTGGCCGACTCTGAGGACAGAAACCTGACTCGGTTCGATCCAATCGCCGAGCAGGTGGAAACCTTAACCTTTTCACTCTAAGGACGGAAAACTGACTCTCGGTTCGATCTAATCACCGAGCAGGTGGAAACCTTATCGATTCTCTCTAAGGACAGAAACCTGACTCTCGGTTCGATCTAATCGCCGAGCAGGGTGGAACCTTAACGATTATCTCTAAGGACAGAAACCTGACTCTCGGTTCGATCCAATCGCCGAGCAGGTGGAAACCTTAACCTTTTCACTCTAAGGACGGAAACCTGACTCTCGGTTCGATCTAATCACCGAGCAGGTGGAAACCTTATCGATTCTCTCTAAGGACAGAAACCTGACTCTCGGTTCGATCCAATCGCCGAGCAGGTGGAAACCTTAACCTTTTCACTCTAAGGACGGAAACCTGACTCTCGGTTCGATCTAATCACCGAGCAGGTGGAAACCTTATCGATTCTCTCTAAGGACAGAAACCTGACTCTCGGTTCGATCCAATCGCCGAGCAGGTGGAAACCTTAACCTTTTCACTCTAAGGACGGAAACCTGACTCTCGGTTCGATCTAATCACCGAGCAGGTGGAAACCTTATCGATTCTCTCTAAGGACAGAAACCTGACTCTCGGTTAGATCCAATCGCCGAGCAGGTGGAAACCTTAACCTTTTCACTCTAAGGACGGAAACCTGACTCTCGGTTCGATCTAATCGCCGAGCAGGTGGAAACCTTATCGATTATCGGTTTAATCCTAATCGCCGAGCAGGTGGAAACCTTTACGATTTCACCATAAGGACGGAAACCTGACTCCCGGTACGATCTAATCGCCGAGCAGGTGGAAACCTTTACGATTTCACCATAAGGACGGAAACCTGACTCCCGGTACGATCTAATCGCCGAGCAGGTGGAAACCTTAACCTTTTTGCTCTAAGGAAAGAAATCTGACTCTCGGTTCGATCCTAATCACCGAGCAGGTGGAAACCTTAACCTTTTTGCTCTAAGGAAAGAAGCCAGATTCTCGGTTCGATCCTAACCGGGAGCAGGTAGAAGCCTTTACGAAGGCTGACAGAATCCTGACTCTCGGCTCTACCTAAGCACCGAGCATCCGGAACCCTGACCCTCAGTTAGATCACTATCACCGAGCATATGGAGGCTGTACCATGATCGGACACATCACAATAAGGGCAACAACGATTCCTTGCTCGGTCAAATACGAAGAGCCACACGGTAAGGCACTAAAGCATTCATAGTAAAGCATAAAACTTAAATCAACATTTCGTTGCCAAAACCCGGCAACTCAAAACGAATACAAGACAACAAAAATAACATAAATAATGTATCTCGTCACCACAGCCCGGTGACGTAGGCAATTCCTCTTCTCAAAATTCTAAAAAAAAAAAAAAACAAAGTAAAAGTAAGAAAGGGTTGGTGTTCAAATTTAGATGTCCACGGCGTGAGCGGAAGATGCGTCCCCTTGTGAGTGCTGTTCGGCGTGAGGAGTTGGCGGCTAGATGTCCCCCCCGGTCTGGTCCCCTTCATTGGGGTGGCTAGTCCCCTCCATGTCGGTTGGAACCACGTGAGAGTCAATGGCGTTCACGAGTTCCCTCATGCTGGAAGTCTCTTCTTCGTCAATAATGAGGGGCGTGGGATTCTCGGTGTGAGGGTTGCTCGGGAAAGGGATCTTGTTGCGATCCCTCAATGGAGAATCCTCGGGAATCCCCAATGCTTGAAGAGCGGCGAACCAACCCTCTTCAAACTCGAGCCTATGGGCCTGGCGAATGACCGGTTCCGCTGAGTTCTCGGCATCCGCGAACCCCTCGTTGTACCACTTGTTTTCACAAGCTTCCAGCGCCGCTTTCGAATCGGCCAGCTGCCCTTCCAGCATAGTATTCAGGCTCTGAGCCTCCGCCAGCTTGAGCTCGGTGCCGCCCAGCTGCAGCTCCAGTTCCTCAGACTTCGTTTCGGCAAGGGCTTGGGCCTTCACGGCTGTAGCAATTTTACTCTCCGCCTCCGCGGCAACTTTCGATTTCTCCTTCGCCGTGGCCTCGGCAACGTCCTTCAGAGCCTTCTCCCGCTCAACATCCTCGGCCAGCTCCTTCATCCTCCCGTCCATAACGTACGACATTTGCGCGACCTGACCACACAATATTCACTTCATAAGGTAAAAATAGAAAGTACATGTACATAAGCAGATGGGAGACCAATAACCGTAAAGAAAGAAGAAACAGTTACCGCTATGGTGTGCCACTGCAAACGCCTCCCCAACGACTCATCCGTCGACTCCATGAAGGCATGCAAGTCCTCGGGTAAGAGGATGCCGCGCGCCAGACTCTGCGCCACATGGCCACCATGACCTTTGTCCCATATCCGGGCACTGGCCGTCGATGGAAGAGGCTCGCCGCCGAGTTGGAAGGAAGGTCGCCAAGCTGCCGGAGCTCGGGAAGTAGATGCCAGGTCTATCCCGGTTTGCTCTACAGGTTCTCGGATGACGATACCGGCCGAGGGTCGGGGGGGCACGTTGCCCGAGCCCGTCTAAGGCTGATCAGTTGTGCGCGGCCTTTTTCGAATTCGGGATGGTGGGGCAGCAGGGGGCGAAGCATCACGGCCGGGGGTTTGTTGTTGCTGCACGGTAGGCCGTGCGCTCGGGACAAAACGGTCTATCGTCATCTTCTTCCTGGCCACCATTGCGTTGCCTTGATCGAATCCTGTTTCGGAAGAGTCGGACAGTTCTGCGACAACAACCTCCCCGGTTCTCTCGGGCTCTGCGGCTCTCTCGGGCTGAGCAGAAGCTTGCTGGATTTGTTCGTGGGCACGTTTTCTACGCTCGGCAGACACGCGCTCGGCTGATTCGTCACGAATAGGCTGTCGCTCGTCTGAACAGATGTACCGGGGACCGAGATCACGCGCCTCGCCTACGGTTAGCTTAGGGGGAAGGAAGTTGGCGTGCCGAACGTCGATGTATGAGAAGAGAGGGCTGTCAACTAGCAGAGCTTGGCTGAACGCCTGCCAAGTTGAGTAAACGGGGTTGACACCGAGGATGAGGTGGGACGCTCGGAGTTGTCCGTCCGTATGTACGAAGATTTCCGACCTGAGCACGAAGTTCAGGTCCCGAACATGTACCACCCTGATGTCCGGCTTGAATCTTTTGGTATCTGCACAAAGGAAATAGGGGCTAACGATTACATGACCGAACCGAAGTCAAAAAAGAGACTAAAGTAAATAAAGGTTAGTCACCGACCAACATTGCGCGGCGAAAACGCGCAAGGGATCTCCTCGGCAAACCAATTGCCGCTCACCCGAACGAAATCTTTTGCCGAGTTACGATTTGAATCTGGTAGGCATGAAATAAGCCGTACCCTCACGTCCCTAGTCTTTATATAATAATCAGACTCAACATTGCCGCACAGGCTATACGTTTGGTTAATGTCGTGATGGTTTAGTTGCAACCCATATAACTAGTTCAACCTACTCACGCAACTCACTACCCGGTAAAAGTTGGGAGGGAGTTGGTCGGGACAAAGACCGTAGAATCTAAGGGTACTAAGGACTAGAGGGTCAACCGGGAACCTAAGCCCACCCTCTAAGATGGCCATCAAAGGAAAAAACACCGTGTTTTCGCCGCGACGCCTCTGGATGTCGATATCACCCATATTGCAGTAGGCAATATCTACATCACTAGGAACATTATATGCTTCCCTAAACCTAGCCAAAGCATGCTCGGAAGAAAGGAGGTAAGAATAACTCATGTTTTTTCAGAACGAGTGTTTTTTGATAAAAGGGAAAAGAAGTGTTGTGATTACCAAAGAATAGACTAAAATGGCTGAACTGAAAAAGCAAGAAGAGGGAAAGGAACTTACTGAGGGCTCTAGGGAGGGAGTGTATTCTGGGCCAGTAGATGAACCACGAGAGAGGGATGCTCGGCAGAGTAGGATACTGAAATATGAAGGATGCAAAAGTGAGAGCCAGTGACTAAAGGGGCTATTTATAAGCATAGGGGGAAGGCATTTAATGATCCACTGAAAGGAAAACGCGCGAACCGCCGTTTCAAACAGCCACACGCGCGACGCCTCGGTTCACGAACCGTCAGACAACAATGACGGATAGGCCATCAATCAATTCCGAGTGCGACTTTTGAGATGCGCATTAATGCGCCCCTCAACGGCCGTGGACTGACCGTTTGACTTCCCAGACACACGTTTGCCCCTCGTGATCCTTGATTCATCCCCGGGAATGGGGAGCGAATCAAGGGGGGGGCTAATGTACGGCCCCCGCACCATGACCCATAGCGGGCCTTGGACCTTGACCTGGATATATGGCCCATGAGGCCCATCTCCCTTTGCCAAGCGGCCCACCCCCGAATCACGCTTGCTACGGGCCCAGACTTTGCCTTTTCATTGTTTCTCGGCGAACTCCTTCCCGAGCAGTGATAAACATATGGTTCGCGGGACACCCCGCCCTGTACCTGCCCGGCCGCGCCTCGGAGAGGCACCTCTGCCGAGAACTATAGTGGAGGTGGGAACCAAGTTCCAACGCCACCATCACCGCCTCCCATGCCTACCTAACCATCCACTTACGATCGATAATACTGGACCGCCGGTTGCACTTATTGGCAAATAATTATGACCTCTCCACTATTCTGTAAACTATAAATACAAGAAGTTTTGAGGAAACAAGGGTTGGCCAAGGCAGGAAAAGAGGAGTGTAAAATAGAGAGAAAATAGAGTGAGGAGGAGACTCAGACCCCCGAGGAGAGGAAAGTGATACTATTGGGCCTTGGCGCTTTGAACGACCCAGTGTGGGAAATCCAGACCCACTATACAAGTAAGTTGTGAGCCCAAGCGAGGCCCAACCCAATCGGGCCTAGGCTTTTGGGTGCGCACAGTTTTCATAAGCTAAAAGTGTGACCAGAAAAATCATTAAGATGCAAAGTAAGAACGGATCTTAAGTTATGTTAGGGTTGAGGAAAAGGAATTATTGTGGCTCTTTTTGGGTTGGGTCAAGTGTAATCATATAAGCCAATAGTAGGTTTGATCAACAAACCCACTGAACTTGCTAAGCCTGTGCCTATCTAGAGCATTCTAATGATAATTTTCTAATTTGCCAACAACATTCTAGTTACACTAAAAATAAAAATAAAAAAATTCTAATATTTATTCTTCAATAAAACTATTTATTCATAGCAACCCCAAAAAAAAATGCCGTAACAATGTGAGTGTGCAAAATTTCCCAGCATTTCGGAGAAAGATTCAATATGTAAAACAATGGTCTAACTTAATTGATATGCTAGTCTCAATTTAATTGGATGAGACTCCATTGATATCCCAAGTTTGTTGAGCAATATTGTTATCTCCATTAATTGGGACCTAATTTAACAATATCAAATGTAAAAATTAAAAAAAGAATGTTTTGGCCAGATTTTAGTGTACGTCTTAAAATCAAATGGTTTGAACTTTTAGGTTCGGGTGCAAATCGAACCTTCATCAGCACCGTTAGACATTAAAAGATGTCAACTAAACCAATGAATCATTCCTATATCATTTCTATTAGGCTAATACTTATTGCACACACTGTGTGTATTTGAACAGTGTGTGTTTGCACACACTGTGTGTACAATAAACACTACCCCTTCTATTATCATTTGCAATGTACTCGATCGTATACATGTTGTGATGCTCCTCTTATGGTATTATTACTTGGTATAGTATTTTTAATGTAGAAGCCCATTGCTAGTTTTCTACACAATGATTTGGTCCCTACCATGTTCTTACCTAAAGTTACAAATCCAAATGGGTTATGCCACACTGCATCAGTCAGTTTCAAGTCAAGCTCATACCTTGTACTTGTCACTTCCCGGGAAAAAAAGATGGCTGAGCCAAAGCCAGTGTTCTCACTATTGTTGCGTCATGAAAGTTGAAACATTGTGTTTTTTTTTTTTCATAGTCATTAATTAAAACATGATTTTAATTCTATCGTATATAATTAAAAAGAATTAAACATGGTAATATATATTTTATTTATACGTAATTAGCCTAACAGTTCAAAAATTACGAAGCTTGAATTACCAATAGTAAAAGTCTACTCTCATGTGATTTGGTTAGAATAATACCCTGATTTCAAATTTTCGTACCACAAATTAATCACTCTTTACTTTTTTTTTTTTTTTTTTTTTGCGTTTTCAATTGAGATATTTATTGCTATATCTGTGATTATATTCCGTTCAAAAGTGGAGAGTAGTCGTTCTAGGTTAGTTTGTTGGGAGTATGAAGATTAGTAACAAACTTTATAGTTATTTTTGCATTTATTTCCACCTAACTATCCAACTAAGTATTAAAGTACTAACTTTGGAGAGGCCATAGGTACATTGCGTAAACTTTAATTGTTGCCTCATATTCCTTACTGCTTCCATTATTAACGCCACAATCTATTTTTATTTTTATAATTAATAAAAATATAAAGTAGAAAAATAAAATAAAATAAAATAATCTTTGCATGAAGTTTTAAGAGGGCTATGAGCCTATGACATTGTAGTATGTACTTATCATAGTTTTGGAATTTGAATTCCAAAAAAAAAAAAAAAAAATGTAAAACATTGTTCCTGAACGGAGTGGCAATTGAACTCACTGCAATTGTTTAACATTGTTGGCGAAGGAATGAAATTGTTCTAGGCTGCGTTTGGATGGCAAAATTTTGATTTGAATGTGAATTTGACTTTGAATTTTAGATCAATTAATTTAAATTTTCTTGATTCTAAATTAATTCATTTTAAGATTCCTTATTTGGATCTTTATACACCAAAAGATTTGAAAATTTTCATTTTTAATTTCATTATTTGTCGATTCCACAACGAGTACAGCTCCAGTTCTGCCATAACAAAGATTTCACATAAATTTATGAAAGCAAAACTCTACATAGCTTAAAAAATTTCACATAAACTTACGAAAGCAAAACTATACAAAGCCTGAGAGGAAGCACTAGAATACCAATTATTGAAAACAGCTCTATTTCCTAGGGCATAGAGATCTTAATTTGTATACAATTTCTTAAAATCTCAATAAAATAAATAAAATAAAATAAACTCACACATTAAAATACACAGCTCATAGAGGTATTTCATTGAACCGTTATTTGCTTAAGTTGATACAAAGAATTTGCATTTCAGTTAAACCAACTTTAAACTCTAATGTATCAAAAAAAAAACTTTAAACTCTAAAAAAACATAAAATTTCCAACAATTTCTTATCAAAACAAAACCAAACAATTCACCAAACCTTAATAACATTGCCACTCCCAACCTTACCAATAGATATTGTAGGGACAGGGTTTTTAGTCGCCCACGTACCCCGCAATGAATTTGTAGAGGAGGGATTCAAGAACTAGGCGCTAGCGAGAAATGCAACGGCCATGCATAGTTATACGTGGGTTGGATAAGCTGAGCGTGCGGCGGGATATGTAAAAGTGCTCCTCGGACGTATTTTCCAGAACTTGGAGTTCTAATAATTTCTTTCTCTTAAAATGAACAACCGGTTCTCTCCATACATGCCCCTTCCTCTTCTCCTCCCCCTTTTAGGAGGAATTCCTTACATTATATATCCCCCTTCCAATCAATCTTAGCCCTACATTTGTAAAGGGATTAGGGCATCACTTGAGTGCCTGTCCCATCAGCCACCTTCCCCTTGCCTCTGTAAGCGGCTACAACCAAGGTGGCACTGTTGGGGCGTCCCTTCCTCATTAATGCGGCCAGGACGTTAGTTGGGAGCATTTAATGTGGAGGTGACAGTTCCTCTGGGGTGCGCTCCTCCACCATGCTTTCATGTCCGGTATTTGGTACCCGCCATCCACTCCTTGAATGTTCGGGGAGGCCCCCTCGGACTAAGTGCTGCTTGGGCGTCCTAGGACCTCGGACTTCCGGGGATGCTATCATCCTTGGCGCTGTTTAGAGGGTGGCTGGGTGCCACACTTCAGTCCTCGGTCAATGGGGGCGTCCTCGGACATGGGCCTTGGGCCTGGTTGGGAGTGGGCTGGGATTGCCTGACCATTTCTTGGCCCCACAATAGCCCCTCAAAATCTTGCTATCCGCCTCCTCGGGCGGAAAGGGGGATTTTGATATCTCCAGTCCCGCCCCACGTCCAATCGTGTCTGGTCTTTTGTCAGCGCTGGGGCTTTTGCGTCTGCCCAAGGTGCGTTATTGGCGCTTCGGTGTGCGCGACGTGTCCTGCATTAAATTCGGGTGGCTTTGTGCTCCCCACGTTCGGAGGGCAGTTAGCAATCCTTGGCGCTGTTTAGAGGGTGGCTGGGTGCCACACTTCAGTCCTCGGTCAATGGGGGCGTCCTCGGACATGGGCCTTGGGCCTGGTTGGGAGTGGGCTGGGATTGCCTGACCATTTCTTGGCCCCACAATAGCCCCTCAAAATCTTGCTATCCGCCTCCTCGGGCGGAAAGGGGGATTTTGATATCTCCAGTCCCGCCCCACGTCCAATCGTGTCTGGTCTTTTGTCAGCGCTGGGGCTTTTGCGTCTGCCCAAGGTGCGTTATTGGCGCTTCGGTGTGCGCGACGTGTCCTGCATTAAATTCGGGTGGCTTTGTGCTCCCCACGTTCGGAGGGCAGTTAGCAATCGAACGGCTGTGATATGCCTAGCATTTATGGGCGGGAAAATTCGCGCGGCTCTCCTATCCAGGGCATAAATATCCGTTCGAACCGTCTCCACCTTTTTCCGTTCCATGATCACGGGCCCTTGCGCTTCCACTCAGAGTCCAGCCAAACTTCCACCACCCTCTTCAGCATAAAGAGTCTGTCCGAGGAGCTTTTCCTCATTTCTGTAAGTCGCTCTATCCCTCTCTGAGCTTTTCTTCCTTTTGTTCTTTCTCTTCTTTTATCTGCTCTTTCTTTAGCTCTCTTAGGCGTCATTTGGGATGGGTAGACTCAAGAAGTATGTCTTTACTGAGGAGGCGATGGAGAAATTCATCGCTGACTATAGGATACCAGCCAATGTGGGCTTGAGGTACTGCGAGGAGGGGGAGTGGGAGTTCCGGAGGCAGGAGGGCGAGGTGGCGATTCCCATCATCGCCTTTCTTGAAGGAGGGATGAGGATCCCTATGGGACCAGTGACGAGGGGCTATCTGTCATATTTCCAGTTAGCCCCCACTCAGTGCGCCTCCAATATGTTCAGAATTCTGGGCAGCGTAGACGCTCTGAACGAGAAGATGGGGCTTAGACTAACCCATCATGATGTGAACTATTGCTACAATCTCCAACGCTTGAGGGACAAGTCCTACTATATGAGGACGAGGGACGACAGGGTCCGGCTCATCCAGTGCCTCCCTGAGTCCAACAAGGGAATGAACGAGGACTTTCTCATCGTGTCCGGGGTGTGGCATGATGGTATCCATTGCCCGACGACGGAGGGGACACCAGGTCGGGTAGTAGGAATAGGGGGGTTCAGAGACTCCAACTTATCTTATGCGTTATTTCTTTTTGTACTGTTTTGGTTGCTAATTGCGAATGCATTTCCTTCTTGCAGATCCGCACTCCCTCGCGCCTCGCTACAACTTGATTAACAGGGAGGACTTGCAGAAGGTGCTCAGGTCGGCAGATTTTGAGAACGAAGCAGATCACCAAGTCCGTGCCGCTCACAAAATCTTGGGGTACACGCCGCTCCAAAAGTCATTCGCGGCTCCGAGGCACGTGATCAAAGCAAAGGATCCTCGCCTACAGAAAATAGCAGTGACCGAGGACGGGTTCGAGCTTCCCAAGGATCTCCCCACTTCGGAGGGCGTCACAGTAGCAGTATCCTCTGCCTCCCAAACCTTCTCAGAGGCTGCGGAAGAGGACATTGAGGGGGAAAGGGAGGCTACAGATCCTTGTCCTGGAGGGGACGATTTTGACGTTTTTGAGCAGATTCGTCAGTCCGAGGAACCTACTGGAGACGTGGGTGATCCTCAACCGACCACAGCAGTCCTCTCGGCTCCCGAGATTTCTCCCCGGCTTGCGATGGGCTACAAGAAGAAGGACCAACCCACACTATCCGAGCTGATCGAAGGGCCACCGGGGAAGTCCAAGCCGAAGCTCCCTCCCCCTTCCCCCAAGAATCGTCCTCCTCAGACTAGGTCTACCTCGGCCCAGTCCAGGCTTCCTCCCCCTCCACCTCGGACGAGTCCGTCTTCTCGGCACGAACCTTCTGGTTCCAAGCATATGAAGGACAAGGGCAAGAGGCCCGTTGAGGAAAGATCTGGGCCAACCCGCGAGGGGGATGACGGTCGGCGGCCCTCGAAGCAGCTAAGGATAGGCTCCAGGTCTCAGGATAGGCAGGTAGATGCCCCGTCCGAGGCCCAGGCATGGCTGCCTGCCCCAATGCTTCATGGGGCTCCCCTACGGGACGATTCCTCCCTCAGGGACTTCAGAGAGGGCGAAGGCTCGCGCGTGGCCGACGCCGTAGAGAGGTGCCTGCTACTTCCCGTGGATATGGAGCAGCTGGGGACCATGAAGAGTAGGGAGGTCTTCCTCAGCCTTAAGCGTTATTTGGGGATGGTAAGGCCTCAACACTTGCGCCCCTCTCCTTTCTTTTTTTTTTTTTTTCTTTTTTTTTTTTTTTTTTAGCTCGGCTTATTGTCATGCATCTGCTTTGGTTTTGGCAGGCTGTCCAGGCCACCTTCAGGCTGGAGGAGATGGCCCACGACCACGGAAGGGCAACGGAGGAAGAGCGCAAGAGGCGTTTGGAGGCCACCCAGGCCCTCAAGAAGTCCGAGGAGGACCTTGCCAAGGCCAGGCAGGAGTTGAAGACCGCGACCCAGGCTCGGGACAGCGCATTGTCAGGCCTCGAGGGTGCGCAGAGGCAGGCCGAGACTCAGACGAAACGTCTGGGTGAGGCAGAGGAGCAGCTGAAGATCGCAAAGGATCTGATTGCAGACCTGACGAAGAAAGGAGCTGCTGCCTAGGATGCCAGGAAAGTGGCCGAGTTCGCTAGGGACGAAGCCGTGAGGGCCAAGCTCGAGGCGGAGAAGGGTAGGGAGGAAGCCTGGTCCCTCAAGGAGGAGGCTGAGGAGGCTGCCTATGCTGCTGGGGCATCTGAGACAGCAGCTGCCTACAAATCCCAAGTCCCGGGGTTATGTAGGCGCTAATGCTCCGAGACTTGGATAGAAGCCCTTAGGCAAGCTGGTGTGGAGGCCTCTTCTGTGCTGTGGAAAGATGAGAGCGTGTACTATCCCCCTGTCATCCGCGAGGCCGCCCAAGACAGTCCAGGCGGCTCTGAGCCCGAGGAAATCGCCGTGGAAATTGCTGCTACCTCAGGCGGGGAGGTTTTGGATACTGGGGCCACTGGCGAGCCAGACCAAGGGGATACTCTTTCCCTGGTGGTAGAAGTGAGCGACGGCTCTAACGAGGACGCCCCCCAGCAGGTTGCAGGGCCACTCCCTGATACTCAGGTCCCTTCTGCTGGGGAAGTTGTTACTTCCGCTGCGCCCCTGCAGGCTATCCCACTCAGCCAGAGCTCAAAGGACCCCGGAGATGCCCTGGTCCGGCCACCCACAGGGGCAGGCGATTGAGCAGAAGGGGTATGCCCCATGGCGCCTCTGCTTGCGTTACTTTACCACCCTTTTTTTTTTTTTTTTTTTTTTTTTTTTTTTTTTTTTTTTTTTATAATGTAATCCGCATCGTATGGTTCTATTGGACTCAATGAAATGTAAGCTTTGTTTCTTTTTCTACTTCTCGTGGTTGTTTGCTTACTTGCATGCTATCCGTTTTTCCATACTCGTACGATTTTAATCTTCAATTGTACGTCGGCAAATGGTGGCATTAATTATTACCACATAGGCCCCCTGGAGGCAGTGGTTTCCCGCGTAGGCTCGAGTCCGAGGACCATGCAGTGTCTTGGTTCTTCCTAACACTCAGTAGTTTGAAGTAGTTAGTTTCCCCACAGGCCTGAGTCCGAGGACCATGCAGTGCCTTGGTTCTGTCTAACACTTGGTAATTTGAAGTAGTTAGTTTCCCCGCAGGCCTGAGTCCGAGGACCATGCAGTGCCTTGGTTCTGTCTAACACTTGGTAATTCGAAGTAGTTAGTTTCCCCACAGGCCTGAGTCCGAGGACCATGCAGTGCCTTGGTTCTGTCTAACACTTGGTAATTCGAAGTAGTTAGTTTCCCCACAGGCCTGAGTCCGAGGACCATGCAGTGCCTTGGTTCTGTCTAACACTTGGTAATTCGAAGTAGTTAGTTTCCCCACAGGCCTGAGTCCGAGGACCATGCAGTGCCTTGGTTCTGTCTAACACTTGGTAATTCGAAGTAGTTAGTTTCCCCACAGGCCTGAGTCCGAGGACCATGCAGTGCCTTGGTTCTGTCTAACACTTGGTAATTCGAAGTAGTTAGTTTCCCCACAGGCCTGAGTCCGAGGACCATGCAGTGCCTTGGTTCTGTCTAACACTTGGTAATTCGAAGTAGTTAGTTTCCCCACAGGCCTGAGTCCGAGGACCATGCAGTGCCTTGGTTCTGTCTAACACTTGGTAATTTGAAGTAGTTAGTTTCCCCACAGGCCTGAGTCCGAGGACCATGCAGTGCCTTGGTTCTGTCTAACACATAGGCTTTGCCGGCTGGACGCGCTATCCCAAAATTGAAACAGGTTTAGAGTTAGAATTCGAAAAAGACTGCTTCATTAATAATAATACCTTTTCAGGTTATTTACATTCCAGGGGCGAGGTACAGGTTTTTCGTCTAAATCTTCTAAATAGTATGCACCTATCCCCGCTACCGAGGTAATTCGGTAGGGGCCTTCCCAATTGGGCCCCAGCTTCCCCCAGGACGGGTTTTTGGCAGCCCCGACGACTTTTCTCAGCACCAGGTCCCCTGGTGCCAGCGGCCTGAGTTTCACGTTGGTGTCATATCCTCGTTTGAGTTTTTGCTGGTAAGAGGCCAGTTGGATCATCGCTTGTTCCCTCCGTTCGTCCACCAAGTCTAGGTTCCTTCCCAGCAGATCATCATTGCTGCTGGGAGCGAAAGAGCTTGTTCGTAGTGTCCGGAAATTCGTCTCTAGGGGGATCACCGCCTCGGCGCCATAGGTCATGGCGAAAGGCGTTTCTCCTGTTGACCGCCGAGGGGTAGTCCGGTACGTCCACAGGACATGGGGCAGCTCTTCGACCCATCTTCCCTTGGCGTCGTCCAACCTTTTCTTCAGCCCATTGACGATAACCTTGTTAACGGCTTCCGCCTGTCCGTTTCCTTGGGGGTAGGCGGGCGTCGAATATCTGTTAGTAATCCCGAGTTCACAGCAGTACCTCCTGAAGGCCTTGCTGTCGAATTGGAGCCCATTATCCGAGATGAGGGTGTGAGGGACCCCAAATCGCGTAACAATGTTTCTCCAGAGGAACTTCTTGGCGTCCACGTCCCTTATGTTGGCCAGGGGCTCGGCCTCGACCCATTTTGTGAAGTAGTCTGTGGCCACCAGCAGGTACCTCTTATTCCCTGGTGCCTTCGGGAAGGGACCTACAATGTCCAGGCCCCACTGGGCGAATGGCCAGGGACTGGATAAAGGGTTGAGGACCCCCCCTGGTTGGTGGATGTTCGGGGCGAACCTCTGGCACTGGTCACACTTCTTGGCATATTCTAGGGCCTCCTGTTGCATTCCTGGCCACCAATACCCTTGCGTGACAGCTCGGTATGACAGGGATCTCCCTCCGGTATGGCTCCCACAAATTCCTTCGTGCAGCTCTTCGAGCAATGACTCCGCTGCCTCGGGGTGGACGCACAGCAGGTACGGCCCAGAGTAAGAGCGCCTGTATAATCGGAGATCCTCAGATAGCCAGAACCGAGGAGCTTTTCTCCGTACCTTCTCAGCTTCCGTCTTATCCTCGGGCAGGACATTGTCTTTAAGGAATTTCACTATGGGGTCCATCCAGCTGGGCCCCGCTCCGATCTGGTTGACGAGGACCGATCCCCTAGCCATTTCATTCGCCCTTTCTAGGTGCTCCACAAGTATAACCCGGGGCAGACCCTCCGCCGTGGATGTTGCGAGCGTGGCTAATGAGTCCGCATGGCTGTTCCCACTCCGGGGAATATGGGACAGGGTAAAGAGACCGAACTCCGACTTCAAGCACTGGACTTGGTTCAGGTATTCTTCCATTCTTGGGTCCCTGGCTTCCATTTGTCCGTTGACCTGTCCCACCACCAATCTCGAGTCCGAGAACACCTCTACTGATTTTCCTCCCATCTTCCGTACCATGACCATCCCCTGTAGCAGCGCCTCATACTCGGCCTCGTTGTTAGTAGCGGAGAATCCGAGCCTCAGGGACTTCTCTACGACGTGACCCTCGGGGGATACTAGCACTAGCCCCACTCCGGACCCCCTCTGGTTCGCTGCGCCATCAACATACACCTTCCAAAGCGGTGATTCCGGGTTGGAGATTGCCCCAACTGATTTTTTATCCGAGCTCTCCTCCCCGAGGGCTACTTCCACGGTGGGTTCGGTGAATTCGGCCATCAGATCCGCCAGGACCTGTCCTTTTATGGATGTCCGGGGCATATATTTAATGTCGAAAGCCCCAAGGATTGTGTTCCATTTCGCGATTCTCCCGGTGTAGTCGGCGGTCCGAAGCACAGATTTCAGGGGTAGCTTGGTCAGGACGACGACTGTGTGAGCTTGAAAGTAGTGGGGGAGCTTTCTCGTGGCGTGGACCACGGCCAGTATGGCCTTCTCCAGAGGCAGGTACCTGACCTCCGCTTCATGCAGCGACTTGCTGACATAATAAACTGGCTTCTGTACGCCACTGTCATCCCGTATAAGTACTAAGCTCACCGCGTGGGGCGCCACTGCAAGGTATGCGTACAAGACCTCATCGGTGTGAGGATTGGACATGATAGGCGGTTGGGATAGGTATTCCTTAAGTTGTTGGAAAGCTACGACACAGTCTTCTGACCACTCAAATCCCTTCCATTTGTTGATCAAGAGATAGAAGGGTCGGCACCTGTCAGCCGATCGGGAAATGAATCTGTTCAAAGCCGCGACCATCCCAGTAAGCTTCTGGACCTCCTTGGGGTTCTGCGGAGGCTTCAGATCATGGATTGCCTTGATTTGGTCAGGGTCAACTTCGATACCCCTATGGGTGATCATGTACCCAAGGAACTTGCCCGAGCCCACCCCGAACGAGCACTTTGAGGCGTTTAGGCGCAGTTGGTGTTTTCTTAGGACGTCAAATGTGCGGCCGAGGTCTCCCAGATGCTCGGATACTACCTTACTCTTTACCACCATATCGTCAACATAGACCTCCATACTCTTGCCCAGCATCGGCTCGAGCATCCTCGTCATCATCCTCTGATAGGTGGATCCTGCGTTCTTCAGACCGAAAGGCATTACTTTGTAGTGATAATTCCCGATGGGTGTCAGAAATGCAGTCTTCTCTTGGTCCTCCAGGGCCAGCGGTATCTGGTGATAGCCTTGAAAGGCGTCCAGGAAGCTCATCCGAGGATGGCCCGTTGTCGCGTCTACCAGCTGGTCGATCCGAGGCATAGGGAACGGGTCTTTTGGGCATGCCCTATTCAGGTCGGTAAAGTCCACACAGACCCTCCACTTGCCGCTCTTCTTCTTGACCACCACAGTATTGGCTAGCCATTCGGGATAGAAAATCTCTTTGATAGCCCCAGCATGCTTGAGCTTATTCACCTCTTCCGTTATGGCGTCAGCGTGCTCCCTCGAGGGGCGTCGGGGCGGCTGTTTCTTGGGCACCGCAGATGGGTTAACATTGAGATGATGACAGATGAAGGACGGGTCAATCCCTGGTGCGTCGCAGGGGTCCCATGCAAATACGTCGATATTGCTCCTAAGGAACCCGACCAACTCCTCTTGTTCGTTTGGGGGCAGTCGAGCCCCGACCCGGAAGAATTTCTCGGGATCGTCACCGATTACTACCTTCTCCAAATCTTCGCACCTGACTTCCTCGGCAGCTTCACTAGACCACGCTGCCTTGGCCTTTGATTGCTATAAACCTTTATCGGCGATGGCCGAGGTCTGCGCGTCGAGCTGACATGATATGGCAGCCACCGTGCATTGCCTCGCAGTGGTCTGGCATCCCTGAATTTCCAGAACGTGGTCCCCTGATGGGAACTTCACCTTCTGGTGCAAGGAGGAAGCTACGCCCCCTAGAGCATGGAGCCAGGGTCTTCCTACAATGGCCGTGTAGGGGGAGTATGTGTCCACCACTATGAAGTTCACCTCTACCACTTCAGGGCCGGTCTGTATAGGCAGCCTGATCATGCCCCTCGGGATGACAAGCTTCCCATCGAAACTCATCAGGGGGGAGTTATACGGCGTCAAGTCCTCCGGTTTTAACCCTAGCCCCCTGTAGAGGTCCGGGTACATGACCTCTGCTGCGCTGCCACCATCTACCATCACCCTTTTCACGTCGTAGCCCCCAATTCTAAGGGTGACCACCAGGGCGTCATCATGGGGTTGGATGGTTCCGGCCTTGTCCTCCTCTGAGAAGCTCAAATGAGGGCAGGACCTCCTCCTAGCCCTCTTCGGCCCTGCTTGTAACTCCCCGGCTTCCGGTTGGGCCACGGACAACACTCGCAAGGGGCCCGCGCCCGTTCTCCCCGGAGCCGCCAGGATCATGTTAATTGTGCCGGCGGGTTGTCCCATGGTGGTGTCCCTTCGGGGCTCCTGATACGTTTGGCCCTGGCGATTGTCAGGGTTGAGCAGCAAGTGCGTCAGCTTTCCTTCCCGGACCAGTTGGTCCAGGTAGTTCCGGAGGTTCCTGCAGTCCTCCGTGGTATGTCCATGGTCCTGGTGGTATTGGCAGTAGCGATTCCGATTGCGCCTCTCAGGTTCCCCTGCCATCTTATTCGGCCACCTGAAGTACGGCTCGTCTTTTATTCTCTCCAGCACCCTATGCACGGGTTCTCGGAATATTGCGTTGACGGTTTGAGCATTGGACGCTCCAGATTCTCCTCCAAAGTCCCTCCTCGGTCGGGCATTGTTGTACCGGTCCGACCTGAAGTCTCTCCTCTCCTGAGGGAAGGCTTTATCCTTTCCCTTGCCTTGCAGCATATCTTCCTCCACCCGCTTGTACTTGTCAATCCGATCCATCAGTTGCCGCACGCTGGTGGCAGGCTTTCAGGTCAAGGACTTCCTCAGGCCGTGCCCCATTGGTAGCCCATTCTGGAACGTACTGATGGCGACGGCGTCACACTTGCCGTCCAGCTCATTGTAGATCTCCCAGTACTTGTCCGAGTAGGCCTTAAGGGTTTCCCCTTCACGCATGGATAGGGACAGCAGCGCGCTCATGGGCCGAGGAGGCCTGCTGTTCGTGACAAAGCGGGAGCCGAAAGCCTGAGTCAGCTGTCTGTACGAGTCTATGGAGCTCGTCCTCAGACCGTTGAACCACCTCATCGCCACAGGTCCCAAGCTAGATGGAAAAACTTTGCACATCAGCGCCTCATTCTTCGAGTGGACAGCCATCCTCTGGTTGAACTGGCTCACGTGTTCTACGGGATCCGTCTTGCCGTTGTAGGCGATGAAGGTCGGCTGTTGGAACCGCCGAGGAAGTTCCGCCTCCTCTATGCGTCGCGTAAAGGGCGACTTGGAGAGCTGGTCCAACGCCTTGCTCATGGCGTCACTTCCTACGCCCCGGGAGGTTCGGTCGGCGCGCCTACGCCTCTGGTAGCGCTCCTCCTCGTGGGAGAAAGTCTCGCTGGGGGGCGTTCTCGACCTTTGTCTGTATTCACCGTCACTCCCGTCGTCAGAGAACAAGTCGGGGTTGGGCTCAGGCTGTCTTCGCTGTGCATGGCGCAGCTTCTTCTTCAGATCGTCTATCTCGCGCTGCATGGCCACCTTATCGTCCTTCGCCTGGGAGGCGTGACTATGGGCCTCCTCCGATTGCGTAGCCTGGACTGCATCGCGCTTCTGGGCTTGATTTTCGCTCGCCGTCGAAGTATGCACGCTTCCTTCTCGAAATCGTCCGTTATCATTCTGACCGCCTCCGGGGTCGCCGTAGTCACCATGATGCCGTGGCTTCGCCGGTTCGGGTCGATTGGGGGTTGCTTGGTGAGGGCCCGATCCTACCATGCTTGACTGTTGTCCTTACCAACGCACAAGTTCTTCCCACAGACGGCGCCAATTGTAGGGACAGGGTTTTTAGTCGCCCACGTACCCCGCAATGAATTTGTAGAGGAGGGATTCAAGAACTAGGCGCTAGCGAGAAATGCAACGGCCATGCATAGTTATACGTGGGTTGGATAAGCTGAGCGTGCGGCGGGATATGTAAAAGTGCTCCTCGGACGTATTTTCCAGAACTTGGAGTTCTAATAATTTCTTTCTCTTAAAATGAACAACCGGTTCTCTCCATACATGCCCCTTCCTCTTCTCCTCCCCCTTTTAGGAGGAATTCCTTACATTATATATCTCCCTTCCAATCAATCTTAGCCCTACATTTGTAAAGGGATTAGGGCATCACTTGAGTGCCTGTCCCATCAGCCACCTTCCCCTTGCCTCTGTAAGCGGCTACAACCAAGGTGGCACTGTTGGGGCGTCCCTTCCTCATTAATGCGGCCAGGACATTAGTTGGGAGCATTTAATGTGGAGGTGACAGTTCCTCTGGGGTGCGCTCCTCCACCATGCTTTCATGTCCGGTATTTGGTACCCGCCATCCACTCCTTGAATGTTCGGGGAGGCCCCCTCGGACTAAGTGCTGCTTGGGCGTCCTAGGACCTCGGACTTCCGGGGATGCTATCATCCTTGGCGCTGTTTAGAGGGTGGCTGGGTGCCACACTTCAGTCCTCGGTCAATGGGGGCGTCCTCGGACATGGGCCTTGGGCCTGGTTGGGAGTGGGCTGGGATTGCCTGACCATTTCTTGGCCCCACAGATATAAACCTACAAAAATCTAATCAAAACCTATAAAAGCCATGAAAATGTTAAATTCTTCCAAACTGGTATCCAAGAATGAATGAAAAATCATCAACCAAAACCAAAACAGACCAAAAACATTAATTTTTTCAATACCAAAAGCAAATAATTAATCCCAACTGATGAAGTCAAGAATTTCACCAATGAGCCACACGGTACCTATGCGCTTGAATATCAATCTGCACAACACAAAGAAGGGGAAACCTTACAGAGAGCACCGGTGTGGTGCCGGCCGAAGACCCTCCGAAGGTTAAGTTAGAAAATATGCTCACAACTCTAGAGTGCTAGAGAGGGTAAATTATGCGTACCTTAATGCGTGAGGGTAACGGGGCTTTTATAGTAGTAGAGGGTGGACTTCTCTTACTTGGAGTAGAAGTCTTTTCCATGTAGGAATCCTTTTGAGCGTAGATTGCGGAATCGTTTCCATATAGGACTCTTACATCAAACGTGGACCGCAAGCATCTTATACCAAGGATCTTTATGGCCTTTGGGCCTGCTGTTATTTCATATTGGGCCCTTTTACTATCGGCCCACAGTAACTGACCGTCAGCCCATCTTGTGCCCAAATTCGTCCTCTTCAGCTGCCCCCTTCACCTCATGGGTCCGTCATACATTAGTGGACGGAAACATGGGGTGACGATAATACTGTGGGGATGACGGTAAGAAGGTTTGAAACAGTTAGTAATTTGGCAATCGACAATGCCTGAAATGCATTAAATGGCCGTCGACACGTGTCACATTTTTACAGGCCATTTGGATGGGATCGAAGCGTCGCTTCGTCTTCCGTGCACTTCCCTTATAAATACTGCTTCTTCCTCCTCTCATTTTTCATTTTCAGAAAGAATTTCATTGTCAGAGAGAGACCGTCGCACCTGTCAGATAGAGACCGTCGCTCCTGTCACAGAGAGACCGTCGCACCAACTGCAACCGTCAGCGGTATCTCCGTTCCATCTACTTTTTCCAGGTAAGCCATTTCCATCCGTCTTATATTCAATTCCTTATATTAACTATGAAAAAACAACTCCCTTTCTTTCCCCGTCATATTTTGTAACATCCATTATAGCCTTAGGTTTTGTCCTTACCTGTAGGAAAATGTCTAGTGCGTCAAGTAACCAGTCCGTCGTGCGCGACGGAGAGTTTTATGAGGAGGTGTATCCGTCAGGTCATAAAGACCGAGAGGATCTGAGCGAGGATAGGAGTACGTCTGCATCTTCTCCTTCCTCAACAAATGAGGATATGGAGATTGTAGAAATAGATGAAGAACAAGTAGAGGAAATTAGACCCATCGTGGGAGCGGACGGACTTAGGCTGTTCGTCATGTGGCCGGAGTGGACGGTCAACGCATTTACTTCAAAAATCAAGGAGCCACATTTCAACACCATTAGGGACAACTACCAAATTCTAGACCATATTCCCATCCGTCTACCTTATAAGTCAGAGAAATGTTACTACGAGGGGGTCGACGGTGTTGGGATATATGAACAGGTGCTCAAAGCTGGCCTTAGATTCCCACTAAGTTCCTTTCATCGCGAACTCTTACAATATTTGGGTTTGTCCGTCAGCCAGATATCCCCAAACGCCTGGCGAGTCTTTATTGCCATGGAGGTGCTGTACGGAGCCATGTCAGGCGGTAGGCGTAGGCTGACGGTGAGGGAATTCCTTCACTGCTACCGTCCTGACGAGATAGATAAGTCAAGGGGAATGTATAGCTTCGTCCCCAGGAGCTCCGTCTTAAAGGTTATCTTTGAAACTCCAAATTCAAACAGAGACTGGAAGAGCCGTTATTTCTTCATAGAAGGAGACGGTTGGATGTGCCGTCCAGGGGAGACGGATCACATGCCAGTAGACACTACGTGGGGCATTTTAGCCGAGTCTGGTATACTCGTCATACAAAAAATAACTAATCTTTATTTTTATTTTTCTTGATCTTAGTTTAAATTTTACGCCCGTCTACTCTCTTTTTTCAGTCCGTCAGTGCCCCCAGATAGAACTAGAAGAATTCAGCTTTTTGGAAAAGATTTTGAAGAAGACCTCGTCGGAGGAAAGGACTTGGGCCAAGCTCGTTACCCTTGATACTATTCATTGGTATTGTGACGGACCTAATCCTTCTCCTGCAGCAAGAAAGTACGACGAGAAAGTCCGTCAACGTAAGCTTCTCTCATAGTTCCTTCAATTTAGTCCGTCTACTATTCTTTATTTATAATTTTCTCCGTCTACTTTGGCAGAAATGGATGACGCCAAGAGAAGGGCACTGATCAGAGCAAATGCTGCCAAAAAACGGGGGACGGGTGATGCTGACCCAAAAGAGACGGGTACCCAAAACCCCGCTGTAAAGAGAAAACAACCACTGAAGGGAGACCGTCCGCCTAAAAAACCAAAGGTTCCTTTGGATCCCGTCCTGGGCCTTATGGCTGGAAGCGCTAAAACCGTCACCCCTGTCAAGCACGGGGCTGGTAAGGGCCTTATGGGGGGTCCGTCGTCGAGTGATAAGAGACCACCTCCCCTTCTTAGGGACGACCCTAAATATGCCTTGGAGCAACTCTCCTCAATAATGACCTCCGAGGACTACGAAGACCTGGGCAATCACGCGACGGAGGCGATGGGCGAGACGGGCCTCTTCAGCATAGCTCAGGTAGTGGTCCTTTTATTCGTTTATTTATCCGTCTATACTTGTTTGCATATGAGACTAATTTTTCCCGTTCTTCAGGCCATGGTGATGATGAAGGGTCTTTTTCGACGGTGTTTGAACCATGAGACGACCCTTGGCCGTCTAAGGGAGAAGGCTAAGGTGACGGAGCACGAGCTGACCCAGCTTCAAGCCTGGAAGGTTATTCAGGAAAAGAAGCTCAAGATGGCTGAGGAGGAGCGGGACCGATACCTTGAGGCGACGGAGGAAATGAAGAAAACCATTGAGAAGATGGATGTAGAGCTCCGTCAGGCCAAGGAGGTTGCTGTGCTCGAGTACCGCGACTCCGACGCTCTCTTGACGGAGCTAGGAGTCTCATATGCTGACGGATTCGATGAGGCCCTCCGTCAGGTTAGAGCTCTCTACCCTCAGCTCGACTTGACATCCGTCAATATAGACGCTGCCGGTCAAACGTCCGTCCAACCTGCACAATCTGAGGACACGGAGGAAATTTTTGGCGAGAAAGTTGCCACCGACGCTCCTCTTGACCAGGCAGTTGTGGATAATGAACCAAAAGAAGCTTCGGCCCGTCGTACTGAGGATGACCAAGCCCCGTCATAGACTAATCTTTGTTTTTGTGATTTAAAGTAATTGTAATATTTTCATAGAACGGTACATGACTCCGTCATGTATTCAACTTCTGTAAGCACTTATTTTTGGGCATGCTTTTTATTTACACATTTGCTTAATTTTAAAATGGCATGATATTCTCCGTCGCATCTTGAACTTTTTTGCAATGTTTTTATTCGGATACGATTTATGAATGACTCCGTTCATATGGATGGGTATAGATGTGAGTTGTCTCCGTATTCGATTTGTTAATTTATACATGTCGTGCAACATGTATTTTAAGGACCCAGTGTCGGTTGAGGCTGGGATGGTAGTAACCGTCCACTTTATGGAATTTTGCTTAACCTTCATCTTCTAGGATCCGTCGTTTATATAATTTCTTTTTTAACCGTCTGAATTTATTTCGTACCCATTACTTTTTATTGCCCAATTTGTTGACTGATTCATTATCTGTCTTCTCCTGGGCTTTGAACGACCGTCCGTTTGGGTCAATCCGTCCCTTTGTAAATCAAGTTTTGTTAGTCCTCAATGGGACTTTGGATTTTGGTTAGCTTGGGATGAGCTTCCCACTTTGTGAACTTAGTCGTATCCGTCTTTTTTAAAGACTTTGGATTTTAATCCATTTGGATTGACCCGTCCACTTTGTGGACTTAACTTTATCCATCCAGCTCGTGGACTACGGATTTTTCATTCCTTTTGGGACTATCCGTCTTACTCTGTGGACTAGGTTTTATCCGTCCACTTATGGGAATTTGGACTTTTCATTCCTTTGAGATGATCCGTCCATTTTGTGGACTTAATTTTGTCCGTCCTCTATGGGACTTTGGATTTTCATCCCTTTGGGATGATCCGTCCACTTCGTGGACTTAATTTTATCCGTCCACTGTGGGACTTCGGATTTTCATCCCTTTGAGATGATCCGTCCATTTTGTGGACTTAATTTTATCCGTCCTCTATGGGACTTTGGATTTTCATCCCTTTGGGATGATCCGTCCACTTCGTGGACTTAATTTTATCCGTCCACTGTGGGACTTCAGATTTTCATCCCTTTGAGATGATCCGTCCATTTTGTGGACTTAATTTTATCCGTCCTCTATGGGACTTTGGATTTATATCCCTTTGGGATGATCCGTCCACTTTGTGGACTTAATTTTATCCGTCCACTGTGGGACTTCGGATTTTTATCCCTTTGGGATGATCCGTCCACTTTGTGGACTTGATTTTATTTACGTAGAAAGAAAGAACGCAGTAGAGTCTGAATACTTCTCTTTATTGAAAGAAAATAATGATGAGGAAAATGTACCTGCCCCCTCAGGCTTAAAAAGGTACTTGTAGAAAAAATTGTTCGAAGTAGAGAGCAAAACTTAAGTAATAAGAAAATTGTTCTGAGGTAAAGAACTTTATGATAAACTAAGCAAAACATAGTAGTAAACTGGAAACTGGGGGGTAGTCGACGTTCTTCATGGCGCCCCTACTGGTAGTACCTCCGAAGGTGCTCTGTGTTCCATGGGTGTTGAAGCTTCTGTCCGTCCATGGTTTCGAGGTGGTAGGTCCCTTTTCTTTGCCAAGACGAGATCCTGTATGGTCCTTCCCAGTTGGGGCCGAGCTTTCCTTGCGCTGGATCTCTGGCAGCTCCCATTACCTTTCGTAGCACAAGATCTCCAATCTGGAAGTCCCTGTGTTTGACATTGGAGTTGTAGTATTTCGCCATGAGGTTCTGGTACCTAGCCAACCTCTGTTCTGCTGTAGCCCGGACCTCGTCTATCAGGTCCATCTGGAGCCGCAGGGCCTCTTCGTTGTCATCCTTGTCGTAGTTCTCTACTCGATAGCTAGTGAGCCCGACCTCTGCTGGGATGACGGCTTCACATCCGTATGTCAGTCTGAACGGTGATTCTCCAGTTGGTGTTCTTGTGGTTGTACGGTATGCCCACAAGACGCTTGGCAGTTCGTCAGGCCAGATGCCCTTTGCCCCCTCGAGCCGGGTCTTGATGATCTTCAGCAAGGACCGGTTCGTTACTTCTACTTGCCCGTTGGCCTGAGGGTGTGCGGGCGACGAATAGTGATTTTTGATCCCCAATTCTGAGCAGAAGCCCCTGAATGCTCCGTTATCGAATTGCTTTCCGTTGTCGGAGACGAGCACCCTGGGTATCCCGAACCTGCATATAATATTTCTCCAAACAAAACTCCGGATGTTCTTCTCCGTGATAGTGGCCAGGGCCTCTGCTTCTACCCATTTGGTGAAGTAGTCGATTCCAACTACCAGAAATTTTAGTTGTTTCGCGGCTATCGGGAAGGGGCCCATGATATCTAGTCCCCATTGGGCGAACGGCCAAGGAGCCGTCATAGGCGTCAGCTCCTCGATTGGTTGCCTGATCAGGTTACTGAATCTTTGACATTTGTCGCATGTTTTGACGTATGCTTGTGCGTCTTTTTGCATTGTTGGCCAGTAGTACCCCGCTCTGATTAGTTTGTTCACTAAGGATCGTGCCCCTGAATGGTTTCCGCAGATGCCCTCATGCACTTCCCTCATTACGTAGTCGGCTTCGTCTTGACCCAGGCACCTCAAGTACGGGCGTGAGAACCCTCTTTTGTATAAGACATTGTTGATTAGTACAAATCGCGAGGCATGGACCTTCAGCTTCCTGGCTTCGTTTTTTCCTTCAGGTAGTGTGCCCATCTTCAGGTATGCTATCAGTGGCGTAGTCCAACAATCTTCAGAATTCAGCTCCTGCACTTTTATTCCATCATCAATGAGTGAGGAGAGTTGTACAAATGACAATACCTGTTCGGGAACGATCATGGGCTCTGCTGAGGCTGCCTTCGCAAGACGGTCAGCACATTTGTTTTCTTCCCTTGGGATTTGAACAAATCTTACTGTGAGATCACCGATCCGTTTCTTTACTTCGTTCAAGTACTTTCTCATCTTCTCACTCTTGCATTCGTAGATGCCATTGATTTGACTTGTTATCACCTGGGAATCGCAATGTATGATCATGGATTCCGCGCCTACTGCCTTCGCGAGGTCTAGTCCTGCTACCAAAGCTTCGTATTCGGCCTCATTGTTGGTCGTGGGGAAGTCCAGACGAATCATGCATTCGATTTTATCTCCGTCGGGGGTATGGATTAGTACTCCGGCACCTCCTGCATGCCTGTTGGAAGATCCGTCCGTGTGGATGCTCCATTGACCCTTTGTGTCTGCCCCCACGTCTTCTGTCCTGGAAAATTCTGCAATGAAGTCGGCCACGGCTTGTCCCTTAATTGCGTTTCGCGGACGATACTGTATATCAAATTCGTTCAGTTCAACCGTCCATAGGGCCATGCGTCCTGCGGTATCCGGGCTACTCATGGCTCTCCGTAGGGGTTGATCCGTTAGGACCACTATTGTGTGCGCCTGGAAGTATGGCTTGAGCTTTCTTGCCGCAGTCACTAGCGCGAAAGCCAACTTCTCCATTTGAGAATACCTTTCTTCCGCTCCCCGGAACGCCCTACTTATGAAGTAGACGGGTTTCTGTGATCCATCCTCCTCCCTAATTAGTGCCGCGCTGACTGCCGCTTGCGAAACCGCTAAATAGAGGTAGAGTTCTTCCCCAGGCTTAGATGGGCTTAGCAACGGTGGGGATGACAGGTACTTCTTCAAGTCCTCAAATGCTTTCTGGCATTCGTCCGTCCATACGAACGACTTCCTTAACGTACGGAAGAATGGGAGACACTTGTCCGTCGCCTTTGAGACGAACCTATTCAGAGCTGCAATTTTACCTTTCAATCTCTGCACATCCTTGATTGTCTTCGGCGGTTCTAACTCCATGATGGCCCGAACCTTTTCTGGGTTAACCTCTATACCTCGATGGGAAACCATGAACCCCAAGAACTTTCCTACCGTCACTCCAAATGCGCACTTGTTCGGATTTAACTTCATATTATACGACCTGAGAGTGTTGAAAGTCTCCTGTAGGTCTTTCAGGTGATCGTGCTCCAGGATGCTTTTTACAAGCATGTCGTCAACATACACTTGCACATTCCTCCCAATCTGATGCGCGAACATCTTGTTCATTAGCCTTTGGTAGGTTGCTCCTGCATTCTTTAGCCCAAACGGCATCACTTTGTAGCAAAATAGTCCCTGACTTGTGACGAAGGAGGTCTTCTCCTGATCAGCCTCGTCCATCTTGATTTGATTGTAGCCGGAGAAGGCATCCATGAAGCTCAAGAGTTGGTGCCTTGCCGTTGAGTCTACCAAGGTATCGATACGAGGTAATGGGAAGCTGTCCTTCGGGCAAGCCTTGTTGAGGTCCGTGAAGTCGACGCACATTCGCCACTTCCCTGTGGCTTTCTTGACCATCACTACGTTTGCTAGCCAGTCGGGGTAATATACCTCCCGAATGAAATCTGCCTCAAGGAGCTTTCTAACCTCCTCGGCTATTGCTTTGTCTCGCTCTTCAGCGAATACTCTCTTTTTCTGTCTCACGGGCGAAAACGTGGGGTTCACATTCAGCCTGTGAACTATGACTGAGCAATCAATACCCGGCATGTCCTCGTGGCTCCAAGCGAAAACATCCTGATTATTCCTTAGGAACCTTTTTAGGGCCTGTCGTGTGGATTGACTGGCCAACGTCCCCATTCTAGTTGTCCGTCCGGGTCTTGACTGGTCTAGAGTTACTTCCTCTAGTTCTTCCACTGGTTCTGCTGCGACCCGCTTTTCTTCTATGCACATGGCGTGCTGGTGGTCATCCATTTCCAACATGGCTACGTAGCACTCGCGGGCGGCCACCTGATTCCCACGCAACTCGCCGACCCCATACTCCGTGGGGAATTTAATCATCAAATGGTACGTCGAGGTAGCAGCCTTCCAGCTATTGAAAGTTGGCCGTCCGAGGATAGCATTGTATGCTGATGAGCAGTTGACTACAAGGAATGTTACATCCCGAGTGATCTGCTTAGGATAATCGCCCACCGTCACTGCCAGTGTGACCGCACCCAATGGGAATACTCTCGTTCCTCCAAACCCTACTAGCGGGGAATTTGTTGGTATTAGCCGTTCCCTATCAATCATCATCTGTTGGAACACTGGGTAGTATAGGATGTCCGCCGAGCTGCCATTGTCAACCAGCACTCGGTGTAAGTTGTATTCTCCCACTCGTAAGGTGACAACTAATGCGTCGTCATGCGGGTGGTGAAGACGTCGTGCATCTTCCTCTGAAAACCCGACGATTGAGCTATCTATCTGTGCTATCTTTGGTTCCGAGCTCGTCAGTTGAACATTCTGGACCATTCGGAGGTAAGTTTTTCGGGCTTTTTTGGACGACCCGGTTGTTGGTGTACCCCCTACGATCATCCTTATGTCTCCGATTGGTGGTCTGGGACGCTCATTATCCCTCCGTGGCTGAGGCTCTTGAGGTGGCTGGTCCGTCCTCTCTTTTCTTACAAATTTTTGTAGTTTCCCTTGTCTTATAAGGGCTTCTATCTACTGCTTTAAGTCATAGCACTCTGCTGTGTCGTGGCCGTGATCGCGGTGGAAGCGGCAGTATTTCTCTCTTGACCTTTTGCTGGGATCTGATTTCAACTTCCCGGGGAAGGTTAGAGCCCCCTCGTCCTTGATTTGCATCAGGACTTGATCTATCGGAGCCGTCAACGGTGTGAAGCTCGTGAATCTTCCTCCGGGTGGCTTAGAACGTCGCTCAATTCTTCGGTCGTCTACTCTTGGCCTCTTCGACCCTTGATCCCTCTGTCTTTCCTCCTGTCGTTCCCTCTTCCTCGGCTTATCCTCTCGAGCCTGCAACGCGTCTTCTGCGTTCATGTACTTGGTTGCCCTGTAGAGTACTTCCGCCATGGTTTTAGGGTCGTTTTTGTACAACGAGAATAGAAATTTGCCCTTCCGAAGCCCATTCGTGAAGGCAGCAACCAGTATTTTGTCGTCTGCTTCGTCTATTGAGAGCGCTTCCTTATTAAAGCGCGTTATGTAGGCCCTCAGCGTCTCGTCCTCCCGTTGCTTAATACTCATTAGGCAAGCCGTAGACTTCTTGTATCTGTGTCCTCCGATGAAATGTGTAGTAAACTGAGCACTTAGCTCCTTGAAGGTGCTGATGGAGTTTGGTGTCAGTCGGCTAAACCATATCCTCGCGGGGCCTTTGAGCGTCGTGGGGAAGGCCCTGCACATGATCTCGTCAGCTATCCCTTGTAGGTGCATTAGGGTCTTGAACGTCTCCAGATGGTCCAGGGGATCCTTTACTCCATCGTAGCTGTCTATATGAGGCATGCGGAATTTATGCGGCAAGGGGAAGGCGTTCACGGCCGCAGTGAAGGGCGAGTCAGTACGGTTGACTAAGTCGTCTAGATCGCTGGAAACCCGCCCTTTGAGCGCATTCATCATTACTTCCATCTGTTCCCTCATTGCTTGCATCTCCGCGGCAATCTGTGGTGGTGTCGCATTCGTGAGGGATGGCATGCTCATGTTCTGCCTCTCCGGCCTGCTTGGGGCATGGCTGCCTTCAGGTTTCTCCTGGTTTCTCTTTGCAGCGCTGGTCCCTTCTTCTTCTTCTTGCTGGTCGTTCTGTTCTGCATTCTTCTGACGCAGCTGTTCTTCTAAGTCATTATTTTGTTTGGTGAGACGTTCTACCGCGGCAGCGAGGGTCCGAACCTGTCTTTCGAGGGCAGTACTGGGTTGTTCGCCTCCCTGAACGTCGTTGGTGGTTGCCATCGAGCGAGTGAGTACCATGCAACCCTTAAGTCTGGAAAAACGATAGTGCGAGTTTTTGGATCTCTACTTAACCGTTTCCCACAGACGGCGCCAACTGATGAAGTCAAGAATTTCACCAATGAGCCACACGGTACCTATGCGCTTGAATATCAATCTGCACAACACAAAGAAGGGGAAACCTTACAGAGAGCATCGGTGTGATGCCGGCCGAAGACCCTCCGAAGGTTAAGTTAGAAAATATGCTCACAACTCTAGAGTGCTAGAGAGGGTAAATTATGCGTACCTTAATGCGTGAGGGTAGCGGGGCTTTTATAGTAGTAGAGGGTGGACTTCTCTTACTTGGAGTAGAAGTCTTTTCCATGTAGGAATCCTTTTGAGCGTAGATTGCGGAATCGTTTCCATATAGGACTCTTACATCAAACGTGGACCGCAAGCATCTTATACCAAGGATCTTTATGGCCTTTGGGCCTGCTGTTATTTCATATTGGGCCCTTTTACTATCGGCCCACAGTAACTGACCGTCAGCCCATCTTGTGCCCAAATTCGTCCTCTTCACCAACAAACACATACTCTATTCAAAATCACATTCAACAAAACTACAATCAAATATAGAAATATAAAACTTACACAATACTCTTGATATTTTGAGGATGCTAATTTGCTATTGAAGGAAGAGAGAGATTGAGAGGTTTAAGAGGCCAAGAATTGTTGAGAGAGACAAAACTATACGCTTGGGATTGATGGTGGCATCAATTTCCAGACACACCTCCAAAAAGCTTGAGAGGACGCAAGCGTTCCTGTGATTTCCTAAATTCCATGGTATAAGGGATGATTTGAAACCAATGAATTTACACTCTTGAAATCTCTAATGAATTTGGGCCAAATTTAAATCTTTCTTCTTTTAATTTAACCAAACAAATAATTTGGATTTAGAGCTCTCAAATCCAAATTCCTAGGCTCAAATCCGGGCATCCAAACAAATCTCTAGTGAACCTTATATGCTTTCTTTTTCTTGATATCATGTAAGTCAAGTTTTGGCAGATGCATAAAGTGTTTTGTATATTTTATTACCTTTTGTTATTAGTTTTCTCCAATATTTCAACTATTTCCCTTGTAAATACATGTAATCATTAGTGTTCTATTTTATGGACAAATTAAACATACTATATGTATTTACAAATTTAAAAATTGCATGATATGGAGACATATATATATATATATATATATATATAATATACTGGCAGGTTTCATAAATACTCAAAAATGCAAATATTATTTTGATACATTAAAAATACAAATACCCTTCAATTTTTTTTTTTTTTTTTTTTTTAAACATTCTCTATTGTGAGTTATTAAATTTATTTTTGTTCTTTGTTGGACTTTGTTTCAACTATGATGAAAGTAATTAAATTTGAGCAAGAATATCATATTTTAAATCAATTTTTTCTCATATAAATATTTAAAAAATAATAACAAAATATCATTATACTTAAATAATTAGTGCACCACTTAGAATAATAAGTATAACCAAATAAATATATTTATCCTATTCGTAATCTTTTTAATTACATAGAATAAATACTATAATGTTGGTTCCACACACAAATACATACACGTCACTAAAAGACGCTAGGGAATTTTAATGGTTAAATTTAATTTTAGTGAATTTCCAAATATTTAATTATTTATGGCTTTTGCATCAAAAGTTGTCAAAGCAACTAAACATTATAAGGCAGAATGTCATATTATAATTATAAATAAAAATAGTTTCTTATATAAAATTTATAAAAATAATCATATGAATTCCTTTAATATAAATAATTAATGCACAACACAACTATTGATAATTGATATATGAGTTTATTCGTTTGGCTAATTCAAGAAACTAATACTTTGATATACATGAAAACATTATTGAGGTGGAAGCTAAATAAAGAAAATTTCAAGGAATGCGCCACATAACAAATCCTTATGCTTTTCTACAAAAGATATCTACTTTTATATATTTTTTATATAGAGAAATGTTATCTCCACAATATTTTCATAACAAATCTCAAGTAGCAGGTTGCTATTAGCTGTCACTAGTGAGCAAAGTAGTAATTTCAGTAGTGAGTTTAAAATTAGAACCAGTAACAACTTATGACCTACAATTTGTTATAAAATTGTTTTGAAAATATTGTAGACATTGAAGGGAATATAATCATGAAATTCTCAAATCTGTGAGATGCAAAATAGAGAAAAACATACGCCAAAGAAAAAAAAATTACACAAGATAGTGTTTACGTGATTCGACGAATTGTCTACATCCACAGAGTTGCAGGGATTTCACTATTAAAATACAAGATGCGGCAATACAGTTTTTTCTCTAAAAAACAATATGAAACCTTAATCTCTAAAACAATAGTTTTATATCCTGTGCACAGGGTTCATAATGGGTTACAAAATGGGTCAAAAAATTTCTACAGCTTAGGCCTTGGTCCAAGCCTCCGCTCCATGGACTAAGTCTCAGAAAATCTCCTATTAAAAATCATAACAATATTATTTTGGGTCAGGTCATAATCTGGATCAAACACAAATAGGTTTCACAAAGCCCAACGACATAACACTTTTCTTTTATATATCGATTGATTGATTTGCATGCACAAATATTGCACAATAATTGGGATTTACCCCCTTTTTTGCTCACAAAATTTTTTTACCACCCCTATTTTTTAACTTTTTCTCACTTTTTTTATTCAATAATTGAGACTGAAAGTTACTATCCCCCCTAATCTCCATCCTAATCAATATATATATATATATATATATAAGCAGAGATCTCATGCGAAAAAGTATGAGGTTTTGCCATGTGACACACTCTTTTAAAAGAAAATTGTTGAAATACTCTTAACCCATAAGATAAGAACAAAAAAATATGGATTTTTTTTTTTTTTTGAGGGAGATTTTTTGTTTCTTTGGTTCAATGTTTCAACACTTTTTCTATTAAAGAATAAAGATTCTTTATAAGGCTCTTTGTTTTCTTTGGTTTAATGTTTCAAGATAAACCTCTCGAACTTCTATTCCTTTATATAAAGCCCACAATCCTTCATGCCATCTCATCTTAAATACATCCAAATTAAAAATGATGTCAATTATCTTCAACATTTCAATGAGACCTACCCACTCAGTATTGTGGCATGTGGCTCTGTCAAAGGAAGACGGCTTGCTTCTTTTATTGAGTGATGACAGATTATGGTTTGATGTTGAGGTCAAATGTTGTGGGTTCTGTAAAGTAATTGCTTTGGGTGTTTGGTGTGGAAAACCATAAATGTATTTTATTTTAGAAATAAAGAGAAATAAAAAGAAATTGTCTAATGATTATTGATGAGATTAGTTACTTTTATTATGTTTTATAACTCATAATTTATAGGTTCCTTTGTAGTTTTTTTTACTGTTATTTAGTGCAATATCGATATGAGCCACGACGATAAAAGTAAAGTCAATGATGATTTTAGAGTGTTTTATGTGCTTTATTTTTATTTTTATTTTTTAATGTGAAAGCCTTGCTAAAAATGAAATTTTTTAAACTATTTTTTCTTTAATTTATCACATTCTTTATATGCTGTTGCCGGTACCTAAAAATGATTTTTTTTTTTTTTTTTTTTTTGGTTGAGATAATGAAATGAGTGTTTGAGATATGGACCTCAATATTGGGTTGTGAAAATGTAGTAGTTGAGGAAATATTTTGGAGGTTTCTTGAATTTTTGTAATTTTAGGATATGAAAGAATTTTATGCTTTGAATTTAAATTTATAAATTCAAATTTCAAAATCATTTAATCAGTTTAAAAAATAAAATCTACAAATAATATAATATGTTAGTCTCTTACAAATGTCGAAAAAAAAATTGACTATTCTAACCTCAAAAATTTAGATTGGTAGAGCAATTCCACTCAATATTTGGAAACCAATTCTATGACAATTTTTTATATATATAAAATATGAATTAAGAAAAATGAGTTTCAAAGCATTTAGCAAAATTTTGGTAAAATATAAATATTATACAGCAAAATGAGCATTATTAATAGGTCTTAAAAAAAAATGTTTCAAATTAATTTGTAAAGTATCCACATATCGCACAGAAAACTATCTAGTAATTGTTTAATAGTTAGAGACTTAAGAGGAACAGATAGTTCTGTGTCCACTGGTTCTGTGCTTAGGGCTTACAACTGCACAAACTAAACAAGTTCAGGTTGGCCCATTTTATACATAGGTTGGAGTTGGTAAAGCCAATCCCAAGCCCAAGCCCAAGCCCCAAAGGATGAACGATTTGGGCGAGGGTAAGCTACCTAAATCAAAGGATTTGAAGAATACTTTCTAACATCAATTTAACAAAACGTAACGATAAGAGATTTGAAGATTTTCTAACATAAACAAAAGCACTTATTATGACATTATAGATTCGAAATAACATATTACATTTAAGGGTAATTCCAAATCCACCTATTAATAAAGCTTAAAAATCCATCCTTAAATTTCATTAATAGGAAAAAAAATATTGTTCATTACATACTTTATTCAAGTCATTTGAACTAAAAATTAAAACCCATAATAATCCCCTTAAAATACCTATATCCAAATAAACCATTAAAGTAATCAAAAATTCATCAGCGCAGAACCTCTGACTTGCCCAAAATAAAAAAAATCATCACGTGCGTGGATTTGCACAACAAATTTCAAAGAAGATTGCAATTACATACATAATGTACATGAACAGCTTTATTATCCTTGAGCAATACATGAGATAACTTCAGATTCAACTACCATAAGCAGGATTACACAGATAAGAAAATGATGCTAAGCTTGAATAAACCCAATCATTTGCCACCAAACTGGAAAAATGTTTCTTCACATTTTAAGCTAAAGCGGGCAGAACTCTCTTATTCATATGCTCTCAGCAGTAGAACGAGATGAACGGCTTCGGCTGCGTCCATTGGAATGATCTTTTTTTAACATGGCCTCCAGGTTTTGAAAGCATCTCAACGGTCTAACCTGTACATGTTACAGGGAGCCAAAGAGAAAAGGAAACCTTAAGACTTGAAATTTACAGTTATCCGGTAGGATTGTGAGATGATTCAAAGAAAGAACCACCATTCAAGATAATAAATGGGTCACAAGAGATGCCAGGACAATAAAATACATGCAGCAATATGAGCCAATCAATAAAACCATAAAAACTAGTGCTTGACATAACCAAGAAGGAATGCCTATTTGACGATCCTAGACATAAAAATAAATAAATAAATAAAGTAAAAATTAAAAAACCTTTAAGAGTGATACTAAGGATACTATATAACCTTTACAAACTGAAGTGTCATTAATCACAAAAAAGTCATTCTGACATTAATTATGTTGTTGATATCAACTAATTACATTTTTCAGCACATTAGTTTGTGAAGGTTATGTAGGAATCACTGCACACCCTTGGTGCAATGGTTACTCCACAAGTATAAATGCTTGTGACGTGTGGGGAGTAAGAGCCGTGGTTCAAATCTCTAGGAGGGAACTTCACACACATATACACTTAGATTAGGTTAGAAAAGTAAATTTTATCTTGTAAAAAAAACAAAAAAGGGTTATGTAGGAAAATTTATAACAACTTTAGCAATTTCCAAATTTAAACATGGACTGTGGACCCCACTTTACAAACAGGCCAACAGCCAGAAATTGAAAGAAGTGCTTTGCCTTTGCATATGCAACTTTAGGCCACTCAAATAGTTAACATCATAAAAAATTTATTTGGTTATAAAATGTAGGAAAGTATAGACTTTCCATATTATTGAAGACCAAATCAAGGCATTGATTCTTGGAGAAGATCATGGGATTGGAATAAATTAAGAAATTGATTGTTTGATGAAATTGTGAGATTGAAGCAATCAAATCAAAATTGTGATTGATTTATGTATGTGATTCCCATTATAAAAATGGGTTCTATTGTAATGTATCATTTTCTAAGTGAAGATGTAGTAGTCTTTTGAGCTCTTGTTCCATGGATGTAGGACACAAGGGCTAAACACTTAAACTCTCATGTTTTCTCTCTTCCCTCTTCTTTTCTCTACATAGAACCAATCAAGTTTTAAACATGAAACTTACTGTTAACCGCATGCATGCATGCACCCACCTACACCTACAGCTACACCACCCCAATACCCCCACACACACAAAGAGAGAGAGAGTGTATAAACCTTCCAACGCCTTTTATGAGCAAGACTGTTGTGTATGGACTCCAGCCTTGTTATGACTTGTCGAAATGTTGGTCTTTTAGCTGGCTTCTCACTCCAGCACTCCTCAATTAACCTGTAAGCAGAAATGATCAGATGTATATCTATGACCTTACACCCATCCACATTCAAAAACAATAAAAAAGACAATATTCCTATAAAGGACCAACTTTGATTGGCAGTCCATAGTCATGTTAAATCAGAAAATTCTCATCAGGCAAAAAAAAAAAAAAAAAGAGGACAAACATATCAAAATAGAAGTCCGGTGAGAGAAGTAGAGACAAAATAACATTAAAACAGGAGATAGATATTGATGTCCATTATACTGCTACCAATGTTGCCTAACCACTAAACTTTTCTTCAAGCCATTTCTCACTATTTTTTTTTTTTTTGGGGTAATAAAAGGAAGTGGTGTCTTGACCTTTGGTCAAACTATTCCACTCCTAACCATGAGACACCCCGGAAATCCCACAGTCCAATAGTGTGTTGAACCCAAGACAAAGCCACACTGCCTAAACCAAAAACAAATTGCCGCACAACCAACAGAGATCTTCTTACAAACTAATTTGCAGTAATATCTAACAGATGGAACTTAGGACCTTCAAGTTTTTGGCAAGTCATTCAACTTAGGAATGTTTCTCACTAACCTTATAAAAATAATTTAGATTTTTTTTTTTTTTTAATTGTCAAAGAGTTCACATATTGACTTCATGCCCTCATATAAGTAAAAGGCAATAATAAATCAAAATCCACACAGAATTAACTGATAATCATCATATTTGATAACAAAATGCCACTCCAAATGTCAACTTTTTACCAAAGCAAGAACTTTGGACTAAACTATATTTTTCGTTGATGAAAGCAAAGGACACAATGTAGGTTTACCAAAAATGTTTACAAGTTATGAAATAAAGTAGCATAAAACTTATGTCATTTACCATTAATATATCAGAGAAGCATATAGGACTTACTCTTTAAGTCCATGTGCATAATGCTTTGCTGGTGAATTGAAAGGAGGACGCACTTTTGCAGCATATACTTTAGGAACTTCATTTTCTTGTTTGGCAGAAAAAGGTGGACAGCCTTCAATCATCTGAAGTACAGGATATTGCAAATGTCACTAGTCAAGCCTGTTATGACCAAATTGAATTTAATGAAAAAGCATAAGATAAGAGTAAGACCCCATAAAGTCTCAACTGATCACACTTACCATTTAAAAAGAACGAAGTATGAATTCTAGCTTATTATTACATAATGAATTAGGAGAAAAGAAGGAATGAATATGTAGCATGGCTGAACAAAGTTGTAAAAGGGAAATTGCAATGTCAAACAGAGTGATAGAGAAAGGAGATGACCACCAACACTTCCCAAATCAGTGTGCAAATTGTCTTCCAAGATCATCTAAAATAAGTTCAATGCGTTAAATAATCAAAGGAATACCCGTGAGACACAATAGTTTCTATCCAAACTGCAGAATAAATCTGCACTTTGGATACACTCTTTTTTAGTTGGTTGGTAGTATAACTCACACATCCTGCAAGATTGAAACCTGCGATCTCTAACCCACCATTTTGTTCTTAAGTGGTGGAAGTGCCATTTGGGCTAAAGCAAGCAACATCAATCGCATAAAAAGATTGTTAAAATATAGATTGAATATATAAAAAGGCAGGTATTATTTCTCTTCATTAATAGAGTTTTTCTTTTTAGTTCCTAACTAAGAATTTAGAAAAATTTATCTGTTTTGGGTAAGATTCCCTGAAGAAATATTCTAGAATTACAAAAGAAGAACAAAGAATAAGGAAACAATAAGTCGAGATCATGTAAACATTATGAGAAAAGATAAGAACAAGTTAAAAATTAAGTGGTGGGGGGGGTGGGAAAGAGAAATTTTGGCTGTTAAGGTAGCTTATACAGCCAGCGATGTTGTTTATAAGAATTTGATTTTTTATACTTCAATGATCAACAAATTTTAAACAAGAGATAAAGAAGGAGCTAACACTCTGAGATATATTAAGAGTTTAGAAATATAGAATGAGAGTACTTCTTACCTCTTGCAAAATTAAAGCAAATGAGAATACATCCACTTTGGTATCGTATTCTTCATTTTTGTAAACCTCTGGAGCAATGTATCGGCCTGTCAATTACAAATTAACACTAACACATTGCAATGACGAATGAAAATTCATCAAGTGTGCATTTTATTGAAATATTATATTCATAGCCATGCAAGGTCTCAACCACATTGAGAAAAATTATGATCAAAAGAAATCACTCACAAGAAGTTTCTTGACAAGTAAGAGGCCTATCTTCTTTAACTGTCATCAACTTGCTAACTCCAAAGTCAGCAACTTTGAGGTGCCCAGAATCATCCCGCAGTATATTTCTGTTATCTTACTCGTAAGAAACATAAAGAATACAAAAATAAAAAATAAAAGCCAGCAGTTTCAGAAAATTGGCTTATAGTAGATTTTCAACTGAAAATATTATAATGCTAATCCTGGAAGGTGTTTACACATTAGAAATCAAAAGAGTTCAAGTTGAAGAAGAAAACTCACGAAGGCTCAAGATCACGGTGAATTATTGGTGGCTTATTCTCATGCAAATAATTCATTCCCCTGAAAATTTTCCAAAGGCAATGTCACATGGGAAAATATCCAAAAAAAAATGTTAGTTTATCGTGTTCCCATGCCAAGAAACAAGAAACAAGAAGAAAATAGAACTGATCAATGCACAATGCTTAATTATTTATCAACCAAATGGTGATTTGCACATACTGTTTTCTTTTTGCTAGATGACATGTTATGCAACAATCATTTCAATCATCAAACTGTTAAAATTAATATAAGTATAATTTTATTTCTTTTATAAAGAAGAGCCTAAAATGAAAACTTGAAGCTAAAAATAGTGTCAAAATCTACAAAGAATTTTTCTTTTAACAAATTAAATGGTATTTATCAAGTTTCAATCCTGATGCACAAAATGGGTTTCAAAGACCATATCTCATATGCCATAATGAAATTTAAGTCCAGTGCCTCTCTGAATACAAGAAATTTGATAGTGATTTCTGAACAATAAGCACAACCAACTGATAAGAAGCCATATATTGTTAGAATCTAATATAAATATCTCCTTTCCTTTCTTTAGAACTAATTCAGTAAAAAACTTATTCTATTGGCATATTTCTTTCCTTTATTCGGTTCTTTAAAACTTCTCTTTCTTGTAGTTTGTCATCGTCATGATCCTTATCTTTTGTTATCTATGATTATTTTCTACATATTACAGGCAGACTTTTTAGTGGAAAAGTAAATAAGATAAATCTCCATTCACTTCATAGAATATACCAAAAAAGCCACAGTTATTACATTTATGTACTATTAGTTATAATTCTCACATTAAAAATGATTACTGTAATCATACTAACAATTCAGAACAAGCAATCATTGTAATTCTTCAATAGCATAAGAAAAAAGAAAGAGACCTTGCAATATCAAGTGCAAATCTCACGGCTATTGTTGGCTTTAAAGCCCCTTTTTTCTTCAAGAATGCTCGAAGATCTCCCTGCACCAATTGTGGCAAATAATTATACGAAAGAATTTCATATGATGATTTTAACTTTTATTACCACCAATCAGTTATATATTTACAAACACACATATTACAAGCATATCTTTAAAAGCAAATAAAAAAATCAAGGACTAAAGGAAAGCAAGATTACAAAGGCACACTGCCATAGTGTAGCATAACAGATTGCGTACAATTTAATTTCCAAAATGATAATAACAAAAAAGAGGATATACACTATAGTAAATGCCATTTAGGACAGAACAAAATCAAATTTTGTAGTGCTGACCAAAATAAATTGACTAAATCTAGGATAGAAAATTAAGTAGTTCACTAATTTTAGCCCATGCAGGCTTCATTTAGGACCATGCTCTTTAAATAAAGGGATGATAAGTAACAACAGCTATAGATGGTGAGAAAGCAACTCTGATCAGACTGAGCACCAATTTGTTTCCATAAACGCAGAGCCTCTACCTTGATACCGACCAACAAAATGGTTATGCACCAAAACCTCCTTACCAGTAATTACATTTTAAGCTTTCCATAATGCCCTCATACACAGTAAATATTTAATAATAGCTTCTGCAGTCAACAAACAGACCAAGCCCCTTAATATATCCTAGGAAGCACAGACACTTCATTTAGGGTGTTGTACCAGTGTCGTACCACACCAGTCTCATACCGGCTATTTCATGTTATAATTTTTCAGAAATTTCTCATGTCACTGTTTCATATCCGCACCCATACATGTGTCCGTGTCCGTGCTTCCTAAGATATATCACCATAAATTAAGGCTCTTTCACAATGCCTTAAAATACACTATGCCCAATTTAAGAAATTCTCTCCATGTTTTAGATCACTGCTTCTAACCTTCTATAACCACTTTCCATGCAACACCCCATACAAAGACTATAGAGGACAATTTTTTAGGAGACATGACATAAGACATAAGATTCATTCCTCTTGCTCCTCTCTGATTTTCTTCCATGCATCGATAGTTGGGGGTGGGAGGATTTGAACCCTAAATATCTCCATTAGAAACACCAAGATTGCCAATAAGAATGATATATTGAAAGAAGGTCCTGGAAATTATATTTCTTCGCTGCCCTCTTATTCAACATTTCTTATATAGGAAAATGTGATTACAATAGGAAAATGAATATTCTTGATTGGGACAGCTCACTACCTAGAAACTTCCTGACCTGTTCTAGAAGAGTACTACCCATAAAACACAAGGGTACAACCCATATGACTCTCTTCTTAATTCTCTAACACTTTCTGACTCATACATGCATATATCACTACAAGCAGTACAATTTCTATCCATAAACAGAGTATAAAAGATAAGAACACTCAACATATGCAAACAACTTAAAATCATGAGAGCGCCACTTATTGAGTAAATCAACAGAAAATTCTATTATATGCTAACCAATCAAAGGATGAGGGGAAAAAAAAAAAAAAAAAACCTTGGGCAGATATTCCGTCACAATCATCATTGGACTACTTTGAGTGACAGCACCCAGAAATTGCACTACATTTGGATGTCGTATCTTTTGAAGCAATGCAAGCTCATCCCTGAATGACTTCCTGCAGAAAACCAACCGCTTTAAAGAGTCCGTCAAAATATGGGAAAGAATTTTTAGCATAACTTTTTTTTTTGTAATCCATGAGCAACCCACACTTTTTCCTCATCACTAATCAGTTCCTCTTCAAGCTTTTTGACAGCGACCTGTATGCCACGCCACAATGCTAAATGGAAGGTTCCCTGAGACATTTTTTTTTTCATACCAAATTGGTAAATTCAATACAAGAGGAAGGTAATTAACAAGACAAAATGACACTAACTAGTATATTTGGTCAAACTAAAATTTTTTATTACTATTAAAATTCTAAACAAAGCTATTCCCACAGCTTGAGAAGGATAATAATTGAAAATAACATTTCATAAGACTGCCAAATTAAAACCCAAAAGCAGTCAGCAAAACTTTGATTCATTCACAGAGCTAGCTCCAGGCATAGACCTAAGCCCCCATTACATAAATAAAAGGGAGAAGGTATCTCATGCACCGGGCGCATAAGACATTTGTCTCACTGACAGGTGGGCCCCATACCTGTGGGTCCTGCCCTGTCAGTGAGACAAAGGGCTTATACACCCGGCACATACAACAGTTTTGCAATAAAAGGACCCCAAAATTGTATAACAAGGTTCCAAAAATTATAGAATGATATTTTTTTTTTTTAAAGGAAAAAATACAGATGGGTTTTACATTCTTTCCACCACTCTCAAGAAAGCCCCTAAAACATTGAGTCTATAATAATCCAACCCAATTTAAACCCTAAACTATTTCACCAAAAATAATAAAAATTTATGAATGTGCCGACCGACCATTGACAATCAATGATATTCAAATATTAAAAGAAGCCCACTTAAATTTACTGAAATACTGTACTGAGTTTCATAGAAATTAGAGAAACTTAAAGGCAAAGTGATTTAAACCATTCAAGCTCTCTAGTAAATTATCCAGGTTCACGAAACAAAGCAAACAGCGAAAATAATAGTAATTCTTTGAATATTTTCGATAACAAAAGAGGGCAGTGAAGAAAAAGAAAAAAACAGTACCTTGGTAATTTCGACACTATTGGTAAAATCAATTTCCTTGGGATCGATTTCATATTCGGGAACTTCACGGGGATATCTAACGTGCATTGGTGCCATCTGAGCAACAAAACCACAGTCACCAATTTGGAAATAAAATAAAAAAAAAAAAACAAAAAACGATGAAATGAAATGATTTCCAATTCAATCAAAAAACAAAAACACGTACGAGTGGCTTAGCACCACGCTTCTCCAAAAGCTTAATCACATCGTGCTTTTTGTAATATATAGCATCTGCAAGAGGCTGTTTTATAGAGGAAAAAATAAATAAATAAAATAAATGTTTACTGAATTTGTGGATGTCAGTTAGTTAGTTAGTTAATTGGTTAATTATACTAACAGTGCTGCCCCAGCGATCACTGGGATCGAGTTCATGGCCACGGTCAAGCAAGAGCGAAACGACGTCGGTGAGTCCATTGCAGGCTGCGACGTGGAGAGCGGTGCGGCCGTCGCTGTCCTTGAAGTTGACGTTGAAGCCGGAATCTAATAGCTCTCTGATCCCGTCCAGATCGCCTTCGCTCGCCGAGTACATCAGCCTCACTTCTGGATCCATTGGTCCCTCCACGTCATCAGCCTCCTCCACCGCCGCCGCCGCCGTGGCGTCGTGCCTCTCCGGAGCCATCGACGACTGCTTCCCCAATGTGAATCTCACCGCCGCTTTCGTTTCCATTGCCACAAATTTTTGCTTATCTTTCGGAGAGAACTTTTTGGAATTGGGATTTGAAGTCTGACTTGGAAAGGGAAATTGAAATTGGGCTGAATTTTCAAAGTGCCGTAGTTGGTTAAGACTTAAGAGAGAGGGGTTTCACGCGTTTATAGCGCGTGAGGGAAATTTTGGAGTAAACAGTAAGATGAGCTGACTAAAGTGCGCGTTAAGGGCGCTTTCCTCCCTGCGACTTTGGAAAAATGCTGAGAGAGCCAAAAAAAAAAAAAAAAGTCGGTATCTTTGTGGGAAATAATATGTCTATAATATTTTTACAATAAATCTTTAATAGAAAGTTGTTACTGGTTGTTATTGTTGAAGTAAAAAAGTAATCTTAGTGTTAGGTTTAAATTTAAACCAATAACAACTAACTACCTGTAATTTGTTTTGAAAATGCTGTGGATGTAACATCCCTCTATTTTTAAAACAAATCATAGATGGTAATTTGTTATTGGTTTTAATTTAAATTTAAAATTGAAATTATTTTTTTGTCACTCATAATAACCTATTACTTAGAATTTGTTATTTATACTACTATTTAAGGAGCTGCTCCTGTTTAGATCGGATTTTTTTTTGTAAAATATCATTTTCGTCCTTACACTATCACAAAAGTTCGTTTTTCGTCCCTAAACTTTCAAAAGTTCTATTTTCGTCCCTAAACTATCACAAAAGTTCGTTTTTCGTCCTTAAACTTTTAAAAGTTCTATTTTCGTCCCTAAACTTTCAAAAGTTCTGACGAAGTGCTGACGTGGCTTGACAGAGTGCTGATGTGAGAGGGACGAAAATCAATACGTTTGAAAAAGTTTAGGGACGAAAATAGAACTTTTGAAAGTTTAGGAACGAAAAACAAACTTTTGTGATAGTTTAGGGACGAAAATGATATTTTACCCCTTTTTTTTTTTTCCAAAATACTCTTATTTCTGTAGGTTTAAGTAGAGACAAAACTAAAGAATAATATGGTAAAACTATATCTTTTAACTCCCACTAAAACATTGCCAACAAAATAGGACTATTTTTTTGTGATAAATAAGACCACTCTCTAGTTAAACATTTTCAATTTTTTTTTTTAATAGAATTTGTTTTCCTTATTCCATGATCTCACGTTTGTTTGTTTGGTTTTTTTTTTTTTTTTTCCTTTCAAATATCTTCTTATTTATTTTGAATTTAAAGAAAAATTGCCAACAAAGTAGGACCATATTTTTGTGATAAATAGGACCACTCTCTTGGTTAAAAGTTACTATAACTTTCCATCTATATCCTTAAATTTAGCAAATTATCTATACTACTATTTAAGTTTCACGTACAATATTGCCTACAAAATAGAACCATTTTTCTGTTCATTTTCAAAATTCAATCTGTACTACAAATTTATTTTGTCATTTAAAAAAAAAATTATTTTATCACCATCTCTCATTTCACGGCAATGCCCACAACGCTATTTACCATCGGAAACCACCATTAACCTTCGACCACATGGGGCCATTTTTTGTCATCCACATCGGCGTTCAATGTCTCAACCTCAATCACCAGTGAACTAAGGTACGCACTCATTCAAGGACAACTATTAATATTTATGCTTTTTGCTCTTAATTATACAAATTCCTTTGCTTTCTGATTGTTTATTTTTTAAACAATGAATTGAGATGCAACAAAACTAAAAATCCTCTAAATCTGCCTTCAACAGTGCTTTGCTGACAATTTTTATTTACTTTTATGCTCTACTTTCCTTGAGATGATTTGGTGGTTGCAATAAAAAATGTTCTAAATTAGTAAATTCTAATTCTGATGTGGCAATATACATACTAGCCTTTGAGCACGTGCTCAAACTCCTAAGTTTTTTTTTTTGTAATTGAAAAATGTAGTAATTTTTAAGTAGAATAAATGTTCTAAATTAACTCTTACCCAAAAAAATAGAAGAACCTTACGCACGTGTTCAGAGACTAATAAAAATATTATAAATATAGCATTTCTCAAATTAAAAAAGTACCAAAATATTGACACAAACTGAATGGTTGAGAGGTAGATCTACATAAATTTACTATTCTTTCTTCATTACTTGCAGTGCAAGTTGTGGTAATAGCTACATAAAATATAATAGGACCACAAAAATTACACAATTTTTTACATAATTTGCCACGAAGCACGTTTTGAGTGGTGGGTCATAGCTCTACCCCCTCATAATTTGCGGCAAAAATTATTGTAATTTTTTTTTTCCAAAATACTCTTATTTCTGTAGGTTTAAGTAGAAACAAAACTAAAGAACAATATGGTAAAACTATATCTTTTAACTCCCACTAAAACATTGCCAACAAAATAGGACCATTTTTTTGTAATAAATAAGACCACTCTCTAGTTAAACATTTTCAATTTTTTTTTTAATAGAATTTGCTTTCCTTACTCCATGATCTCACGTTTGTTTGTTTGGTTTTTTTTTTTTTTCCCTTTCAAATATCTTCTGTGAGGCCTGTTATCTAAAAAGATATAGGAATCGTAGGAAATGGATTTGGGGCCCAACGGCCCAGTCCGAGGACATTCGCTTGTCCGAGGATGGTTACAGAGATGTGTTGTGATAGAAATCATATATACAAAGCACAAAATGTGGCCGATGATAGGGTTCGCCTCGGATACCATAGTCCGAGGTAGAGGTAACTACCTCTTTATCCAAGATACCCACAAGGTTGTATTAGAACGGGAAGAAGAATATAAGCCTCAGAAAAAACCGAGGAAGATAACAAATATCTCATAAAGTTGCTACCTCCACATTAAATGCTTTCCAGCTAACTCTCTGGCCGCATTAATGTGGAGGTGATACCTGAACAGTAACCAAGCAGCTTTATGGCTACTAAGCAAAAGTTCTGGGAGGTGTTGGATGGGAAAGAAAGGCGTTCTCAGGATAGAAACTACACGTGTACGGTGAGAATGGGAAAAGAAGGTAGTACATAACATGAAAGCAGGTGACATTAAGAGGGAACTTTTGGAAAAAAGAGGGAGGAGGAAGATGACTGAAGAAGAGACCCCTTAAAAACTAGCCGAGGAGAGTTGGTATCCTACAGTTAGCTTGAAGTATCCTTTACTACACTATAACTATGACTTTTTCTATGAAATAGAACTAGTCATTGTACCCATACTCTAAAAATTTATTGTTTGGGCTCGTTGGGCTAGAAACCCACCCTTTTTCTGGGTCCAATCCATTTGGAGTCCCTACAATTGGGGCCATCTGTGGGAAGAACTTGATCTATTCACAAGGAAGGGCAAGTGCAGTGTTTGTGATGGAAGGAGCACCGCAGCAACCAGTGGCTGGCCTACAACAGGTGGATGCTAATCCATACCAAGCAGAGTCTGGGGGCTCTCAGCATAGTAATCCGTTGGTAGTCCATAAGCATAGGGGGGATCGTGAGGGAAGTGTTCGAACCACTCACACAGATAGAAGTCAGTCTCAGGGGAAAAGCCATATTTCCCACGTAAAGAACGACAGGGACATGCAGCACGAGATTGACAAATTAAAGAGGGAGTTACGACATGAGCGACGGAAGCGTATGGCCCACAACTCTGGGCAATCTTCTGAGGAGTCAAATGACACCAGTTACAGGCGAAGGTCAAGAACTCCGCCCAGTGAGACCTTCTCGTATCATGAAGAGTATCGCCGTGAACGAAAATATAAGAGTCCACCTCGCCAGGGCCTAGGGAATGACGCCCTGAATAAAGCCTTGAGCCAAGTTTCCAAATCGCCCTTCACGCGACACATTGAGGATGCAAGTCTTCCTCGGCGGTTCAATCAACCTACATTCACCATTTATAATGGCCGAACAGATCCAGTGGAACATGTTAGCCATTTCAGTAAGAGAATGGCTATTCACGCCAGGGACGAGGCTTTGATGTGCAAGGTTTTCCCATCCAGTTTAGGGCTGGTGGCGATGAGATGGTTTGACGGTCTGAATGCGAATACCATTGATTCCTTTGAGAAGCTCACCCAGGCTTTTGACACTCGTTTTATCACCTGCAGGAGGGTTGTTCAACCCTTGGGATCGTTATTATCCATGTCTATGCGGGAGGGGGAAACCCTGAAGGCCTATTCTGAAAGATATTGGGAGATGTTCAACGAGGTAGACGGAGCTCATGATGACGTGGCCATTAATACCTTTAAGGAAGGCCTTCCAACCGAGCATGGCCTGAGGAAATCTTTGACTGGTAAACCTGTTACCAACGTACGTTAGCTTATGGATCGGATAGACAAGTATAGAAGAGTAGAGAAGGATCAGATACAAGGTAGGGGAAAGTCCAAAGCAGTCCCTCAAGAGAAGAGGGATTTTAGGTCAGACCGGTACAATAACAACCGACCTCGGAGGGACTTTGAGGGGCAATCTGGATCTGCCAACTCCCAGGCGGTTAATGCCGTGTTCCGAGAACCAGTGCAACGGGTTCTTGAGAAGATAAAAGATGAGTCATTCTTCAGATGGCCCTATAGGATGGCAGGGGATCCTGCGAAACGTAATCGAAACCTTTACTGCCAGTACCACCAAGACTATGGACATACTACTGAAGATTGCAAAAACTTGTGGGATCACTTGGAACAGCTGGTCCGAGAAGGGAAGTTGACTCAGCTTTTACATCATTCCAGCGGCCGAGGAGGCCAGGCAGGTTCAACATTTTGGGGGAACACTTCTTCAAGACCCCTTTTAGGCACGATAAAAGTTATATTTGCTGCCCCCGGGAAAACTGGGTCTTGCCCTTCCAGGGTAATGTCTGTGTTCCAGTGCTTGGATGAGGGCTCCAGTTCAAGGCCGAAGAGAGCCAGACTGAGCACCTCCCTGGTGTTAGGCTTTTCAAAGAAAGATAAGAGAGGAACCATACAACCACATGATGATGCTTTGGTGGTTACGATTAGGATTGAAGGGTATGATGTGAGAAGGGTGATGGTTGATGAGGGGAGTGCGGCCGAGGTTATGTATCCTGACCTATTTAGGGGATTGAATTTGAAACCCGAGGATCTGACAGCCTACAGCTCCCCACTGGTGGGTTTCGAGGGCAGGTCGGTCGTTCCAGTAGGAATGATTAGATTACCTGTGCAGGCTGGCTCAGAAGTGGTGAAGGTGGATTTTATTGTGGTGGATGTTTTTTCTCCATATACGGCTATTCTGGGTAGACCCGGTTGCATGCCTTGGGGGCCGTATCTTCCACTCTTCATCAGAAGGTGAAGTATCCCTCAGAAGGCCAGGTCTCAAAAATTTTGAGAAATCGGGTCATGGCTAGGCAGTGCTTGATAATGGCCATTCAACATTGGCCAGAAACAGATACTTCAGCCGCAGCCGAGGATGTCTTATAGTAATCAATGACTCAGGAAACCCACTTCAGCACGTCCGCTGGAGAAACAGAATGTGAGAATTTGGAGAGGGTGAGTGTTGGTGATGATCTAGAAAAGTACTTTCAGGTTGGAGCACAGTTACCTTTGTTGGAGAAGGAGCAGTTGGTTGAGGTCCTCGGGAGAAACGTTGATGTGTTCGCGTGGAATGCCTACGAAGCCTCGGGGGTGGATCCGGAGTTCATTTGTCATCACTTGAATGTCAATCTTTCCGTTATTCCAAAGAAACAGCCACCTCGGCGTCCGTCCCGGGCACATGTCGAGGCTATCAAAGATGAGGTGACCAAGCTCAAACAAGCAGGGGCTATCAAGGAGGCGTTTTACCCTCAGTGGTTGGCCAATACGGTCGTGGTGCAAAAGAAAAATGGAAAGTGGCGCGTATGTGTTGATTTCACGGATCTCAATAGAGCTTGTCCAAAAGACTCTTTTCCCATGCCCCGTATAGATCAGCTGGTGGATGCAACAGTAGGCCATCCTCGGATGAGTTTCCTAGATGCCTTTCAGGGCTATCATCAGATCCCATTGGCATTGGATGACCAGGAGAAGACTGTTTTTCTTACTCCTACTAGAAATTATCACTACAAGGTAATGCCCTTTGGCTTGAAGAACGCGGGGTCTACTTACCAACGGATGATGACGAAAATGTTTGAGCCACAGCTGGGCAAGAACATTGAGTTTTATATCGATGATATGGTTGTGAAGAGCAAGGTAGTAGCCGAGCATGTGACAGACCTCACCAACACTTTTGAGATTTTGAGGAAACACAAATTGCGACTGAACGCATCCAAGTGCTCCTTCAGGGTAGGCTCATGGAAGTTTTTGGGCTACATGGTTACTCACCGAGGGATTGAGGTGAACCCTGATCAAATTAGAGCCATAAGCAGTTTGCAACCACCTCGAAATCCTAATGAGGCCTAGAGGTTGACTGGGATGACCACCGCACTAAACAGATTCATATCCAGGTCGGCGGATAGGTGCAGGCCTTTTTTCCTACTACTCCACAAGTGGAGGGGATTCGAATAGACAAAGGAGTGCGCTCTGGCATTCCAGCAGCTTAAAGAGTATCTATCTCGGCCACCCATTATGTCTAGTCCTGAGGTGGATGAGGTCATTTTCTCCTACTTGGCGATAACCACTTACGCGATTAGTTTTGTTCTGATACGAGTAGATAATGGCGTACAACGGCCAGTTTATTATGTGAGCAAGTCTCTTCACGAGGCTGAAGTACGTATCTGCCTTTGGAAAAGGCCATTTTGGCAGTGGTGCACGCTACAAGGAAACTTCCCCATTACTTCCAGGCACATACGGTGGTCTTCTTAATTCAGTATTCGCTCAAAGCAGTACTTCGGAGTGCAGACTACACTGGCAGGGTTGCCAAGTAGGGCACAGTTCTAGGGGCTTTTAATATTAAGTATATGCCCCGTACCTCCGTGAAGAGCCAGGTTCTCGCCGATCTGGTGGCTGAATTTGCTGAAGGCCCTGAGGAAATAGAGACAAGCCCGCGTGGCATGGATGAAAAATCAGTTGGCCTCATCTCAACGCAACCTACTTTACCCTGGAAAGTGTATGTGGATGGTGCAGCAAATCTAAGGGGGTCAGAAGTGGGGCTAGTTCTAATATCTCCTGAAGAGGTAATTATCGAGAAGTCTTTGAGGCTAGAATTCTCAGCTACTAACAATGAGGCAAAATATGAGGCCGTATTAATGGGAATGATGATGGTTAAGAAGTTGGGTGGAAAAATAGTGGAGATGTTCTCGGATTCAAGATTGGTCGTTGGTCAGGTCAAAGGAGAGTTGGAAGCTCGTGACACCAGAATGCAGGGTTATTTGAGCCAGGTTAGGTGTATGCAAGCGGATTTTGAGTTTTTTGAATTATCTCATGTCCCTAGAAGTGGAAATTCCCATGCGGATTCATTGGCTACTCTTGCTACCTCCTCGGCGTAGAACTTACCCCGTATGATAATGGTTGAAGATTTAAACACACCAACCCCAGTGACAGGGGACTCGCTGCAAGTCAGTCAAATCAGCTCGGCCCGATGTTGGATGGATCCTATACTGTTGTTCCTCGAGAAAGATATATTGCCCGAGGACAAATCAGAAGCTGAAAAGATACGAAGAAAAGCTCCTCGGTTTTGGCTATCCGAAGACAAAAATTTATACAAATGCTCTTACTCTGGGCCATATCTGCTTTGTGTACATCCCGAGGCATCAGAAGCACTTCTAGAAGAGTTACATGAAGGGATCTGTGGGAGTCACACTGGTTGGACGTCTTTACCTCACCGGGCAATTACTCAGGGGTATTGGTGGTCAGTCATGCAAAAAGAAGCGCAGGAGTATGTTAGGAAGTGCGATCAATGCCAAAGGTTCGCACCGACATCCATCAACCGGGGGGAGTTCTTAATCCTCTTTCAAGTCCTTGGCCTTTTGCTCAGTGGGGCTTAGATATCGTTGGCCCTTTTCCTAAAGCTGTGGGAAATAAGAAATATTTGCTAGTTAGTACAGATTATTTTACAAAGTGGGTGGAAGCTGAGCCCCTGGCCAATATCAGGGACGTGGATGTCAAGAGGTTTGTTTGGAAGAACATTATCACTCGATTTGGGGTTCCTCAAGCTCTCATCTCGGATAATGGTCTACAATTTGACAGCAAGGCTTTTAGAAATTACTGTTCTGATCTGGGGATAAAGAACAGATATTCCACTCCGGCCTATCCACAGGGAAATGGACAGGCCGAAGCTGTCAATAAAGTCATAGTAGGTGGGCTTAAGAAGAGGCTGGATGACGCAAAAGGCAGATGTCCTCTGGACTTATCGAACAACACCTCGGCGGTCAACAGGGGAAACCCTATTCTCAATGACGTATGGGGCTGAGGCTGTGATTCCTCTTGAAACGGGCTTTCCAACGCTAAGGACTAGCGCATTCACCTCGGACGGGAATGATGAGCTATTGAAGAAGAGTTTGGACTTGATAGACGAGCGGTGAGAGAATGCAATGGTTCAATTGGCCTACTATCAGCAAAAGCTAAAGCAAGGTTATGATGCCAATGTCAAGTTGAGACCGTTACTCCTAGGAGATTTAGTGTTGAGAAAAGTCTTGGGAACTACCAAAAATTCAAACTGGGGAAAGTTGGGGCCTAATTGAAAAGGGTCATATCGTATCACATCTGTAGCAGGGGTAGGTGCTTATTACTTAGAAGATTTAAATGAAAAAACTGTACTTCATCCCTGGAATGTAAGCAATCTAAAGAGGTATTCTTATTGACAAGTTCTGTTTTACTTCCTTTTATAATTTGTCCTATCTCCGCAGAAATCTACTGAAGTATTAAACAGAAACTAAGTCATGTCAGGTCCTCGGGCCACAACTTAGTGGAAATTAATACACTATGAAATCTACTGAAGTATTAAACAGAAACTAAGTCATGTCAGGTCCTCGGGCCACAACTTAGTGGAAATTAATACACTATGAAATCTATTGAAGTATTAAACAGAAACTAAGTCATGTCAGGTCCTCGGACCACAACTTAGTGGAAATTAATACACTATGAAATCTATTGAAGTATTAAACAGAAACTAATTCATGTCAGGTCCTCGGACCACAACTTAATAAAAATTAATACACTATGAAATCTATTGAAGTATTAAACAGAAAATAAATCATGTCAGGTCCTCGGACCACAACTTAGTGGAAATTAATACACTATGAAATCTATTGAAGTATTAAACAGAAACTAAGTCATGTCAGGTCCTCAGACCACAACTTAGTGGAAATTAATACACTATGAAATCTCTTGAAGTATTAAACAGAAACTAAGTCATGTCAGGTCCTCGGACTACAACTTAGTGAAAATTAATACACTATGAAATCTGTTGAAGTATTAAACAGAAACTAAGTCATGTCAGGTCCTCGAACCACAATTTAGTGGAAATTAATACCCTAGGACTTCAATTGAAATATTGCACAGAGACTAAGATGTGATAAATTGTTTATACGACAAATTTAGTGGTAGCCAGTGCTTCTTAGATGGGGTCCGTGCAACTAAACTTGTGTATCAAAGCAAACTCCATGAGCATCACTTAAAGCATTGTAAAGTGTTGAGTGCCTCCCGGGGTTAAACGCGTAGAACGCTATCTCAAGTATGGACACTTCTTAATGAATTTAAAACAAGCCTGTCTACGGCAAGTTCGCTGCTATAGTCTGTTTTGATTCCTGATTAGCATATTTAACGTTAAATTTTCCATTATAGTGTCAGATTTCATTCCTCTATAACCAAGGATCATGTAAAAATGAAAACATTCGCACGAGAAATTATTCATGTGATAAACAAAACCACAACATCTCATGTAAATTTGAAAAGGGAAATGCATAATACAAGTAGAAATGTCCTTAACAAGTTAAAAAAAAAAGAAGAGAAGGAAAAATAAAGGAAAGATTGACTACATCAGTTATTTGTTTAACTTGATCTGGAGCTTAGGCTGAAAGGCTTTGCCAGTGGCCACGAGAGGAACATCTTTCTCCTTTGCCTTTGGATCTTCTCCAACAGGTAAGGTGGTTGAGGCTAGGGCTTGCTCAAAGCTTTGTGAAGCCATTCCTTCCTTAGGCCCTTCTGGTCCTTTATCCGAGGAGATGCCCTTGGCAACTTCAAGCACTTCAGTTTGCTTTTGCTGATTGAGAGAGGAAGGGGCCTGAGTGTGAGCTTCCTTGGCTGATTCGATGACTGTGGAGGGTGCCTTTTCTGGTTGAGCAGAAGGACCTAGGGCTCAGATAGCTGGGGTGAAATAAATGTTTTCAGGCCTTCTAAACTCGGATGAAGTCTCTACCCCAGCCCGGTTGAGAGCTTCTCCCCAAGTCAGAGCACAGTATGCTCGGCAAACGACAGGCACCTCAGCTCGGAAACTTTCCTCGGTTTCAGCAACGCCAACATCATAGCCATGTTGCTCAGTTGTGTCTCTTTCCTTTTCAACCTCAGCTTTTGCCTTTTCAGCCTCGGCCTTAACTTGTTCAGCGTGATCTCTAAGTCTTTGGGCTTCCTCTAGTTGTTTCTGCTGAGATGATATCTGTTCCTTGGGCATTAGCGTCACGCAAGAGTTTCCTCTGGTCCTCGGCTTGCTTTTGAGCGTTATCCAGAGCTGAATCAGCAATCTTTCGAGCATGCTCTTCCTTGGCTAACTTTTTCTTTAGTTGCACATTAGTTTGTTCAGCCGCATTGAGTGTGTGCACAGCTGTGGCCCTCTTTTTCTTCTCATCATCAATTTGCTGGTAGCAAGAATTGGTTATCTCCTCCAGCCTGAAAGTGGCTTGAACAGCCTAAGAGAAAAGGAATTAGAAGTGCAATACTTGAAGTCTAGTGTAAAGGAAAAATAGTAATAATAAAGCAGTAAAGACATCCTACCATGCCCAAGTATCTTTTCGCATTTTGAAAAACTTCGTTCATCTTCAGTTTCCTTAGTTCGGCCATATCCTTGGGGAGGAGGAGAGTTTTCTCTAAAACTGAGGCGACTTGGAACCCAATCCCACCATTAAAGTCCCCGATCGAGGCATCTTCCCTCAGAGGCTCACCACTAAGCATGGGAGTAGGGAGCCAGGCTTTAGGTTCCGAGGACTGAATGGTTGCCCTTTCCGTCACACGTTGAGACCCGTGGGTAACTTTTTGCTACTTCGCAGCTCGTTGGTCCTCGGCTTCATGGGTCGGGCGAGATCTCTCAGCCTCCATCACTCCTTTATCTTTCGGCTCTCTCCTCCTCTTTGGGTCACTAGGTTCAGTCCCATGTGGTTGGGGTGGCTGAGAAGGAGGAGGAGGGGGGAGACTGGGTTGAGTTGACTTCTCTGCAACTCCTCTCCCAGGTTGGCCTTCGATTACATCCTTCAAACTCCTTTGGCTTCTCCTTTGAATGCCCATGTCTTCAGAATTTGCCTCGGGTGATTGAGGTTGGTTGAAAACCTCAAATTCGTCTACAGAATCTGATAATTCTACAACTTCTCCTGAAGTCTGTTCTTTTTCTTCTTCTTCTTCTTCTTCTTCCTCCCTTTCTTTCTCTCCTTCCTCCTTCACTTCACGAGGAGTGGAATGTGATGACGAAGCTCCTACAGAAAGAGTGGCCTCAGGTAACGGCTGAGTGAAAGGAGTTCCCTCAGGAATCGGAACACCCTCGGGAATGATGAATCCCTCGAAGGCTACACTAATACGGTGAAGTCGAGGATCTTTGGCCTTTATCACGCACTTGGGAACTTGAAACGTCTTGGAAATTGGCTTGTACCGAAGGATTTGTGGGCCACTCTCAGTTGTCCGTCCGATGGGTTTACGTACACCTCGGACCTCAGGATTCTGTCTAAACTTCCCTGTTAACCAGTCTGAGTTGAGGTTTGGTGGCACGCCTGTCTGCGAAATCATTACAGCAAAAGAAAAACTTTGTCAGAAACAGAGGTAACACGAATTGAAGAACACAATTCAGAGTATAGGGGCTCATAGCCCAAAAACCCCACCCGGTGTTCCCTCTTTAGTCGGACAGTGCAAACCATCATGCCATTCCCCAGAAAAAATAAGAAAATCGTCTTTTAGGCCCTTGTTCGATAAGGGGAGACATTGAATCAACCTTACTTCAGGGAACCTAGATTTTAGATAGTACCCCTGACCCTTTAAATGATTGAGATTGTACACCCAATTCACATCGTGATGGGTCAGACCTAGGTTCATCTTGGCATTTAGGACTTCTATACTCCCAAGTACTCTGAACATATTTGGGGCACATTGAGTGGGGGATAACCTAAAAAACCTAAGGTAACTCCTGGTAAGGTTACCCATAGGGATAGTCATCCCCCCTTCTATAAAAGCGATCATCAGGATAACCACTTCCCCAGTTTTCGTATCATTTAACCATATTTTTGTGGAAGCATATCTCATACCCACCGTGGGGGGAATCCTATACTTGGCTCTAAATGCCTCTATTTGCTCCTCGGAATCAACTAGATGCTTGAACCTACCCATTTCCTAACAGTTCTGAAGAAAAATAGACGAAGAAGATGGAAAACTAAAGTGGGTTAAAGAAACTTATAGGTTTTGAAAATGAGCTCCTTGGATAGACTCTTAGTATTTATGAGAGCGTGGAGTAGTGAGAGAGAGAGGCAGGTTCAATGAATATGCACTGAGACGGTGCGATTTTTGTAACTGAAAAGAAAGTTGATTTGAAAAGCTCTTTATAGTGGCGCAGAAATTGTAAGCGGGAAAAATCTCGCCCATAAATGTTGAAAATCCTCCACCGTTGGATTCACATCTTACCATTAAACGTGGGGGACGAAGGGGCCGTCATCATTTAATGAGGGCATGCCCCTGACGCCAAAACGTCAGGTGCGTGCCTTGGGCAGATAGAAAGACGCTCTGAAGGCTAAGAAAATCCGCAAAGAATGTGAGGGTGGGATATCAAAATCTCCTTTTTTTCGAGGTAGCAAAAAGCAAGATTTTGAGGGGCTATTGTGGGGTCTGTTATCTAAAAAGATATAGGAATCGTAGGAAATGGGTTTGGGGCCCAACGGCTCAGTCCGAGGACATTCGCTTGTCCGAAAATGGTTACAGAGATGTGTTGTGATAGAAATCATATATACAAAGCACAAAATGCGGCCGAGGATAGGGTTAACCTCAGATACCATGGTCCGAGGTAGAGGTAACTACCTCTTTATCCAAGATACCCCACAAGGTTGTATTAGAACGGGAAGACGAATATAGGCCTCAGAAAGAACGGGGGAAGATAACAAATATCTCATAAAACTGCTACCTCCACATTAAATGCTTTCCACTAACTCTCTGGCATCATTAATGTGGAGATGATACCTGAACAGTAACCAAACAGTTTTATGGCTACTAAGCAAAAGTTCCGAGAGGTGTTGGATGGGACAGAAAGGCGTTCTCAGGATAGAAACTACACGTGTACAGTAGGAATGGGAAAGAAAGGCAGTATATAACATGAAAGCAGGTGACATTAAGGGGGGACTTTTGGAAAAAAGAGGGAGGAGGAAGATAACTGAAGAAGAGACCCCTTAAAAACTAGCCGAGGAGAGTTGGTATCATATAGTTAGCTTGAAGTATCCTTTACTACACTGTAACTATGACTTTTTCTATGAAATAGAACTAGTTCTTGTACCCATGCTCTAAAAATTTATTGTTTGGGCTCGTTGGGCTAGAAACCCACCCTTTTTCTGGGTCCAATCCATTTGGAGTCCCTACATCTTCTTATTTATTTTGAATTTAAAGAAAAATTGCCAACAAAGTAGGACTATTTTTTTTGTGATAAATAGGACCACTCTCTTGGTTAAACGTTTTTAATTTTTTTTTTAATAGAATTTTCTTTCCTTACTCCATGATCTCACGTTTGTTTGTTTGTGTTTTTTTTTTTTTTTTTTTTCCAAATATCTTCTTATTTATTTTGGATTTAAAGAAAAAAAAATACTCCTATATTTGTTTTTTGGAAAGCAAAAAACACTCCTATTAAAAAACTATTACTATAACTTTCCATTCATATCGTTAAATTTAGCAAATTATCTATACTACTATTTAAGTTTCACGTACAATATTGCCTGTAAAATAGAACCATTTTTCTGTTCATTTTCAAAATTTAATCTGTACTTCAAATTTATTTTGTCATTTAAAAAAAAAATTATTTTATCACCATCTCTCATTTCATGGCAATGCCCACAACGCTATTTACCATCGGAAACCACCATTAACCTTCGACCACATGGGGCCGTTTTTTGTCATCCACATCGGCGTTCAACGTCTCAACCTCAATCACCACTGAACTAAGGTACGCACTCATTCAAGGACAACTATTAATATTTATGCTTTTTGCTCTTAATTATACAAATTCCTTTGCTTTCTGATTGTTTATTTTTTAAACAATGAATTGAGATGCAACAGAACTAAAAATCCTCTAAATCTGCCTTCAACAGTGCTTTGCTGACAATTTTTATTTACTTTTATGCTCTACTTTCCTTGAGATGATTTGGTGGTTGCAATAAAAAAGGTTCTAAATTAGTAAATTCTAATTCTGATATGGGAATATACATACTAGCCTTTGAGTACGTGCTCAAACTCCTAAGTTTTTTTTTTGTAATTGAAAAATGTAGTAATTTTTAAGTAGAATAAATATTCTAAATTAACTCTTACCCAAAAAAATAAAAGAACCTTATGCACGTGTTTAGAGGCTAATAAAAATATTATAAATATAACATTTCTCAAATTAAAAAAGTACCAAAATATTGACACAAACTGAATGGTTGAGAGGTAGATCTACATAAATTCACTATTCTTTCTTCATTACTTGCCGTGCAAGTTGTGGTAATAGCTACATAAAATATAATAGGACCACAAAAATTACACAATTTTTTACATAATTTGCCACGAAGTACGTTTTGAGTGGTGGGTCATAGCTCTACCCCCTCATAATTTGCGGGAAAAATTATTGTAATTTTTTTTTTTTTTTTTTTTTGGCATGTTCCCAGACGTTGTTCGTGACTTCCTCGAGGTAGGTTCGTTACTTGTAGTCGTTGGCGAGCTTTATTTATGAGTGTGGTCGAAGATTTGCTTTCAGATTGGCATGTGGGACCCAGTCTACGGAGAAGCAAATCTGAACCGTAGGATTGGCATCGTGTGGGACCCGAACCGACCCGAATAAGCGCGTTGAAGTCACAAGAAGATGCTGGGCAGCTGAGACAGTTGGACCTGGTTGTTTCTTGTTTGCCTTTTTCCTTTGGGAAATGTTACCAGCACTGTCTCGTGCTTGTTAATATTTTTTTTTTTGTGTTTTATTTAAAAAAAAAAATTTGTCAAAAGAAAATAAAAAAAAAGGCCAAAAACTGAAAAATTACTAAAAACTAAAAAAGTTATCCTGGAAATTATCCAAGAATGTGTTGTTAACCGGCACCCCCTTTTTCTTTTTGCTTCCGTAAAGTAAGTATTTATTTTTATTTTTTTTTAAACCCAAAAAAATAGAACTCTTTGCATTAATGTCCCAAAAAGTGATTAGCAAAAGTAGAAAGAAAGGGAGTTTTAAATGTTACAACAAAGTATTGATTAATGTCCGTCGGTGATCCCTATTTTCCTATTTTGAAGTATTTCTAATACAATAATCAGTGTAAAAGTTTTAGGCACGTGGCTAACTAGCATTTGATAATTACCAACTTGTTTTTAATATTTAATTGCCAAAAGGAAAAATAATAATAATAATAATCAAAGTATCTATCAAGTTTTATAAAAAGCTAACAAATGCAAAACTCCCTCTTTAAGTTTCATCATTTTTCATTTCGAAAGTCATCTGTTAATGGGCGGTTAGTTTTTCCCGTTAACTCTTTTTTTACAAAAAAAAAAAAAAACCAGTTAAATGTGCAAACAAGTATTTGTTCAGTTTGGGCTTCCATTCGATGGTTCTTCACTTGTCCTTGTTCTTTTGATCCACCTGCACACGTGTCCAACCCGAAATAAGGATCGGAAACATCAATGGGTTCGGAGTCTTGAGAGGAGTTTCCGGTGCAGTGTGGCGATAAGATAATTTGTTGAATTTGTGTGTTTAATGAAATCTGGTTGAGCATGTCCAGGTTAAGGTCAGATTGGGAGTAATTGGAAGTGGAATTGGAATAAGGGAGAGTGAGAGTGAGGAGAATGGAGAAGAGGTACCTTTTGTTGCGGAGGAAATGGTGGAAATGCCTTCGTATTGTGCTGATTGGAAATCGTGTATACTAATGTTGAAGGTAGAAGGAGCTTGAGTAACTTGAGCTGGAGGAGAATAATGTAGAAACTAAATATAAAACAAATATTTAGTTGGCTTTCTGTTTGCACATTTAATTGGCTTTTTTTTAATTAACTTTTTTTCTAAAATTAAGAAATAAATATAAAAAAAATGAATATAAAAAAAATGTTAAAATACAAAACTAACCCTCTAAATTTAACATTTTATTATTTCAGTAATCTAAATTTGAGTTTTGTCATTTCAGTCCGCTAAGTTTTGAGTATAGTCAATTCAGTCATCCGTTAAGTCTTCTATTAAATGCTGCTGTCTACTTACAAAAATAATGCCATTTTGGATCTCTCTCTCTCTCGTTGCAAGCAATATTTTAGTGCGAACAATGGGTTATATGGAGAATTTGTTTTAAAATTTTTAAAGTGACCTACATTTTAGATTTTTCCATATGTAACCCTATTTAATTTGATTAGTATATATGTGAGGACATTTTGAACCTTTTAAAAAGTGAAACCAAAAAACTGTATCCCTTAATAATAGTATAAATGTCACAAATTATCTTCATGAAATTTATTATTTTCCTCATTTGACCCTATTATTTGACAATTTTTAAATTTCTCATGAGTAATGTGTGATTATTATTTTCCTAATAACTCTATTATTTGAAGATTTTAAATTTATTATGATTAATGAGTGAATATTTTGGACCATTTAAAAGGTGGATACTAACCAATACCTTTATAGCTCAATTGGTTGGCATCTCCTGGTGTTTTCATGACTTTTAGGATTTAAATCCCTCTCCATTATTGAAACTATTAAATTACCAAAAAAAAAATGGAAACTAAAAATTGTATTATCCTTATAGATGATTGAGTTGAGATATCAAGTTCCATTTTATTTTATTTTAATAGATGATTGAGTTAAAATATACATTAACCTTGCTCTAAATGAGAGAGTAAGAGAGAGAGAGAGTTAAAACAATACGTAATGCTATTTTCATTTTTATATATTAATTCATTTTTGAAACTTATTATATTTCTTATTCTTAAATGGTGAACATTTTTAATTTATATTTTGGCCTTTCTTTTGTTTATTATACGTCGAAACAGTATAAATAGTCTTTCAATTTTCATGCATTAATTTAGTGAAAGTACAAAGTATTGATTAACCAAAACCAAAAAAAAAAAAAAAAAAAGTCTTTATGTCCCAAAAAGTAATTAGCAAAAAGAGAAAGAAAGCCAGTTGGATTACAACAAAGTATTGATTTATGGGGAGTTCCAATTAACTTGACCTTAAAATCTTTGATGGTTGGATAAGAGATTTGGAGTTTAATTTTTGTCTATACTAAAAAACCAATTGGTGTTTTGATTTAATGATAAATAACTATTATAAAGAGTAAACACCATTGATTGAAATTCTCTAAAAAAAAAACATATTAATTAATGCCCATTAATTATCTTTGTTTTTCAATTTTGAAATGATTTCAAATATAATAATCAATGTAAAAGTTTTGGGCACGTGCCTAGCATGGCATTTGAAAATCATCAACCTTTTTATATTTAATTTCTAGAAGAATTTTTTCTTTTTTAGAATTAGAATATCTATCAAGTTTGATAAAATGGACTCTATTATAACCCCTCTTATATAAATTAATAATAATTTTTAGGACATTATAAGTTGTCTCAATTTTTTATTTTGTAAAAAGGTTGGCTTATTTCTATTATCCCTCAAGCCAAATTAGAACTTTGTGACTCTTTGCAATGGTTAGCAGATTCTTTTAGATTATTTGGGTACAGTAAAACCAACTTCTTGTGTATAAGTTTATTATTAATAAAAGAATAATTAGTTAAAAGATAACTTTTTAGTTTTTGGCTAAATTTCAAGTTGCATCTCCTAACTTTGCCTAAAATTCAATTTAGTCCCCTAACTTTCAATTTTGTTCAATTCAATTCCCCTATTAGTCTCTCTCATGTCATTAACTTTCAACCTTATCCAATACAAAACCATTTCACTTTAGGGGATTCTTAACAACTTAATTTTAACACAGACTAATGGAATGACTCCATTTTGAACAAAGTCGTTTCTTTTAAAAAAAAATTAAACGAAGTTGAAAATTTAGAGGATAGAATTTAATGAAAGTGAAGTTAGAAGACTTAATTAAATTTTAGGCAAATTTAGAGGGTGCAATTTGTACTTTAATTTTTTTTTTTTTGGTCACTGGATTGTTCAAGCCAACATTTTTAATTTTTAATCTGCCTCGTATCGTGTTAAATTGTTCATGGCTTGAATCCAGAACCAAAAAGAATATCAATGGAGCAATCTTTTAAAAAAGGTAATATTAATGATGATAGTGCAGTTTGGATAAGTTTTGGCCTCCGATGTGGAAGGCTTCGAAGCATCCATCTATTGAAGCTCTCTTTGACTATTAAACATGGGGATATTGTTGTCTCTGTGTGTGTGTGTATATATATATATATATGTATATATACATTGATAAGTTGTAATAATGATGTTTCAGTTTGGAGTATATTATTTCATAAAGTGAAATTTTAAGTTTTGGAATTTTCTAAGAGAAATTCGAAATTACGTATTTTTGATTGGTCGAAGTTTTTGCTCGATCGATCAAAATAATGAGGAAAATTATTCTGGAGTCTCCTGGTTCGATCAATTCTCGATTCATGTTCGATCGATCGAAAATAGCCTTCGATCGATGCTCGATTCCTTTCGATCGATTGAGACTCATAAAACTAAATTTTCTGCAGAATTTTCTAATAACTGTTATGAATGTTTGAAAATGTTTCAAGCCTTGTAAACAGTTTTATGAAACATTTTAACTCTCCATATGTGTCTTTTGGTGAAATAAAATCCTATGGGTATAAATAGAGGCATATGTTTACTTGAAAGATATATTTTCTCTTCCCAAAAAGTTAGTTACAAAGAAACACAAGAAATCCTGTGATCATTCTCCATAATTAATGTCTGTAGAACCCAACAATTTGGTTATATCTTGGGGACAAGTTTGTAGTAACTCTTTAGCAACAAGAGTGTGGGAGCAAATATTGTCTAAGAATAATAAATTTGTGCATCCAAGTTATCTATTTTCTCTTTTTGTGTTAACCGTGTTCTTCCATTATTACTTTGTGTATTATCCTCAACAAATAAAACTATACCATTCACACCTCTTAATGGTTGATGACGCATAGTCACAGGAAAGTTTGAAACTAATTTATTCAAAAGGCCCAAGAAGATCAATTTTTAGGCTGGGATGTAATGAATAGTGTAGGGTCAAGATTTGTAGCCTAAGTCCAAAAGATGTGGGATGTGAGCCCAATAAACCCAATAAGCCCAATACAATGAATTTGTAGAGAGTGGGTGAAAGAGCTGGGCTGTTTGTGAACTCAACAACAGTTAATCAAAATTCTACCAAATGAATAAGTACAAAAACACACTTGAAACTTGAATAAACTGATGTCCGAGTAGATAAATTATAGTTTGAAAGGCTAATACCACTCTTAAAGCTACAGTAAATTTTCCTTCTTCTTCTCTTGTTCTTTTTTCCAATCCCCCTTCATGAGAAGTCTCTTACATTGATATAGTTTTCTTTTAAATCATCTTCATCGTACACTTGTTCTTCATCTAAACATTCACTTGAGTACACGTCCCATCAGGTATCTTCTTTGGTTCTCCATGAGTGGTGGTAGTTGAGATTGCACTGTTCAGGGGTCTTCTCCACATAAATGCGGCCAAAAAGTTGCTGCAACATATTAAATGCGGTGGTAGCAGCTTTTCTTTAGATATTTCTCTATTCTTATCATCTTTATACATGCATAAAGTTCATCCTTATCGTTAGAATTTCCTAGAAGTTCACCCAAACTGCCCAGGTATTTGCTTGACCGATATTCTTTAAATCCGAAGAAAATGCACTCCTCGGACTATATTCTTTATCATTTTCTCACGTGATTCTCCACTATAAGGCTTTTCTCAATTCTTAACACTTCATCGGACATACTTATATTCTCAAATGGGGCCCAAGGCCCAATATACGCTTTTGGGCTTTTACCCCCACAAATATTATGAACATTTATATATGCTTAGTCCAGGAATAAATGTTAGACAAAGTTTTCGTAGTTAAGAATATGCTATCCCTGTCCAAGAGAGCCTGTGAATTAATTTGAAAAGTAAAATCTTGAAGATTCTCAAATCGAATAAAATTAAAAACATAAAAAAAAATACAAAATGAATGCTCATAAGTTTCAGTAGGATGATCCTCTATGTTTAACATTCAGGCATAGCCGCAACAAAAGCCAAAATGGTACATTGCTATTAGAAAAAGAAAACAGAGAACACTAACAAAAGAAGAAACATGAAAATGAGAACAGTTTGGCTAGTGAGAATCATCAACCCATCAAATATGAATTTTCAATTGAAATTTCTTACCAATTCCCAAACATAAAAAAATGAAACTGTTAACTTAATAGTACAGAAAAACTTTTGACAAGTTCTATCTCAAACAATAAAAGAAGATGTAGTCAAATGGAACTATTCATTTTGATTATTTATAATTCCCTCGCAGCAAATTAAAATTTGTTTGACTTTAGTAATAGCAAGTGGCTCGGAAATTCTTGAATTGTTGCAAAGTCAAACATTCTTATTCAAATAAATCATGATAAGGTAGCCGGTGGGAGCTGATCGTTAAGCAAGAATCATTCATTTAGATACTTCAATATATCCCTTTCTAAGTTTTTTTTTTTTTTTTTTTGAGAATGATATCCCTTTCAAGTTGATGGGAAAATGATACAAAAAATAGATGAAAGATAAATTATCCTTTAGACTTGAGGTCCAGCTAAACATAATTATCCTTTAGATTATGTCATTTACACCTCGTGATGATTAGTTGTGATAAAGTAATAAATGAAAGATAAGCATAAGCTTTAGCTGAAATGTTGGCCACAAGCTACAATTGCTGAGCAAGGTTTTCAGACTCGGACCGTTCATTGAACTGTAAAAAGAAGAGGTTCAAGGTTTTTGAGGTCGAACCGTAATGACGTTATAATTAATTTAATAATTATTTTAAATATATATATAAATATTAAATTAGTAAAAAATAGAAAAATTAACTAAAATAGTCCAATTAAAACTATAAATCCATATTTTAACTATGTCTAATATATCCATCTATAGCCCAAATATGAAATATCTATCCAATAATAATAATAACCATTTTTTTATAAAAAGAAAATTAAAAGCATTAGATTGTCTTTCTAAGTTCCACTTTCCAATGCTCACGTGACTAGCTGTCTAGCTCGCATTCACAAACCTAAAAAAGCACTAGAAACAAAAGTGAATGAAATTAAAGGAAGAGATAAAAAAGCAATACAAACAAAAGCAGATGAAGAAAGAATTGTGATGTTATATCCACAATATTTGTCGCAATATTTTTAAAAGAATCATATCAAAATCTTATGTGAAAAATTGTTACTAGTTCTAATTTGAAATCACTACTGAAATTATTTTTTTACTTACCAATATTAGCTAATAACAATCTACTACTTAAAATTTATTGTGAAAATATTGTGGTAGTATTTCTTAATTGCCATTTCTTAATATTAAATATCACACTTTTGAATCAAAAAAAAAAAAAAAAAAAAAACCACACCGATTACATAAAAAAAATAAAAATAAAACTAAGGATAAAGACCACCACACATTTTCATACGGACCCAATTTATTACTCAACTCTCACCCACACCTTTACTTCACAGTTATCACTTATCCTTCTCACATATTCACATCAGGCTTTCTCAAAAAAAAAAAAAAAAAAACATATTCACATTAGAGAAAAGAGAAGAGAGAGAGAGAGAGAGAGAGAGAGGAGAATTTGAAGCGACGTCGGTGGAGATTGAAGGCCGGTGGAGATCGAAGGCCTCGTCCGCCACCCCACCGCCGTTCGTCCTCCTCCCAACCACTAGATTGGGTCAGATCGGATTGTTCTTCCTTTTTCTTTTTTCTTTTTTCATTTTTTTTTTTCATATTTGCTTGTTTAGATTCAAATTTATTGTAAGAATTGGATTTTGTTTTGTGTTTTGTGTTTGGATTATGTGAGACGTTTTTTGAGAGTGAAGCAAAGAGACTGAAACAAAGATTAGATGTTTTCTGGTTCAGATTCAAAGGGAACCGTGAGAAGCGGTCTGAATCCGGTTCTCAGAACCGTGCAGTTGAACCGTAGTTTGAACAGTTCCCTGCTTTTTTGGCATAGACCGGTTCTTATGCCTAAAAGAACCGTGATTGTGAGAGGTTCACGGTTTTTCCGGTCGGACCGTACGGTCCGGTGCGGGTTTCAAAACCATGCTGCTGAGAGAGGACAAGATTATAATACAAAACGTGGGAAAAAAAAAACCTACAAATTTCATTCTGAAATTATGAGTGTGGGGCCGGATGGTCCAAAGATACTCATCCGCATATGTATTGGGCCCAAGGCCCAAACTGAGGACGAGAACATGTCCGAGGACAAACACGTGGTGTCATAGAGGCCCACAGTTGTAGGCAGAAAAGACAGTGTTGCTCGTAACAATTTAGGAAACTATGCCGAGGACAAACCCTTCCTTGATTAACCAAGGCCGAGGTACAAAGAAGTGTTTTACCAACAAATGCAACCTTCCATACCATTCCATATGAGAAGATAAGTACTACAAGTGAACAAGACAGAACGTGATCATGTAGTATCTCCAGAGAAAGCTGCTACTTCCATATTAAATGTACTGCAGCAGCTAACTCTTTAGCCGCATTAATGAGGAGGTGATATCTGAACAGTGTGTTTCAACCTTACAGCTACTGCATCGTGACTTAGAGAGGGTGGGCTGATGGGACAATTATCAACACCAACCTTCTGGCATGCACTTGTAAGGTGGGAAGGAAAAAGAAGGAAAGTATAAAAGAAGATGGGGGCAACAAGAATTTTGGGGGGGGGGGGGGGGGGGGAGAGGATTGTAGGATAAAACATTGTAGCATTCAGGAACCAAACTTGTAATCTGATTTAAGAATAATATACAAGAACAGATCACCTTGAATCTTGCCGATGACGATTTTTCTTCAATACAACCTTATTTCTTTTCATCTTCTTATCATTTGAATCTATTCTAACGTCTGTTTGATCAACTAAAGCCCAATTTTCTAACTCATTGGTCCTTGCAATGAGGAAGTGTGTAAATACCATTAGCATGTGTTTTTTTTTTGGAAATTAATAATATTATTATTCATTGTGTACTATACTAGGTTTTCTTTTTTCAAGGTATATGGCAGTTTTATGAATCACTTCTAAAATATAAACTTAATATTTTATTAGTATATAACTCGTGCATATGCATAGTTCAATTAAAAATAATCATAATTATACACATACTAAATTATACCTAGTGCATGTGTTCAAGGTATATGTGTGTTTTTTTTTTTGGAAATTAATAATATTCTTATTCTTACCTCTAATGCATGAAAAAACATGACTCATAATAGGGTTTTCTATTTTCTAGGCAGATGGTAGTTTTATGAACCACTTCTAAAATATAAACTTCATATTTTTATGAGAAGGAATTTAAATATTAAAATATAAACTATATAATAAAAATTTAATTCACTCACTATGCGGGATTTATGCCTTTTGATGGAATAAAAAAGTCTCAATTGTAGGGCATGTGGGCCCAGAATTGGACCTAAGTGCCACAGAGTGTACGAGTAGATTTTGACTATTTGGGCCTGTTTTAGATTTTGGGCTAAATTTTTAGCTGAATGAATTTGAATAGATCTGGGCTGACTTGATCAGCTGGATCGTGTGGTAAACTGGGTTTAATTGGATTTAGGGCCAAACATTTTATGAGTGAATATTTTGGAACATTTAAAAGGAGGAGATTAAGTCAATAGCCTTGTAGTTAAATTCATTAGCACATTTTGATGTTTCCATGATATTTAGGGTTCAACCGGTCTAGGCCTTTCAAATTCCAACGGTTTTGGCGGTCTGATATAACATTCCCTAAGGTGATGGAGGATGTGTGGGGGCGGATTCCGAGTCTTACTGAAGCTATTGATACCTTCCAGTGTGAAGCTACGGCTTGGAATAAATTGCATTTTGGGAATATTTTTACAAGGAAGAGGAAGATTATGGCAAGGCTGAATGGGATACAAAGTGTAGTAGTAGCTCCCTTTTGGACATTGAGAACAAACTTTTGAAGGAGTTGGATGTGGTGCTTGGGCAAGAGCAAGAGTTGTGGGCTCTTAAATCGAGAATCAACTGGATGGTTCAAGGAGATAGAAACACTGCCTTCTTTCATGTGTCAACCTTGGTTCGACGGAAGAGAAATCAAATTTTGGCCATTAAGAATGGAGCTGGAGAATGGCTGTATGCAGAAGCAAAGATTATGGATTTTATTATGAAGGGTTTCAATGACATTTATACCTCATCCATAATCTCATCAAACAGAATACAGTCAGATTTTTCTCAGTGGTAAGCCCGGCTTTAAGAAGAGGAAAAAGAGAGCTTAGGAAGCTCGGTGACGGAAGATGAGATTAAGGCAGGCCTCTGGTCCCTTAAGGCCTTTAAAGCCCCAGGATCGAATGGTCTGCATATGGGATTTTTTCAACACTTTTGGCCTTCAATGGGGCATTCTGTGGTGGAGGAAGTTAAGAAGATCTTTAGGGAAAGGAAAATGTTGAAAAAGCTTAATGAAACTCACATTGTCCTCATCCCTAAAATCCAGGGACCAGAGACTCTTGGGAACTATCGGCCAATTAGCCTCTGTAATACGACTTACAAAATAGTCACTAAAATCATAGTGGCTAGGCTTAGGCCATACTTGGGGAACCTTATTTCGCAGCTGCAATCTGCCTTTGTGCCCAGACGAAAAGGGATTGATAATGCCATAATAGTTCAGGAACTTGTTCATACCATCAGCAAGAAGAAGGGGAAAGTGGATTACATGGCCATCAAGATAGACCTGGAAAAGGCGTACGATAAACTGGAATGGAGTTTTATAAGAAGGATGCTAATCAAAATTAATCTTCCCACCAACCTTGTAGAACTTATTATGAGCTGTGTATCTTCGGTTACTACCTCAATCCTCTTCAATGGCAGCCCTCTTGATCCAATTTTGCCGTCCCGGGGAATAAGACAAGGTGATCTTCTTTCTCTGTATATCTTTATTCTATGTGTGGACTACCTCATCCAACTCATTGAAGGGAAGTGTAATAACAAGTTGTGGAGTCCGGTGAAAGCGTCTAGAAGTGGGCTGGCTTTTTCGCACCTAATGTTTGCGGATGATCTTGTGCTTTTCGCAAAAGCGGACCTCTTAAATTGTTCCATTATAAGAGATGTATTGGATGAGTTTTATGCGGTGTTAGGTCAAACCATTAGTGAATCTAAGTCTAAGGTATACTTTTTGCCAAACGTGGATTAAGACTCTAGAGAATCATTGAGCGATATCCTTGGTTTTGTGTCTACCCCGAATTTGGGGAAGTATCTTGGAATCCCTATAAAGCATCCAAATTCATCATCTCAAGAATTCAATTTTATCTTGGATAGGGTAAAGGGGAAATTAGCGGGGTGGAAGGCTAATCTTTTGTCGTTGGCTAGAAGGGCAATGTTGGTCCAAACTTCGACCTCAACCATTCCATCTTATGCTATGCAATGCTCTTATCTTCTGGACCGGATCTTGCAAGGAGTGGATCGTGTGAATAGAAATTTTCTTTGGGGGTTAACTGAGACAGTGAAAAAAATGCATTGGGTTGGTTGGCACAAAATCACTAAACCAAAATCTGAAGGAGGTCTGGGCTTGCAAACTGCTAAGGGAAGGAATATTGCCTTACTCTCTAAGCTGAATTGGTGGCTTCACATAGATAAAGGAGGCTCTCTGGGCTCAAGTGCTGAGAGCTAAATACTGCATTTCCCAAAGACTTCATTCTAGGAATGTGAGAAATCTTCCAGGCTCACGGGTACGGTCAGCAGTTAAGAAAGGGGCTGATACTTTCAATAGGGGAGTCAAGTGGGTGGTTGGTAGCAATAGTAATCTCAAGTTTTGGTTTGATCATTGGACTTCTGAAGGGTCGATTCGCCAAATGATTTAAGGCACATTGTCTCTGGCAGATCAGTAGCTAAGAATCAAGGACATTTTCAAGGATGGAATCTAGGATTGGGGATGCCTCTCCTGTGAGATCCCATAACACATCAAATATATTATTCAAGCCACTCCGTGTGCTCTTACATCTATGGGTGGGGATAGATTAGCGTGGTCTGCCTTGGCCCAAGGTAACTTTGAGCTTAGAAGCACCTACAAAATTGCTATGGAGGATTTGCATGTTGAGGAGTTTTCAGGGAAGTGGATTTGGAAAGTGGATATCCTCCCAAGAATCAAAACTTTTGTCTGGCAGTGTTATCATAATAGCATCGGGGTCAAGGATTGTTTAGTAAGAAGAGATATGCTTGAAGATGGTGTTTACCCCCTCTGTGGTAGAAATCTTGAAACAATTATCCATGCGCTGAGGGACTATAAGAGTATTAAACCCGTGTAGATCCAGTTGGGAGCGCGATGGGCTGATCAAAGATTTTGGACAGATGAGCTGCTTGAGTGGATTGAGCTTAACGGAAAAGAGGGGAGTTGTCGAGCGTCCTGTGTTTCCCAATGGAGAACAATCTTTTTATTTGCTATCTGGCTCATATGGAAGAGCAGGAACCAGTTGGTGCTTAATGGAAAATCTCAAGATCCCAGGTTAGCGACGGAGATTACCAACAGAGCCATGGTAATGAAGTAGGTTAGATGGGAAAAGCCTCAAGCTGGGTGGGTTAAATTAAACACTGATGGTGCATCGGGGTCAGGTATGGATAGGATGGGTTGTGGAGGCATCATTAGAGATAAGCATGGGCAGTGGATTACGAGATTCTCTAGGAGGGTTGATGTAGTGAATAGCTTCATTGCTGAGTTGTGGGGGTTGCAGGATGGATTACGACTATGTTGCTACAGGAATTTTGACTCATTAGAAGTAGAGATTGATGCTAAAGCTATTCTTGATGCTTTTCTTAATCCTGATTATGTAAATAATATTGTGTCTCCCTTATTGGATGATTGTAGGATGTTGGCCACTCGGTTCCGCTATATTTGTTTCAAGCACTGCTTACGTGAGGCGAATCGGTGTGTTGACAAGCTTGTTGGGTTAGGAGCAAGTCAATCTTTAGATTTTATTGTTTTCCAAAGTTCACCTGTAGACATTCTAACTTCCCTTGAGGAAGATGCTGGTGGGTTGTATCGTTCCAGGCTTTGCCTTGTGAACTCTGTTTCTTAGTTTAATGCTATTCCTCTATTTACCAAAAAAAAAAAATCCTCATTCTTTCATTGTAACTATCAAATATATATAAGGTGGATATCCTTACAAATGATTTTCAAGATTTAAAAGAACATAAAATCTTATTTTTAGTAAATGATTGAGTTGAGATACCATTTTGTCTTATTTTAATTGATGATTGAGTTAAAATATACTACATTTACCTTACTCTGAAAAAAAAAAGATAGAGAATTAAAAAATACTGCATAAATTCTATTTTTGACTTTCATATATTAATTTATTTTTGAATTTGTTGGTGCAAATACAATGATAATGGAAATAACACAAAGAGAAACTGAATAATACTTCTGAATTTTATTAATGTAAAGAAAGAAATTACACAACACTATTTGGATTGAGGCGCGACACTCGCTCTCTTTAAGGAGATTCAAACCCTTGGTTGGCTAAACTTTGTAGCCGGTGTAGACCATCTCTGACTTGTCTCCCTCAGGATACAACAACCCAACAAGTGTCATATGGCTAGAACAACCTCTGCACAAAGTGTTCAAGCCCAAAGCTCCACCAGAAAGAACACCCTTCCTTGCCAAGAACCTCTCTATTTTTTTAGTGAATATTGCAGTAACTTGGATTGAGTCTGAATGAGTCTATTTATAAGCTCAATAGGCCTCACGAAATTACTACCCAAATTAATTTGATTAATTAGGTCCATTATTATGATGTAGTGAGTGTTACAAGATTAATTGTTGGATATTAATCTGATGGGCTGGAGTTACACAATTAATGGAGATAAGGATTTTCTGAAGAATGAAAAGGCCTAAAACAGATAGTCCATTAAGTGGGTTAATGACTCTTCATTTTCCATAATAAAAATGGAGTATTGATTCGGGTCATTTACTCACCAACGGATATGGTAATTATTCTGAATGGGTTGTCAAGTATGAGGATCTAAGAGGCTGACTCATTTCCATTTTTGATACCTCCACCCTTCACCTCTCCCTTGCGCACGTATCTAACCCAATATCTGAGACAATAGATAATTTTTTTTCTCTAATGTGGTAGGTGCCGAAGCATCTAGCTCTTGAAGCTCTCTTTTCAATTTAGTTGTAGAGAAAATTTAGGTTGAAACTTCTGCTACAAGTTTTGGTATTACAGATATGTCATCACTGTCCAAGAGAACTTGTGAATTAATTTAAAAATTAAAATTTCGAAGATTCTCAAATTGAAAAAAAATGAAAATTTAAAGAATATACAAAATCAATACTCTTTTGTTTCAGTATGATGATCCTCTATGTTTAGTTCATTAGTTTCGTGGATTTTGATTCACTAAACTGGTAAAATATTTTCTTTCATCGTATAAAGAATTTAAATTCAAACCAAACTTACTATTAAAAAAAAAAAAAAAAGTTCATTAGTTTCAGAAGGATCCTATGTATTTGCATCTTTGCTAACGCTTAATTATTTTTGCCTTTTCATTATTTGTTGAGAGAAAACAATTAATTTTATTCATGCATGGATACAAAAGCCAAAATGATAAATTGTTGTTGGAAAAGAAAAAAGAGCAGCCTTTTGACAAGTTCTATCTCAAATAATAGAGGAAAATGTAGTCAAATGGAACTTTTCATTTTGATTATTATTAATTCCCTAGTAGCAAATTAAAATTTGGCTGAGAATACTTTACACATCAAAGCCTCATTCCTTGAATGAACAACCATCATCTGATTGAAATGACTGATGTGCTCAACTGGATTAGTCCTCCCATTGTAAATTGTAAAAGTGGGCTGCACAAACCAACGAGGAAGTTTGGCCCTATCAATCCTACGCGTAAATGGTGCTTTTGAAATCTAGCGCAAAGCCCTACTCATTGCGTCATTCTCCAAGCTATTGTAGGTTGGACTTTTACTCTGCTTATGATACCGTTCCTCTTTGTAGAAAAAGGATTCACTATGAGGGGTTCTTGACCTTAGCCTGTAACTACTATCTTTCCCCGATTTAGATCCGAAGCTTGAAGGAGATGCCATTCTCTGTTTATGACGTAATTTTCTACTCAAATGGTCTATCTCCAACTGGAGATTCCTAGTTTCCTCCCCAGGCAACACGACTCATAGTTCTAGAATGACTCCTACTAGAATGAGTCGTATGCACACTAACTTCACGATCTCTCTTCCATTCTAAGTTAAGAAAATGGTCTTGATGTTGAGATCCCACAGATTCTTCTCGATTTGGTCCTAAACCCACCATGACTAAACAAGATTACAAGTGCTTCCTTGATCCCCACAGACGGCGCCAATTGTAAGGACTAGAATTAGACTCTCGGCCCAACGAAAATGGATGATGACCCAACAAGCCCAATACAATATATTTTTGTTAGAGAGTGGGTTTTACAGATAAAAGACTCAATAAATCAAGTATGGGCCACAATAGATTGGATTTGAGCAAGAAAGATAAGAAAACACAATTTGAAGGGAATAACACTCCTCAGTCAAGTTCGAGGATGAAGTTTTCTTATATTTACTCAAGATTTTTCTAAGTACAATGAGTTCTTTCTTTCTCTTTCAGATTACATGCCCCATTTTTCACGAGGGGAATTTCCTTATATAGTCCTATTCTTTTCAATCCCAGCTTTACACTTGTTGATCATGTAGGCAATCTTTTAGATGCTTGTCTCATCAGAAACCTCCTGGAAGTTTTGTGAGTAGCTGTGAACTGAGATATCCTTGCTCAAGGGTCATTTTCACATGAATGCGGCCAATTGGTTAGGTGCAAAATATTTAATGTGGTAGTAGCAGCCTTCTTCTCAGATATTTCTTGGTTTACTGTGAACTCCTTTATCTGAAGCTTATGCTTAAAAGTATGGTTGCCTTTTGCATGGTATTCACTAGGCGACTAGGCTCCAACCTTCCACAACACCTCCCGAGGAAGTTTAGGTCCTCGGGAGACACCATTTATTCATTATTACTTGTCCTTGTCCTTGTCCTCGACCCATTGACCCACACACTTATCTTACTCTTCGACCATCCTTGGGCTCCCTTATATCCTCGGGCATGGCCCACGCTCTAATACTCCTACTTGGCTCATTTATCCCCACATATATATATATATATATATATATATATTTATATATATATTGTAAAAAGGTTGGCTGAATTTTGATTCATCCCTCAAGACAAATTAGAGCTTTGTGACTTTTCGTGATGGTTTTCAGATTCTTTTAGATTATTTGGGTAGAGTAAAACCAGCTTCTTGTGGATAAGTTTATTGCTAATAAAAGAATCAACTGAGAGATGACTTTTTAGCTTATAGCTAAGTGCCCGTTTGTTTGGGCGTTTTGAGCCCAAAAGTTGGCTTTTTAAAAAAACCAACCCAACTTCAGTGTTTGGTGAGTACAAAACGCAACTTTTTGACAAAAATTGCGTTTTACATTTATGAAGGAATGCGCGTTTCAGTTTATGGACATGTTTCGGTCCATAAACTAAAAGCTGTAGTGGGCGTTTATAATGTATCCGTTGGAGTGAGTGCAATTACCAAAATTACCCTTCAATATAGGGCAAGGAGTCTTCTTCAGATCACACACAGCCTCAGCACATTTTCCTCTCATCTCTCTGCTCTCCCTTTGCCTTGAAGCTCACTCATGCAATAAAATTAATCAAACCACAACAATAAAAGCAAAAAAATTCTTGCTCTCATAAAACTGATATAATTTAAACAACAAATCTAAAATCAAAACAACAACAACAGCAGATCAAGAACAGAAAAAAAAAATTAGAACAATAAATGATCAAGCAAAAAAAAATAGAAGCCGATCTGATCCTTGGTTGCATGCACTCCGCAGTGAGGAGGAGGAGCAGCGGTGGCAGTGTGCTGGAGCAAAGACGATTTCTCCTTTCTCTCCATGCGTGTCTGTGTGTGTTTGAAGATAATGACACTAAAAGGCAAGCAAGATTATGGAATCAAGTATCACAGAGAGAGTTAGAGAATTTATGGAATCAAGTAAAAAAAAAAAGAGAGACCAGAGAATGAGAGAGCCGAGAAAGGAAGGCTCTGGAATCAAGTGGGGAAATAAAGAGAAAGAAGGCTCTGGAATATAAAGGAAAAAAAGAGATGAAGGAATCCTATGGGTATACGTGTGTGGTGGACAAAATGCAAGAGAAAAAAGAAAAAGAAAAAGAAAAGAGTAAACGTATGGATGAAAGAAAGTCAAAGAATTAGAAATCACAATTTAAAAATATTACCACAATATTTTCATAATATTTTCACAATAAATTTTAATTAATTAGCTAATATTGATAAGTAAAAATATAATTTCAGTGGTGGGTTTAAATTAGAACTAGTAACAACTTTCCATATAAAATTTTGTATGATTCTTGTGAAAATATTGCAAAAAATATTGTAGATGTAACACTTTTTGTTGAAAAATATAATTGTTGAGAATGAATAGAAAAAGAATAAATAAATATTAAAAAAGAATAAATTTGATTAAAAAATAAAGATTAAAAAAGTGGATAATCAAAAGGTAAATGTCATGTTGATTGTCCAAACAATACAAAAATTTGTCTAACCTGCTGAAGATGCTCTTATATATACATTGTCCTTTTTGGTAATTTATTCCTCAAACTACCACTTTTATAAATACTAGTCAAACACTCAACTTTTTCAAAAAGCACTTTTAACAGTTTTTACCAAACACTCAGTTTTTTGAAACTCTACTTTTTCATTATGCACTTTTTGAAAACTCAACTTTTTCATTATGCACTTTTACAAAAAGCTGAACCAAACTCACCCAAATTATAAATTTCATTTTCTAACTTTGCCTAAAATTCAATTTAGCCTCCTAATTTTTAAGTTTGTTCGATTTAATTCTCATGTTAGTCTCCATCAAAATTCCTCTGTCAATTTTCAACTTTGTCCAATACAAAACTACATTGTTTTAGGGGTCCTTAAAAACTCAATTTTGATGGAGACAAATACGAAAACTCAATTTTAAACAAAGTTGTTTCTTAAAAAATGAAAAAATGAACAAAGTTTAAAGTTAGAAGATTGAATTAAATGAAAGTGAAGTTAAAGGACTAAATTGAATTTTAGAAAAATCTAGAGCGTGCAATTTGTAATTTAGTTTTTTTTTCTTGGCCGGACTATTCAAGCCGAGATTTTAATTTTTATTCTGCCACGTTTCATGTTAAATTGTTCAAGGCATGAATCCATAACCAAAAAGAATTTTCAAGGGTGCAATTCTAAAAAATAAGTGTAGTATTAATGATGATAGTGAAGTCTGGATAAGTTTTTGACTTTAATGTGGTAGGCTCCGAAGCATCCAGCTCTTGAAGCTCTCTTTTCAATTTAGCTGTAGAGAAAATTTAGGTAGAAACTTCTGCTACAAGTTTTGGTATTACAGACATGTCATCACTGTCCAAGAGAACTTGTGAATTAATTTCAAAGATTCTCAAATTGAATAAAAATGAAAACTTAAAGAATATACAAAATCAATACTCTTTTATTTCAGTATGATGATCCTCTATGTTTAGTTCATTAGTTTCGTGGATTTTGATTTGCTAAACTGGTAAAATATTTTGTTTCATCGTATAAAGAATTTGAATTCAAACCAAACTTACTATTAAAAAAAAAAAAAAAAAAGTTCATTAGTTTCAGAAGGATCCTATGTATTTGCATCTTTGCTAACGCTTAATTATTTTTGCCTTTTCATTATTTGTTGGGAGAAAACAATTAATTTTATTCATGCATGGATACAAAAGCCAAAATGATACATTGTTGTTGGAAAAGAAAAAAGAGAACACTGACAAAAGAAGAAACATGAAATGAGAACAGTTTGGCTTAGTGAGAAATGAGAATATGAATTTTTAATTGAAATTTCTTACCAATTCCCAAACATAAAAAAATGAAACTGTTAACGTACTAAAAGCCTTTTGACAAGTTCTATCTCAAACAATAGAGGAAAATATATTCAAATGGAACTTTTCATTTTGATTATTATTAATTCCCTATTAGCAAAGTAAAATTTGTCTGACTTTTAGTAATAGCAAGTGGCCTAGGCGGGCGTGGGCTTAGTCCCACTTTAGTCCCACACCGGGTGCGTGTGTTGGTGTGTGTGAGTTCTTATACCGCTCCGCGTCTTCAATTGCAGTTAGCGGTTTTGTGAGATGGCGTGTGATTAGATCAAAAAAAAAAAAAAAAAAAAAAAAAAAAAAAATAGTGGCTCGGTAATTAAGTCAAACATTCTTATTCGAATAAACCATGATAATTGATAAGGTAGCTAGAGAGAGCTGGTTGCTAAACAAGAATCATTCATTTGGATACTTCAATCAATGATGGGGAAATAATTTAAAAAAAAAAAAAAAAAAGAGTTTGGGATGAGATTTTGGTTAGGAAATTGTCCAGCTAAACATGATTATTCTTCAGAACATAGTCTGCTATTGACTAATAAATATAGATTATGTCATTTAAATATTGTCATCATTGATAAAGTCATAATGTTACTACCATGAAAGATAAGCTTCTTTTTCCTTTTCTTTTTTCTAAATTTTTGGTCATGATAACAGGTACCCTTAAAACAATTTCTAACAAGTTATTTTAGAAAAATTTTTACACCACTTTTATAAAATAAAAAACCGTCAAAATAATTATTAATTGCTTTTTTTCATTTTTTATAAAAAAAGTTTTTAAAAATATTTTCTAAACCAATACCTTAGAGCATTCGTTGAACTTTTTTTTTTTTTTTTTAAGAAACAGATGAGCTTTAGCAAAAATGCTGGCCACTTCTAAGAGAAGACATGATTAATGAAAAACGTGGGAAAAAGAACTAAGAAAACGTGCTCTCATTAACTCAATTTTGCTTGTAAAAATTCAGAATTTCCAATACGTAAAGAAATAATCCACATATGTTATTTTCAACCATTAATGAAAAGAAAAAAAAAAATAATATCCTTATACTTTCCTCTAAATACCATTAGCATAATAGCATGTGTTTTTCATTTCCCTTTTCTTTTTCTTTTTTTGTGTGGGGAAGACTGGGTTTGAATAGATTTGGGCTGGTTGGATCGTGCAGTAGACTGGGTTTTTTTTTTTTTTTTTTTGAGAATCGACTGGGTTTAAAATGGATTTTGGGCCAAACATTTTATAAGTGGATTTAGGCCTGCTGAGTGGGTCTATATATATTCAGGATTGATGAGTTTCGCCCCAATTGGGCTGGCAGTCAATCATGGCTTGAACAAATCAAAGTGAACCATTAATAATTTTGGTTTGCCAGAATTTTACATGAGCACGCATGAGTCAAGTGGTTTAAGAAAATTGTGGGTTGCTTGGGCAATTAGAAGAAGGGCATGACTTAAATGTTTGATTAACTAGTTACAAGTCCAAGAGAAGCGTGAGAAAATGTAATATAATATTTTATAATGGAGTATAATATAAATTTTGTAGGTTAAAAAGCCCATGTATTATTTAAAAGTATTGACTATTTTTATAAGTTTATATAATGGAATATAAGAAGAATTTTTTATTCAACAACAATATATATTAGTTTTAGGCATGTGCCTAACATAGCATTTGATAATTACCAACTTATTTTCATATTTAATTACCAAAAGAAAAAAAAATTATAAACTGAAGTATTTATCGAGTTAAAAAATCATAGCTCCGCTTGTATAGAAATAATAACTATTTAGAACACTATAAGTTGACACAATTTTTTTTTTTTTTTTTTGGTGTGAAAAAGGTTGGCTTATTTTGATTCATCTCTAGAATAATCTTTGCAAATTGTTTATAGATTCCTTTGGATTATTTGGGTAGAGCAAAATATGCTTCTTGCAGATAGATTTTTATTAATAAAAGAATGAGTTGAAAGATTTTTTTTTTTTTGGCTAAATTACAATTTGCATCTTCTAATTTTCCCTAAAATTCAATTCAATTCTCCAACTTTTATTTATTTATTTTTTTTCAATTTAGTCCTCCCATTAGTCATAATCAGAATTGCACAGTTAACTTTCAACTTTGTGCAATACAAAACTACACCAATTTGGGGGTCCTTAATGGCTCAAACATTAGATCCAACTCTAGTACTAAGGATCTACAACTTTGTAAGGATATGGTTATGCATTAGCCTCTTGCAATAAACCACATAAAGAAAAGCCATTTTCTTACACAAAAGCCTGAGTCAAATCTTCAAATTTTTTTGTGAACCATTTCAAAAGGCCTAAAATAAGTATGACTCTCCTTTTGAGAGTAAAATCTTTCAAAGTAAAATTCTTGTCTAAGTCAAGTCTTGATCCTTTTCTCCCGCCATAAAAAACACACTTAAAAGATGCCCGAATGCAAGGGCTAGTCGAATTTCATAAACCAATTAGGTCATGAAAAATGATTGGAATGCCAAATACTAACATAGTTCATCTTGTTGTGATTTAAACATGGGGATTCCCTTACATACCCTATTCATTCTTTCCCATTCTTGTTCTTTTAATTTTACTGGAAGATAATGCCCAAGAAATGGAATTTACATATTGTGTTATCTTGCATTTTGATACACAAAAGAGCTTACACAACGAAGATGGTGGCCATGAGTCTTAGGAAGATACCACCACCTATATGAACCAATTAGAGGAAAAAGTCAGTGACATTCACTCCAAAAAATTGACACTTTTTTGGGTAATAGTAAACTATGAAATGTCTCAAAACTTTTTTGAAGGCAGATTCTTCAGTTCAAATCACAGAACTTTAAAGTTCAGGACTGGGGCCAAAATGGGAAATTAGCCATAAATTTTAAAAATTATAATTAGTAGGCTAAGTTTTCAAACTATATTTTTTACTAGCATCTCGAGTCTAAGAGACTCGATTTAGGCCTATAAATTGAGTCTTTGAGACTCGATTTTCATGGGTTGATCACGTCTGATGTGGTATTTTTTTTCACGTGACATCTACCTGGAAATCGAGTCTCTAAGACTTGATTTATAACCCAAAAATAATTACAAAATATACTCAAAAGACCCAGAATACAAAAACAACAAAAACGCGGAAAGAAAGAAAAAAAGAAAGAAAGAGAAGAAGAAGAAGAAGAAGAAGAAGAAGAAGAAGAAATGGAGATGCAAGCTCAAGCTGACAACGCGACACAGGTCGCGCCAAACCCAGGTCGCAGTGCGACCCAGGTCGCAGCGCGACCCAGGTCGTAGCGTGCAACCCAGGTCGCCACGTTTTGTTTTTGGGTTTTTTTTTCTCTAATGAACACATATTTTTAGAGTAACTGAGGTCGCTGAAGAACTCGAATAAGTCGATGGAATCATTGTTGTTGTCGTTGTGGTTGTTGTTGTTGAAAATAATATTTTCTTTGTTAAGGTCAGAAGGTGTAAAGGAAATCTTTTCATTTTAAATATGGATGTAAATCGAGTCTTAGAGACTCAATTTACATATGGACGCCACATGGAAAAAGAGCCAACTCAGACTTAATCAGAACATAAAAATCGACTCTTAAAGACTCGATTTATAGGCCCTAAATCAAGTATCTTAGAGTCGAGATGCTAGTAAAAAATATAGTTTGAAAACTTAGCCTACTAATTATAATGTTTAAAAATTATGGCTAATTTCCCATTTTGGCCCAGGACTTGAGCGGGAGTGTTGAAGCTGGAGTGATCAATAAATGACAATCTATAGTAAACGACAATGACAAATGCAAGCACAAGAAGAAAACGGCACTAAGCAAGAAAGATGTAAACCGCACCGTTTTGATTAATGAGCAAACACAAATTGCACGTGCTAGTGAAAGAGGCAAAGGCAGTTAGTCCAACCAGCTGTCAAGTCGTGATTAGGTGTACAATTGAGAGTTTGTTAGATTAGTTATTTGGCACCAAGCTCATACTCTGTTTTGATGTATATATAGATTAGATTGCTATTTATCTTGTAAGTGTTTTTAGCCTTCTTCAAGAATCTATCTTTTTACAATAATACAACTAAACGCACAATGTATCTTATAGGCAGCCACAATCGTACCTAGTATGAGCAGATGAGACGGAGAAGAAAACCATCATGAGAATGTTACATACAAATCTCACTAGCCATGGTGATTTTTTACTAGTAAACCAACGAGATAAGTTTGTGTTGACAACCAAACCAATCTCATCCTCCGTTCTTTCACATATTCATCCACGGCTTCTCCAACTTCATGCTCAATGACCTGACCTCCATGCATCTTTCGTGCAAAGCATCTGGCCAAGACTATTGCGTCTTCTATAGCTGCTGAGCCACCCTGTCCCAAGAAAGGACCCATGACATGCATGGCATCTCCAACTACTGCCACTATTCCTTTTCTAAAGCTTCCTCTTAGCACGTCCCATGGTGCAAGATATCTCAACCGTGCAATAGAGAGTGATTCTAGGTCACTGTTCTTCACCATCTCTACCATTTTTCTAGGGAAGCCATTAATTGAGTCAAGAGTCAGTTGCTGAATGAGCTCTAAATCCTTTGCAACAGCTGAACTTGTTCATATAACAAATAAACACTGCCAGTGAAAATTCAAGCCTGCTGCCACAGTAACAACTACTAATAATACAAAAATTAGAAAACAAGTAACATATGCTAGTATCAGATATATAATATAAAAAAAGCTCTCTGTCTCACACACACACACACACTGGGCGATTATAACGAGAGCATAGTTAGCGTTTCTCTGGTTTTTTTCTAGCTAATTCAAGAGCTTAGCGTAGATTTCTGTAGGATACCACTGTTTGTTCTTTTGGATTTTGATTTCTTTGTAGCTTTGGGCACATATATGGAAAAATCCAAGAGGAGAGGAAGTTCTTAGCTTGTGCGATCCTGATGATTCTTCTATTGTTGTTCATGGTGATTTGGCTGGTGGCAATCAAGGGCAAGTAGAAGTGGAGATGATGGGTGATTGTGAGAAATTAGATCCTGATGTAGCAGATCCTTCCATTAATTGTGGTGGCTCTGTTTTGGGGGTCACCTAAACAAGGTGTGGCTATGGTGTATGCAGAAGAAGAAACAGAGCGTTTAGTTTTTCCTTCATCAAGAGAGAGTGTTGGTCTTGGTAAAAAGGTGGATCAACAAAGGTCTAGTGTTTGCATGAATGTAAATTTTTTGCAGAGTGAGTCAATTCTTGAGTGGTAGAGGGATGTAATGGTGTTCATGAGGATTTTTTCTTTCTTGTGGGTTCATGAAGAATCCTTGTGGTCAACATGCATTAGGGGTGCATAGGCCAAACCGAGTACCTCATCCAATTGTCCACCTCTAAATAAACACTGCAATGAACATTCAAGCCTGCTGCCACAGTAACACCTAACAACACAAAAACTGAAAAGCAAGTAACATACTAGCATTGCAGGGGAATGATTAGTAAATTTAAATTTAATTTCTAAATTCTAATAATATGCATATTACTCGAAGATTATATAAGAACACTTTAATCCTCAATCATAGATTGTTTTGAATTTGCCTTGAAAATTGGACCAACAATAATATTTGAGAATGCCTTGGGCTATCAACAACCAGAGTATTTGGGACCAAACTACAGGTTTGATTCAAAACTAATACAAATCAATAAGCTGCTTCCATTCCTTGACTGCAGAATGTATAGCGGAGTGTGGGGTTGCTGTCAGAATGTGGCTTGAATTTCAGGCTAATAATTAAATGCGGATATAGATCTGGTTATTGCACCAGGCAATTACCACTTGTGAGATGTAAAATTTAACATTGCAAAAAAATTATATTATATCTTGATTACATTTGTACAATCTTCACTTTTACATCTCACAACTAAGTAGTTGTTGCATGGCACACCGGATCCAAATCTGGTTAAATGCATTAGCATGCATTGTCAAGAAAGTGTGGCTTCTATATCTCATCTCCATTAAATGCAAAATCATGCTAGGAGTGACTTTCTTGCTTGGATGCCACCATCTCCGCCATCTCCGCCACCACCACCTTCACCATCACCTCCTCCACTGCTACCTCTACTGCCTTCTCTTTCACAGCCTCCACTACCTCCTCCTCCGCCGCCTCCCAAAAATTTTTCTAGTCTTTCAATACCAGCGATCACTTGGTCCAGCTTATTGATGATAACCTCACCTTGATGCACATCTTGCTTAACCATAGACGATAGTTCTATCTGGCCATAACCAGAAGCTACTTTCACCATGCTTTTAGTAGCCTTTGCGGTGTTCAAGTCCTTGACACTATACCCTTTAGCCATAGACTTTAAAAGCAGCTCAGCGTTTCCTTTATAAACACTAAATTTGGAGAGTGGATCATAAAAACGATCCAAAGATCCTAAACACACATTACACAAGAAAGAAACCATTTAGAATTTATTAACAACACACTACACAAGAAATGATTAACAAAATATACGCAACAAAAAAAAAAAAAAAAACATATACCTCTTTCGTTTTTTGTTTCAGTGTAATTTTCTTCGTACAAGATTCTCATTATGGTGCTACCCTTCCCCTTCGTTTCTACATAAAAACAAACACAAATGTGGGAAAAAGAAGGGAAAAAAAATTCAACCAAACAAGCAAAAAAACAATGAAAAAGAAGAAGAAAAAAAGAAAAAGTTAACAAGATGCGTCTACAAAAAAAGCTGCCTATCGCAATGTGGTTTTTAGTGGCATTTGCAAAAAATGCCACTATAGGAACCCTATAGTGGCATTTTCTAAAAAAACTACTATAAACATATCTATAGCTGCATTTAGGGGCTCTATAGCGACGTTTTAAAACAATGGGCCTATAGTAGCATTTCAAAGGGCCCATAGCAGCGTTTAAAAAACGCCACTATAGATCTTTTTTTAATATTTTTTATTTTTATAACAGAATATTCTAAGAATATGCCACTATTTTAAAATTTTGGTTGAGTTTTTTTTTTTTTTTTAATATTTATATTTATATTTTTTAAGAGCGATAGTAGCATTTTATGAACACCACTATAACTCCTTTTTAAACTTCTTTTAAATGAGCTATAGTGGTGTTTGTCAAATGCTGCTATAGGTCACTCAATTTTTTTTAGGCTGGGCTATAGCAGCGTTTTACAAATGCCACTATAGGTCATTTTTGAATTTTTTTTTTAATAATTTTCATAACTAAATATTCTAAGAATATGCAACTATTTTAAAATTTTCGGTTGAGATTTTTTTTTATTGTAAAGCAGCTATTGTGACCTAACTTGTCGCAACCTAACTTGACGCAACCTAGCTCGTCGCGACCCAACTCTCCGCGACCCACCTTGCCATGCATGACCTCGCCACGACCCACCTTGATGAGAATCAACAAGCATTCAAGGATCTATTGCATGGTCTAGTTGGGCCTATTACTAAAGCAAGATCCAAGAAGATCAAAGAAGCATTTAATGGGCTAATTCAAGAGATTTGGGCTGATTCTAAAGGAGGACATTCCAAGCTTGGCCCAAAGGAAGATGAAGGTGTAATAAATTTAATCCAAGCTATTGAAGGCTAATCTGACTTAATTGGGCGTGATTTATGGCGTGGAATGATGGCTGATTGATTTTCCAGCTCCATATCAGTTAATAGATATTTTTCCTAGTCTGGAGCATCTAATTTTGGACCAGATCTACCTTAATTTTGGGCTTTTATTATTTAGAACGTTTTTAGCTATTTTTCCTATTTTGGATCTGTTGATTTCAGACCAAATCAACTTTTATTTAGGGTTTTATTATTTAGTACGTTTTTTATATTTTCTGTTTCCAGTCATGTCTTATAAATAGCATGCACTCATTGTAATAGAGAGGATTATTGAATAAAAATCAGAAAAGGTGAGGCTTTGCTCTTCTTTTGGTTCTTCCAGAACTGTGAACTTATCAGGAATTCTTCCTTGTGGCGTTTAAACTTTATACCTTTGGTTCGTGATTCAATTATAATCATTGGGTTAAGGTGTTACACTTATACCTTTGGTTTGCGTTTCGATTATAAATGTTGGGTCAAGGTTTCTATCAAAAATCTAAATTTTAGTTTTCTTGGGCAAGTATTCCAATATTTTTGTTGGGTCTCAAAGCGTGTTGATTGAGGTTCGCATCACACCTCCACGCCACCAAACCCACAACCCACACCGTCACGTAACCCATACCGGAGCTCACGCCAGAAAATACCCACCACCGTGAGCTAAAGAGAGATGTGATGAGAGAATGGAGTTTGGATTGGATTGTTGTTGAGAGAAGGGGAGCAAAAGACTGAGAAGAGACATCGAAGAGAGAGAAAGAGAAGAGATTTGGAATAACAAATAATATTTGGGATTTAGGATTGTGCTACAGTACGCTCATATATTTGGGATGGTACTGTCACAGACTTGTAAATTTTTTTGGGTTTACAAGTCCGGGTAAGGGGGAGTTTTTGAGGTTTGGATGCTAAATATGCCAACATATGATATTTGCAGGTCCAAGTGTGAATGCTCTTACACTATGAAATCAACTCCATCTCCACCGTCTCCACCACCACTGCTGCCCCCATCTCCACCACTGCCTCCACCACCTTCACCACCACCTCCTCCACTGCTGCCTCTACTGCCTCCTCTTTCGCAGCCTCCACTACCTCCTCCTCTGCCGCCTCCCAAAAATTTTTCTAGTCTTTCAGTACCAATGATCACCTGGTCCAGCTTGTTGATGATAACCTCACCTTGATGCACATCTTGCTTAACCACAGACAATAGTTCTATCTGGTCGTAACTAGAAGCTGCTTTCACCATGCTTTTAGTAGCCTTTGCGACATTCAAGTCCTTGACATTGTACCCTTTAGTCATAGACTTTAAAAGCAGCTTGGCGTTTCCTTCATAAACACTAAATTTGGAGAGCATATCATAAAAACAATCCAAAGATCCTAAACACACATTACACAAGAAAGAAACCATTTAGAATTTATTAACAACACACTACACAAGAAATGATTAATAAAATATGTGCAAAAAAAAAAACATATACCTCTTTCGTTTTTTGTTTCAGCGTAATTTTCTCTGTACAAGATTCTCATTATGGTGCTACCCTTCCCCTTCGTTTTTACATAAAAACAAACAAAAATGTGGGAAAAAGAAGGAATAAAAAAAAATTCAACCAAACAAGCAAAACAACAATGAAAAAGAAGAAAAAAAGAAAAAGTTAACAAGATACGTCTACAAAAAAAGCTACCTATAGCAACGTTGTTTTTAGTGGCGTTCGCAAAAAATGCCATTATAGGTACCCTATAGTGGCATTTTCTAAAAAAGTTGCTATAAGCATATCTATAGCCGTGTTTAGGGGCTCTATAGCAACGTTTTAAAACAATGGGCCTATAGCAGCATTTCGAAGGGCCTATAGCAGCATTTAAAAAACCCCACTATAGATCATTTTTTAATATTTTTTATTTTTATAACAGAATATTCTAAGAATATGCCACTATTTTAAAATTTTGGTTGATTTTTTTTTTTTTTAAAAAGAGCTATAGTAGCATTTTATGAACGCCACTATAACTCCTTTTTAAACTTCTTTTAAATGAGTTATAGTGGTGTTTGTCAAATGCTGCTATAGGTCCCTCAATTTTTTTAGATTAGGCTATAGCAGCGTTTTACAAACGCCACTATAGGTCATTTTTAAATTTTTTTAATAATTTTTGTAACTAAATATTCTAAGAATATGCAACTATATTAAAAAAATTGGTCGAGATTTTTTTTATTATAAAGGAGCTATAGTGACCCAACTTGTCGTGACCTAACTTGACGCGACCTAGCTCGTAGCGACCCAGCTCGCTGCGACCCACCTTGCCTTGCACGACCTTGCCACGACCCACCTCCATGCCGCCAAACCCACAACCCACACTGTCACTTGACCCACACCGAAGCCCACGCTAGAAAATGCCCACCACCGTGAGCTAAAGAGAGATGTGATGAGAGAAAGGAGTTTGGATTGGATTGTTGTGGAGAGAGGGAGAGCAGAAGGCTGAGAAGAGACACTGAAGAGAGAGAAAGAGTAGAGATTTGGAATAAAAAATAATATTTGGGATTTGGGATTGTACTACAATATGCTTGTATATTTGGGATGGTACTGTAGCGGACTTGTAAATTTTTTTGGGTTTACAAGTCTGGGTAATGGGGAGTTTTTGAGGTTTTGATGCTAAATATGCCAACATATGGCATTTGTAAGTCCGAGTGTGAATGCTCTTATACTATGAAATCTACTGTTCCGGTTTCCTTCAACATAGTCACCAATACTTTGGAATTGTCCCGGCCTCCCAATCTCTTCCTTCTTCTCTAATCATACACACTCTAATTAATTAGTTTCTATCACCACATTGGACCACTCTCAGAGATTAGAATCCACCAAAGGTATCTTAAAGATCAATTATCCAAGCTAATTTTTTAGAATAGAATATCATTGAATTTTGGTGTCGGTTATTAAAAAAAAAAAAAAAAAAACACAGAATGCTTGGCGCACGTTGAGATGTTTGGCCCCTCAATTCTACTTTTCAGACTTTGCTCGCCCAACAAACCTAATGACAAAGAAAAGTACTTGGCAAAAAATAAAAAATAAAAATAAAAATTAGGAAAGACAAAGAAAACTAAGGAAGTCATGGAATATTTTGAATTTTTTTAAAGTAAACTATTGAATTTATATTTAAATTGAGTACAACCTTAAGGAATCGATGAATCTAATTTTTATAAGTTTATAAACAATAATTGTTGTATCTAATTAATTTAATTATTGATTATTACAATATATTTGTGAAAGGGTAAAAAAAAAAAAAATTAGTTGTAATGCTGGACATATAACAATAAGTTAATTAAATAACGTAACATGAACGAACTCAAAACTTATTTGACATGAAAATGAATCAAACTTAAATATTAATTTTGCTTGGTGAACTCAGCTTATATTTGTTGCTAGCTGGATTTTTAAGCTCAGATACAATAACAATTACTTATATGAGGTTTAACAAGTTGTTTTGCATCGCACCTACTTAATTTCTTATTAGTGGATTTGGTGAATTGGCGTGGCCTCAAAGTGTTTTAACCGTTTTGGGTTTTCATTTTGTTAACAATTCACGCTGTTAGGATGTGTGAGTTGTGCTATGTTGTGTTGTGGTTGTTCGATTATTATCAGTTAACTAACTACTTAAAATTGTTTTAGTTAAATTAATTCAAATAATATAATTTTAACTACTAATTATTAGAATATATTTGTGAAGGGTCTTGAAAAAAAAAATTGTTGTGGTATCTAACAAATAAGAATATGTTTATTAAGTAGTTTATGAACAAACTTAAACTTATTCAACTGAAAAATGAATCAAGTTTGGATATATATAATCTAACTTGGTAAACTTAGCTCGTATTTGAATGAATTAAATGAATAAATTAATCCTAAACTTTAACACACGATTCGACTCAACTTGACTATAGCTTTACCTATGATAAGTTTCCTCATATTATCATATTTTTTAAAAAGAAAAGAATAAGAAATAAAAAGGAACTTAATGGCATCAAGTTTATAGTCTTCCACATATTAGTCTATAGATTGGATGAGAGGATAATAAAATGTAGAAAAAAGCAATCCCTACAAAAAGCACTATTAATTTCAGGTCCAAAAATATATAACGTACTAGTAGCACTATGTGAACAAGTTGCAAGTATATTACACTATATATAAATGACTGATGGTACGGTCAACAACTCTAGTTTGTCACATGCATCATGGCCACGTTCTTTCGTTTCTTTGCTGCAGAATACCAATATACCATACGTGTCCAATTGTCAATGTCTTTGCTAATTTCGGTGTGCGTTTATTGTGAATTTCTCCCCACTTGCAGCTTGATTCCAATGACTCTTCCCTACATTGATGTCATTTGCTATCAAAATAAAAATATAGTAACTTAATAAATGTGCAAAGTACTGGGTAGCTGAATAAGAACAATAGCTCGTTTCTGAAGGCATATTACCACTGTGACTGAGGCAAAATCACTTGTAACACAAACGTGAAACTTGAGAAGGATTTAAGTATTTTTTAACAAAGAAATAAGACCACAAAATCTTCAAAGTTCAATAGCATTATATATTCTTCTTTATAAAAAAAAAAATAGGGTTTAAAGCACTCATCCCTACATGTAACAATTGATTTGTTAGACACTTAATTACAATGTTATCATAGCGAAGGTAGTTTTCAATTTCATTACAAAAAGAGTTAGCAATTAAAACAAACTTCATGTGGGAAAGTTTTGTATATAGCAGCATGCTTCACCCACTTTTCTTTTCCTCAACAACAAGAAGAAGTTGTTCTTCTCCTATCCACCAATATTCTTAGCCATGTGATGACTCATGTCCTCATTAGGGCTTAACGTCCTTTTACCTTACGACACGCACACACAAAAAAGTGAAACTTGATATGATTTTGGGTACTCGGTGTTGACTCAGAAAAAGGACCTACTCATACAATGTTATCGTAGTGGGGAAGAGTTACCAAAATAAGCTATCATGACTAGGAAAGTTGGGAACGTAGTGGGGAAGAGTTACCAAAATAAGTTATAATCACTAGTCATGGCTAGCTAGGAAAGTTGGGGGCTAGCTGCCATAGATGTCAAAACTATGGTAGCTGCCTGCAACTTTCACTCACTTTCTCTTGGTGAAAACTACAAGAAGCCCACTCACTCACAATTACCAAAATGACTACGAATGATGACTGATGAAGCGATTATAAACACATTATTTTCAATCCTTTGTTTATTTTATTAATATTATTTTTTTTTTACCAATGGTTTGTCTCTTGACCGAAAAATTCAATTGCTTATATATATATATATATATATATTCTTTCAAAAAAATCAATTACAATAAAAAACAAAAAGCAATTGCTTTACCTTCTTAGCCACTCAGTCACAACAAGTTAAGAGCCTTGTAATTCAATTTATTAGTACATTATGATATTTTCAAGACATCTAGGGTTCAAATCTTCATTCTTTCGTTGTAACTATTAATATGTGTGTGTGTCTAAAAGGTGGAACATAAAATCTTATTATTATTATTATTATTATATGTGTGTGTGTGTGTGTGTGTGTGTGTGTGTGTGTAAGGACTAGATTTAGAACCTCAGTCCACCAAAAACAGTAGATGCCAGCCCAATAAGCCTAAAACAATAAATTTGATAAAGAATGAGTTTTACCAGGAAGTTACTTAACAAATTGAACGTAGGCTTCAATGAATAGGATCCAAACTAACATGATTAAACGTGCAAACTGATGGAAATATCACTCTTTGGTCAAGTCCGAGAATGAGATGTTCTTATATTAAACAAGTTTTTTATGGAATACAAGTATTTCTCCTCCTCAGATTACGTGCCCCATTTTTATGGTGGCCACTTCCTTATATTGTCCCTCACCTCTATATCTCAACCCTCCATCTGTTGATTTTCTAAAAAATCTTTTGAATACTTGTCCCATCAGGGCATCCTATAAGCTTTGTGAGGAGTTGTGAGCTGGGATGACACTGTTCAGGTGTCATTTTTTCATAAATGCGACCAGTTCATTTGATACAGTGCATTTAATGTGGTGGTGATAGTTTCTTTCCCAGATATTTCTTCTTTTGTTGTTGGCTCAGCTCTACTACTTCCTTGAAGCTTATCTTTCCAAAATGGTTTACTTCCTAAGGCTCTCTTGAGGTGGCTCGGCTCCTTGGGAGCCTCAGTTGCCTTTTCACTATCCTCTTTTCTCCTTAGCCTATTGACTTAGGTTTATACAAACCCTTTAATCATCCTCGGGTGTTTGTTCATCCTCAGGCATGACCCATAATCAAATAAATGTGCTTGGTTTACCTATCTTCACAATATATATATATATATATATATAGTAAGACTTATGTATACTACTTAGATGTTGTTCCTTAGATTCATCTTTTAAGATTCTGTCATGTGAATTTTTCCTCATAGGATTGAAATGTATTTTTTAGTTAAGTAGTCACATGGTTTAATCTTAAATGGGGAACCTAAAGAATAACATTTAAGGTATTATACCTAATTTTTGTCCATATATATACATATATATAACGGGTGGAACATAAAATCTTATTTTTAATAAATGATTGAGTTGAGATATAAGGTTCCATTTTATCTTATTTTAATTGGTGATTGAGTTAAAATATACTATATTTTACCTTACTCTCAAAAAGAAAAGAAGGAGAATAAAAAAAATACTGCATAAATTCTATTTTTGATTTTCATATATTAATTTATTTTTGAATCTTATTATATTTCTTATTCTTAAATGGTGAAATTTTCTTATTTATACTTTGGCGTTTGTTTTGTTTATAATACATTGAAACTGTATAAATAATCTTTCAATTTTCATAGAATAATTTAGCGAAAGTACAAAGAATTAATTAAACAACCCCAAAAACAAAAAATAAAGAAGTCTTTATGTCCTAAAAAGTGATTAGCAGAAAGAGAAAGAAAGGGTTTTGTATTACAATACTGAAGTATTTATTCATGTTCGCCAATGATCTCTATTTTCCCGTTTTGAAGTGATATTAAATATATAATCAATATAAAAGTTTTGGATACATGCCTAGCATGGGATTTGAAAATTACCAACCTTTTTATATTTAATTGCAGAAGAAAAAAAAATTTAAAAAATCAGAGTATCTATCAAGTTTGATAAAATGCCCTCTATCATAGCTCCTATTATATAAAATTAATAATAGCTACTAGAACATTATAAGTTGTCTCAATTGTATCTTATTTTTGGAAAAAAAAGGTTGGCTTAGTTTGATCCATCCCTTTAGCCAAATTAGAATTTTGTGACTTTTCACAATGGTTTGGAGATTGTTTTAGATTATTTGGGTAAAGTAGAAGCAACCGCTTGTGGATAAGTTTATTATTAATAAAGTAATCCGTTGAAAGATGACTTTTAGTTTTGGCTAAATTACAAATTGAGTTCTCTAACTTTGTTCAAAATTCATTTTAGTCTTGTAACGTTTAATTTTGTTTAATTCAGTTTTCCTATTATTCTTCGTTAAACTTGAGTTGAACTTTTTGTTAGGATTAGTGCCCTTAAATCTTATTGTATGATACTATGCATGATATTATGTATAACATTATGTATGACTTAATGTTGTGATTAATAAAGTTGTTTTATTATTATCTAAAATATTGGTAACACAAATATTCGGACATTATCATATAGTCCATGAGATGCATAGTCTGTGATTTATGTGAAAAGTCACTGAAAATATAAATCACAAGTTCTTTGTAAACTAAGAATTTAAGTTCGTAGTCGGTGATGAAATTGAGCATTTCATCTGTGAAGACTATAACATATCAATTAAAATGATTTGTATTGATCATGAAATTGGATACTTCTAGTTGATATGTTGATATGTTTTAAGAGTTAAGACATATTGAACTGGACCGCTGTGAAATTTATTATTTTCCTAACGACTATCAAATGAATAATAAATTTCACGACTTCTATTTACATCAATTTTTAATCCTGAGAGAATAATGAACATGATCATGAAGTGTAAGTTGCTTTGATATATTAAAAGTGAGATCTAAAGTCACGATCAAAACCTCAATATTAGACAGCCACATTTAGAGTTGATGGAACATATATTTTCAAGATGGAATTCATAATCTCTTGATGAAGATATAAAATATTCTCTTGAAATAAGTTTAATGGATTTAGTTATTCAGAATATTAGGCTTAACTACTTTAGTAAAGAGTTACTAAAGTATATATTTATGAAATTAGGTTTCATAAATATATGATGAATAACTTAAAAGATTAAATCGGTTACTCAAGAATTAAGATGTAATAATCTACAAAGTGGCAGTCTACATTTATGACTTTGTATTACTACGAATATTTTATGAAAGGATTGCATGTACAATAAAGTCTTGGGATATAAATTATTAATAAGGTCTAGAGTATAATTATATTTATATAGTTGTATTAAATATAATTAATGGTAACTTTAGACTTATTAAGAGTTGACAGAAAATCCCAAAACCTATTGGAACTAGTGTCTTATTTGTTCCCTTTTGGTCCCACTCCAAGTCACATACTAAAACTCAATTGGAAAGGCTTAAAAGACTAGTCCAATTAGATGATCAGTTATAAGGAGAGAAACATAAAGAATTTTGTATGCGAATGAAATGGTTTATATATGAGTGTTGGACACTCTCTAATTCTCCCTTGAACACATTCATAGAAACTAATTGAGAGACCACACTTTTTGGGTGTTAGTGGAATTAGAATGAAGATTAAAAGTGTTCTCAAGTACTTCTAATCTTTCTTTTGGAATTCACCATACCAAGGTACACTCTCTTGTTTTTATATTCTGAAATTTATATAGTACATGTTATTATTTGCGAATAAAGTAAATCCGTTAATTTTCCGCTGCGTGTGTTTTGTATGTGATACAAACATGTGTTTATCCAATACTTTTAACTTTGTCCAATAAAAAATTATATCATTTTGGGGATCCATAATTTTGATAGAGACTAATGGGATGACTCAATTTCGAACTAAGTTGTTTCACAAAAAAATAGAATAAAAAATTTGAACAAAGTTGAAAGTTAGAGATCTGAATTAAATAAAAGTGAACTTGGAGGATTAAGTTGAATTTAAAACAAATTTAGAAGATGCGATTTATAATTTAATCCCTTTTTTTCCCTGGACGGACTGTTCAAGTTATGCAACGGGCAATGGTGTTAAATTGTTCATGGCATGAATTAAGAACCAAATAGAATATCAATGGTACAATTCTAAAAAATAAGTGTAATATTAATGACGATAGTGAAGTAAGAATAAGTTTTTGACTCTGGTGTGGAAGGCTTTGAAGATATGCCATTACCTTCCAAGAGAACCTTTGAATTAAAAAGAAAAAATTTGAAGATTCTCAAATTGAATAAAAATGAAAACTTAAAAGGAGATACAAAATCAATACTAGTTACTTTCATTACTTAAAAGGAGATACAAAGCTAATACAAACTTACTATTGGGAAAAAACAAAGTTCATTACTTTCAGAAGTATCATATATATTTGCAAGTGGCTTGGAAATTCTTGAATTCGAATAAACCATGATAAGGTGGGATTGTTAAACAAGAATCATTCATTTAGATACTTCAATATACCCCTTTCAAGTTGATGGGGAAATAATTCAAAAAAAGAGAGAGTTTGGGATGTGATTTCAAGCCGAGTAAAAATATGAGCTCTTATTATATTATTTTGTTCTCCTCTATTTTGTTAAAAAAAAAAAAGAAATTTATGGTTTTTCATGTATTTTTTAAAAAGTAATTTTCGTACATGAACCACGAAACTCTCTTTAACCGTTTTTTACAAGATAAAAAAACTTGCAATAATTGAAATTATTCTTTTGAATGTAACCCATATTTCTTTTATATTTCTCTATTATTTAGTCATATATATTTTGTTTTGTTTCAATAATATTAAGGCAGTGAATTATCTTATTCTTTAATATTTTTTGATCTTTCAGAAGATTTAATATTTGAATTTTTGAGTAATTCTTTTTTTAGTATCTAAAATTGTTTGACAAATTTTTTTTAAGCCATTGCACGTTCAAACAATGACTTCTTCATCGAATTGATTTTAAGATTTATTGATAACATTTTAGATAAACACAAATATAGTTGTAGTTGTAAATCAAATACTACTTTCTTTTGTTACTTGATTATTATGAAAAAGATAACATAAAATGCATATCTATCCAAAAAAAAAAAAAAAAGGAACTTAAAAAAATTAACAAAAATGAAATCACTGTTAATTTCTAATACGTTAAACAAAAGGAACGTAATTTTAGTGGGGTCATTGTTACTTTCTAATTCTATCCCTTTTTTTTTAGGTAATTCTATTCTATTCATTTTAAGTTTTTTTAATAATATTTTAGATAAACGAACCGACTAAATTTTGATCTCTTTACTCAAAAAAAAAAAAAAACTAAATTTAATCTCTTTTTAAAATTTTAGAAAATACTTATTGTAGGTTACATGTTTTGTTAAAACACTAATTTTTATTTTATCCAAAGAAATTAATAAGAACAAATATATTGTAAAAAAATAAGAAATAAATTAGGGGTGGCAAAATCAATCCAAACTCATTTGCCCACCCAAACCCACCCACTTAAATGAGACCTAAACCCACCCAATTATTTTATTGGGTTAAATGGGTATTAACCCAATTAAACCCAATTAACATTAATGTTTATTGGGTTTTAATTAGTTACCCAATTATAATCCAAGTATCATCTATATATATATATACACACACACCGAAACCTCTGAAATTTTCACAACTTTTCACATCAGCACAATATTTAAATAAAATTATCATTTTATTTAAATAAAATTATTTTTTTAGTTCAAATTTAACCAGGAGTAAAATTCTATCTCTCTAATAAGTTCAACTTAAACTTAAACTCAAACTCAAACTCATCATTATCATTTTTTTTAAAATAAAGTTATTTTCATTTAATCAAAATTTAACAAAGAGTGAAACTCTATCTCTCTAACAAGTTCAACTTAAACTCAAACTCAATTATTGATAATCTATATAAAAACAAAAATTATGATAGAACTCATTAAAAAAAAAAAAAAGGACTAACATTGTAAAAAAAGAGACTTACGTTGATAATTATGGGTTTAGTTTTTGGGTTGAAATTTTTACTATTTTTCTTTTTATTGTACATGACAAATAAAACGTCCCTATTTTTTTGGAGAAAAATAAAAAATGCAACCTATATCTTCCAACCTAGGGAACAATAAATTTTTATTTGGTATGTTATATATAAATTTGTTAAATTTGGTTTGGTTCTGAAGTAGAATTTGAGAATTTTATAAATTTTGAAGTTTTAAATCTTGGGGTTTTTGGTATTTGCGTCTCAGTAGGTTGATCTTAATTCTTCACCTTAAATGCTTTTTTATTTAGGTTCATATGATTTTTTGTTTTCTTATTAAAAGCTATATTTTCAATAGTTTTTCCATATATCGCATGGGTTACTAACTAGTTTCTACAAATTACCCAACTCTAAAATAACCCAAAACTACCAAAATTACCAAAATACCCCCTCAATCTAAAAAATAAACAAAATAACACCTAAACCTAAAAATGACCAAAATACCCCCTAAAACCTAAAAAAAAACTAAAACACCCATTAAACCTAAAAATTGACCAAAATACCTCAAAACTCAGAAAATGACCAAAATACCCTCAAAACAAAAAAAAAAAAAACGACTAAGATACCCCCCAAAACCTTAAAATTACCAAAATACCCCCGAAACATAAAAAATTACCAAAATACCCCTGAAATCAAGAAAAAGACCAAAATACCATTAAAATATAAAAATTACCAAAATCATCCTGAAACCCAAAAAAGAATTACCAAAATACTCCCGAAACCTAAAAATGACCAAAATACCTTTGAAATTCAAAAAATGAACAAAATAACCTCGAAACCTAAAAAACTGCCAAAATACCTCTGAAATCTAAAAATTATCAAAATACCTCTGAAACTTAAAAAATGGCCAAAATAACCCCAAAGCCAAAAAATTGACCAAAGTAACCCTGAAACCTAGAAAATAACTAAAATACCCTCAAAACCTAAAAAATTGTCAAAATAGTCCGGAAGCCTAAAAATGACCAAATATCCTTGAAGCCTAAAGATTGACGAAAATAACCTTAAAACCTAAAAATGACCAAAATACCCCTGAAACCTAAAAAATGACCAAAATACCCTCAAAACTATTAAGTGACAAAAATACCCCTAATTGTGTTGTGGTTGTTTGATTATTATTGGTTAACTAACTCAATCACCCCTAGTTGTGTTGTGATTGTTTGATTGTTATTGGTTAATTAACTACCTAAAATTGTGTTAGTTAAATTAATTCAAATAATATAATTTCAACTATTAATTATTAGTGTAAGGACCTAAAAGTTTGTAGCCCAGGCCCAGTTAGAGTAATGGATTGTACCTTTCAAACCTGGCCCAAATCAATAAAATTTGTAAGAGGGAAAGAACAACAACAATAGGCTCTGCTCGAAAACAGCTATAAGGAAGAATCAAGTTTGAATTCAGAAGCAAATGAGTATCAGGCTCTACACAAATGCTCCCGTGGAGATTGAGTTTGTATAAAAAGTAGTACTGTTTACTCTCCTCTCAATATTCTTCCTTTTTTTTTTTATCCCTTTTTCAATGCTCTCTCCTTTTCTTATATACCTCTATCTCCATCACGTCTTCACCATCCATTTCTACCTAACCTCCCTCCTTTTTTGGCACTCGTTCCCTTTCACATCTGAAGAAGATAGTGGAAGGAACCTGCTTAGTTGTAGCTTACACTGTTCAGGTCACTTCCTTATCAATACGATTGATAAAGCTGTTGTCCACCATTAAATGCGAATGCAACAGGCTACTTCAGGCCAAAGGCTTCCCTCTTGCCCATTGGCTTCCACTCTCTTTAGATCCAAGCTCCCACTTAGAATACCACGGAGTACCATGATTCATTTCTTCTCCTCCCTGGGCGGCTTCCTCCCTTGGGCCCATGGCTTGCAGCATTTCTACGTCAATGCTACGACCTTTCAATTTTATCCATAGTCCTCGGGTCAATGCTGCGACCCTTCAACTTCATCCTCGGTTCTCGGGCACCCACAATTAGAATATATCTATGAAAGGTCTTAAAAAAAAATGTTGAAACCTTTGATGTGAAAACCAAAATTTGAAACTATAAATATTTTTTGAAATTTAACATGTAAAGAAAAAGGTACTAAGAGGAGGAAAAACAATGTGAAAGGGGAAAAGATATAAATTATTTTGTAAAAATTCAAGATGCAAATAAAAAAAAAAGTTTAAAGAAACAAGTTATGATGTTAATATTTTAGAATTAATTTAATATAAGTGCCAATAAAACACCAATTTTTGTTTATGCAGGTGGACATTGCAATCTTTATTATTATTATTTTTAAGTATGTTTAATATGTGTTTTCAATTATACTATTTGTAAAATTTATTATCTTACTCTTTACATGCACTATGTACATGTTGACAGATTTGTTTTAGTATATAAAAAGTGGGAAATTCTATAGTAATTGTTTATCCTTTATTTAAAAAGTGTATAATATATATATATATATATATATATTTTTTTTTTTAAATAGAAAAATATTTGTAGTTGTAAGTAGCATTCTAGTGCAAAAAGTGGGTAATATGGAGAATCCATTTTCAGGTTTAGAAGTGACCTACAATGTACGTTTTTCTATATGTAACCCTAATATTGAAGTTTTTTAAATTTAATTTAATTAATATGTGAGGGAATTTTGAACTATTTAAGTGGTGAACACCAAAAAAATTGTTTCCCTTAATAAGCATAAATATCATTATGTTATTGAAATTTATTATTTTCTTCATTTGACCCTATTGTTTAAAGATTTTTAAATTTATCAAGATTAATGAGTGAATATTTTGGAACATTTAAAAGGAGGATACTAAGTCAAGAGCTTTGTAGTTCAATTGGTTAACAACTTTTGATGTTTCCATGACATTTAAGGTTCAAATGCTCATTCCTCCATTGTAACTATCAAATATATATAAGGTGGACAATAAAAATTGCATTATCCTTATAAGTGATTGAGTTGAGATACTAGGTTCCATTTGATCTTAGTTTAAACAAATGATTGAGTTGAGATACTAAGTTCCATTTTATCTTATTTTAATTGATGATTGAGTTAAAATATACTGCAGTTTACCTTACTCTGAAAAAGAAAAGATAGAGAATTAAAAAATACTGCATAAATTCTATTTTTGATTTTCATATATTAATTTATTTTTGAATCTTATCATATTTCTTATTCTTAAATGGTAAAAAATTTTATTCATACTTTGGCTTTTTTTTTTTCTTTTTTTCTTTTTTTATTATAATACATTGAAACTGTATAAATAATCATTCAATTTTCATAGAATAATTTAGCGAAAGTACAAAGAATTGATTTAAACAAACCCAAAAACAAAAACAAAAACAAAAAATTCTTTATGTCCCAAAAAGTGATTAGCAAAAAGAGAAAGAAAGGGTATTGTATTACAATACTAAAGTATTAATTCATGTTCGCCAATGATCACTACAAAACGCGGGCGCATTAGGCCGCGTTTATAAAAATGCGGCCCCAGACAAACTATAGCCCCGTTTTATAAACGGGGCCATAGAAGTGGGTCTAAAGCCGCATTTAAAACGCGGCCCAAGCTACATCAAATATGACCTCGTTTAAAAACGTGGCGATAGGACTTGCGTTTTTTTTTTTTTTTTTTTTTTTTTTAAAATTCTTAAGTAAGGTCGTTTTAGAAAATGCAGGTCCAGCTTTCCTGAAGCCGCGTTTCATACACGCGGCTTTAAGTTTTTTCTGTAGCAGCGTGTATAAAACGCGGCTTCAGTGTTAGGATTTGGCCCCGTTTATTAAACGCGGCTTGATCTGGCCCCTAAAGCCGCAGTTTAAAAACGCGGCTTCAGGAATTATATAAATACTAAAAACCTTTTCAACCCTAGCCTCCATCTCTCAAGCCCGATCGCACATCAGCCTCCATCTCTCCAATCTCAAGCCCTTTCCCATTGCACAACCCTAGCCTCCATCTCTCTAGCCTCCATCTCTCCAATCTCAAGCCCTCTCCCAAATCTACTTCTCCCCTCTCTTTATTTTCTCTAATTTACAAACAAAACCCGATAACCTCTGTCCCTGATAAGCCAAACCAAACCATTCGAGTAATTTTTGATATATTACTATCAAACGCAGACCCACAAACGTCTCTCACCAATTCTCACTTCCTTCCTCTCCTAATATTGCGACTGTGTCCTCTACGGCAACGAGTATGCTCCTCCATTCCCGACTATGCTCTGGTGACAAGGTCAGGTCAGGCGCTCCAAGATTGCAGGTTTTTTTATTTTTTATTTGTTATTTTTTCCTTCCCTTGCCTCGATTTTTAATTTATATTTGTTTCTCTATCCACTCCATAATAGAGATTGACCAAATCACCCATCGTTTAGTCAGATAAACTTTTTTATAGCTATTGATGTGCAACAGCTCGGCTGACGGCTGAGTTGCTTCGTTCGGTGATATCGCAATTGAAACTGCCGGCTACAAACCAGCCCGCCGCTCTCATTGATGTCGTAAGGGATGTTGGAGAGAAACTGATTGCTGCTAATCCCATTGGTAGGTCATTTTTTAATTTCTGTTTTGCTTGATCAGCAACAGAAGGAGAGGGTGAGTTTTGCACTCCCTCGTGTATTGGGTCCTAAAAGTACACCCATTAATATATAATTTGGAGTATGATTTGGGAAGGTTAAAAGTGTGTTTTGAGTTTAAAAATGCTATTTTGCACCAACAACTCATCATAGCTTTTTAATGATGCAACCAAGCCACTTCTATAAGGAGTTAAGCCATGCTTTAAACCTGAAACTCTAGTATTTTATTAACTTTTGCTTTTGGAACCTCCTTAACCAGTGATGTTAAAAAGCCTTCTTATATTAAACGGGTTATTTATTTTTTTGGAGATTTTTTCTGCCCTTGAGTATTAATATCCAATATTTCGTATTGATCTTATATAATTATAAGATTTAAAAAAAAAAAAAATCATCTCTATTTTAAGTATATTTGTTAGATCATAGTTGATAATTTGTTATTTGAAATTATAGATATCATTACAAATTCTTATATATGTTATGGCTTATTTATTTACAGACAACTTTCTATAGTGACAACATCAATTTCACATACTTTTTTTTTAAAACCTTTTTATAATTTAAAAATAACAATAAAAATATCTACAAATATGAGATTAAGGTTTCTTAAAAATATCGTAAGATGATAGTGCTAGAATTGTCAAGCTTGGTGGCCAGTGGTGTACATTGGCTGGTCTAGATCCCAAGTTTCCATATCACTCTTTAACTTTTTTGGACGCTTCATTAAAATCAATGACTCAGCTGAAAGACAATTTTGACCATTTGTCAAATTCACACAAAAAGAGCCAAAGCTTAGATTAGACCATGCCTGTAATTCTAGGAGCATTGTAGGAAGCTTAGGTTATGAGTCTTTGGATTAGCCCAAAGAACACATTCTTGAGAGAACGTGTCGGAATCATGTGTTCCAATTTGTAAAATTGGTCACATACAAGAAATCATGTCAGGTAGATATTTCAAGTAAGTTTAGGACTCCCTACGAGTACCTTCTACCCAATTTTAGGAGTAATTAGAAAGACATTGTAACTAATCTTGATTCATTAAATAGATATTACCACTTAAGGATTTAAGGGCATATACCTATGAATTATATGCATGTACTTGTTCATGCTTGTATGCATACAAATATACATTCGTTTATGAATAACAACTTGAGTAGTCTCAACAACTTGGATTAACTTCTTGAATAAGTATACTTCCACATGCCATTTAATTGACATTGCTACTAGTCTAGTTATTGCCATTTAATTATTTTTACTATTGTTTCCTGGCTTCTTTCTTTGTTGTATGAGATGGATTTTGTGATGCCATACCAGTTGATTTTAACATAATTTATTCAGCAACTGGATTTTTTCTTGCTAACAATGAAGTATTAATTTAACTTATCAAAAAACAATGAAGGATTAATGAAGTTAAGTTATAATTTTTAATGCAACTGGCTTGTATGGTTGCCAACATTTATTTGCAGTTGACATAATTATGATGGTCAAGGTTATGAGTTAGCTTTGCAGCAGATTCTTCACCTGTTTATGTTACCATGTAGCTATTTCATTGTATAGGTTATAGGTTGCACATTTTATATCTAATATAGCATGTTTCAGTTATAGTAAATGTGGAAGTAGATGTGCCTGTTTCATCTTCATAATCTTTGCGTGTTTTATTTTGCACCTTAGGCATGATTGGGACAAATTGAAGAGCATGCTATCCTTTCAGCTGAAGCAGGTATGGGGAGGTATACTGGCATATGCATCTCTTGTTAGTTGTTACTTCACAATAATTGTTTATGGAGCAAATAGGACAGATTTATCCTTTTCCCTAAAACAAACCCAAATTAATACGAACAACCCCCCTAAAATGAACCCAAACAATCACTCTTCCTAAACCAAGGAGAGAGAGATATTTGATAACAAAAGTCATAATCTGATGGAAATATCCTTAAAATAATCATTGACTCTATGTCTAATTGTCTATTAAGTTTTATGGTGTTAGAACTAGTGGCTTTGAACCAAAAGTAGCTTATAAAAAAGGGCTTTGAACTGGTGATAAGTTCCGAGAAGATTAGGGTGTGTGCATAACTTATTAAAAAAAAAAAAAAAACTTTGAAAATGAATTGGAGAGAGAAAGCGAGGTTAAGTTACTGTATAGATTCTAGGATTTAATCGCTCCATGTCTTTATTGCAGGATCTTCATCTTAGAAAGCCAGGAGTAAGGAGGCCTCCCAAAAGGTCTGAGTTTGAAATTCCTACTGAGGAGGTTCTGAAAAGTGCAGAATTGAAGGTAAGCTTATATGGTTTTGTACATTCCCTCTTATATGATGAATAAAAAATTACATTATAAAAAGATTTTTCATTCTTTTTAATCATGGAAGTGGGATTTCTATTGCTGTACAGTGGTAGGTCCAATCATATTCCATGCCCATTGCTAAATTGAAACACTTATTTCTGAATTCTTTATATGAGTGGTCTTCACTGTCATTGTCAATTTTCTGTAGAGGGGGTTCCTAGAATCTATGTATTCCTTGAGTTGTTGCTGTTCCTTTTTGTTTATATTTTGTGTTCAGTTTTGTGTCTACTTCTGTACACAGCCCATGTACTGGGGTAGCATGCATTTTGGCTTTTACTAAATTTTTTTTTTCAGACACACACACACACACACAAATATATATAAACTAGAAAGATAAAATTGTAGTGGTTGTGATTTTTTGAGTATTGATCAGCTGGCCCATCTGTATGTATAATCATTGAATTGGGAAGATGCTGAGATTGCATTTCGTTGTCTTCATTTTTTTAACTGATTTTTTTTGGGTAAAATTAATAATTGAATATGAAAATGGGACATTATGGAGATCAGACATTCTTAGTGGTCATTTGAATAGCATGCAGCTTCCTTGACCTTTTTCATGACTCATGACTAGACTTAATAATCAGTAAGTCTTGTTCCTTAGGTAGCTCACTGGGATGCCTTAGAACTTGATGAAGGTAGGGCAAAAGTATTACTGCAAGCAGTAAAATGTGTTTATGTTAATATCAATTATAAATTTTGTGTATTGGGTTTTCAATTTCATGTATTGGGTTTTGATGTAGGACTAATTACACTCCATTTGAAAGTTGTGTTTAGTAAAATTTGATAGTAATTTTTGTTTTACCACTACGAACTGATGAGAAGGTGAAGAGGGGTTGTTTAAAAATTTGTTTGCAACAAGTCAACCATCTACCAATCATATGGCTTATGCAAGACTGGTAGTTTGAGTTGAGGGTCAGATATGAGTCTAAGGACTTTTGGTTAAACATTACAACTGCTCTATACAACCATAACTATGGTCCTACACTTAGATAACAAAACCACAAAATAATATAGAGAATTAAAAGTTTTGTTACTTAGCCAAAAAATAAAATAAAATTGTTAACTTATTTTGGGTACATAAACATTCATGGCTAGCTGATCTTTAAATGTTAACTTATTTTGGGTTTTCTGAATTTTCAAACCATTTTTTTTTTTCATATATATATATGTGTGTGTGTGTGTGTGTGTGTGTGTGTGTTTGTAATTTTTCAATGGTCATGTTATAGAAAAGTCATATAGGATTGTTAAAGTCTTGAGGTTAGTGCTTCTTATGGAGGAATTCCAAATTAATCAACGGTTGAGTAATTAACTATATGGGAGTGGAGAGAGCAATAGTTATGACTGTTAGTTTTGTAGATATACTTCAAAAAACAAATTAGTTGTACCCCATTGAATATTGTTGGTATATAGAGAGAGGTGAAGGTGCAATTAGGTATGAACCTCAAGTTAATTAATTTCTTTATCTTCCTTTGTGGGTGCATTGCCCATACATAGTGCAAATTTTTGTGTGTGTGTGTGTGGAAAAACTCCTCTGCCAAATCTCATTAGTGCAACAGCATAGGTCAAAGTCATATTCGGCTAGCAATTAGGATTTCCCAATCGAGTTTCTAGTTTCGAAATATGCCGAAGCCATATAGTTTCTATATATGTATGCTGAAACCGTCTCTAACTAGAAAGGCAAATTCCAAATATAGTTTTAAGTTCTTTTTACATGCTAACAATACATTATTGAAAGTTGAACATGGCAAACAGATTTGACAGATTCCCTTAATCTACAATATGTCAATATCCACTCCATTTGATTCCCACAATTTAAGTCATATTCAGTTTTTGATTGATTTTTGTTTTCTAAAGTTATAGTCTCTACCTACTATTTTACTTTTACCAAATTTTATTTAGATGTATAGTATATTTAACTATACTAATAAGGAGTTCGTTGTAGATAATGAGCTCAACCCGTAGAGAGAAAGATTGAGCGATTCATGCATCTTGCCAACTTGACAAGGTGGCCAAAGGGCACAAATAGAGGTGAGACCATGTTACTCATAGCTTGTTTTGGTATAAAATTCCACTTTTTGTGTTCTTGCTACATGTTAGTTCTCTTTCCTCATTTTGTGGTTGTCATGACTTTCTGTGTATGCATATTGCAGGTTGGAAATTTTGCCAATTGCTTGGTTGAGGCTAGAAGTGAGCTACAGCATAAGTATGTTCTAAATTATTTTGTGGAAGCTAAGTTTGTCCATTATGTTTGTTTTCTTTCATAAATGTTTTTGGGTTGGAATCATTGCGGTAGGACTCTCCTAGTATGTTGCAACTTGGTCTTCAAGCATATAAACCTATACTGTTATGTGCTATTTAGAAGCTCACAACTTATTGATTATTACAGTGACTATTAGGAATAGTTTATTGATTGTTTAGTTAATGGAAAAATTTTCTTCCTAATTTCTCACTGCTTATACCTGACTTTGAAGTAATCATCAGACTTTTACCATCATAAGAACCAATAGGAAGAGACACCTAATTCTATATCTACTTTCACATGCATCCAATTAATTACTGTGTATAGGTATGATTGATGCGTAATAAAAATAATATCAGCAATAGATCTATGTGAAAATGATATTGCTTCCATTATTAGTAAACAATTTAATTAGCAATATATTAAACTGAGTGTGTCCGTAGGATTGTTGGATGGACTGCAACCAACCTTAGGCCCTTAGGCCGCGGTTTAAGCGCGGCCTAAAGTTTAGTCCTTAGGCTGCATAATGCATAAGGAATTAATCAGACCTCTTTTTGATGATGAAAAGCTACTGATTAGCCTACACTAAAAATTGCATAATTCTGTAAAGCAAGATTAGCTAAGACAATAATGCAACTTTGAGTTATTCTATTTCCAATTAAATTTTTTTTCTTAAATATGATAATTTTTTTAAGTACTAGAAAATGATCACATTGAATAATTAGTCAATATCAATAAGCCACCATAATTCCCCTTAAACATTGACCTCTCAACTAGAAATACATTAGGCCATATTTACTCAGATAGATTAACCTCTACCTTTCATTGTGCAACATTATAGATATAATCATATAGATTAGCTTCTACCTTTCACTGTGCAGCACTATAGTATAATAACATATGTACACTTTGAATATTTGGGTTGTTTGATATTTCTATGTGGGTTGCTTGATGATTTTTTTTTTAGTTCTTTGTTTGTTTTATTTTTGCACCGAATTAACCACACCACCCCGCCATGGTCAACCGAATCTGGTGTAGACCGGTTCTTACCCTTCATATGTGAGGTGCGGTCAAGCATGAGGGAAAACCGCACCCTATAGGTGTGGTGCAAAATTCCTTCTTCTTCTTTTTTCGCTCCCCTTAGTTGTCTCAATTCTTCTTTTCTTCTCCTCATTTTTTTTTGTTAGTTACACTACTCTTTTTTGGCTCCCTCTCATTGTCTTTATAAAAACAGAGCAATCTCTCTCATTTAGTCGTATTCTCTGTTATCTCATTCTCTTCTCTCATTTTTAGTCTCTCAAGGATGAGGAGATACGCCCGATTGGCTGCTGTAGCATAACGTCTTCCAAAAACTACTCGTCCAAATGAGAGCAAAACCACCAATGAGACTAGTATCTTTTTTTCTTCTTTTTCATTGTTGTTTTTCTTGTTTGGCTGAATCATTTTTTTTTTCTTCCTAACATACGGACAAAATTACGCTGAAACAAAAAACGAAACAGGTATATGTTGTTTTTTGGTTAAAAGAACCTCGAATCTAGTAATTTATTAGGCTAAATATTAGCAATGAAATTTGAAAACTCCTAGCATCAATCAGTCATGAGCCCCGAAAGATGCTTAATAACTACCACAACAATTAATACACACCACAGTATTTCCACCAAGCATCTAGGCATAATAAGAGCTTCTCAGGACTTGAGACACAACTGATAAACAATATTCCTCCACGAAAAACTTTTCCATATGAGATATGCAACACAGTATTAAGTGCACAAGTTTCATAACACATTGACAATATGATAAAACAACTAAATATTCTAGAAGACAAACAATCCAACTTCAGCTCTACCTAATTTGACAATTTTACTCCAAATTATACACTTTACAGAGTTTGTTGCTCTTTCCCATGCTTTAAGAAGTTTGCATCATATAAATGGATTATTGAAATCCAAGGGGCTACCAAAATCAACTCCATCACCACTGCTGTCCCCATCTCCATCACCTTCACCACCACCTCCTCCTCTGCCTCCTCCACTTTCCAAAATTTTTCTAGTCTTCCAATACCAATGAGCGCTTAGTCCAACTTCTTGATGACAATCTCACCTTGATGCACATCTTGCTTAACCATAGACGATAGCTCTATCTGGTCATAACCAGAAGCTGCTTTCACCATACTTCAACCAGAAGGGTAGCACCATAATGAGAATCTTATACGGAAAAAATTACGCTGAAACAAAAAACAAAACAAGTATATGTTTTTTTTTTTTTTTGTTGCGTAAGTTTTGTTAATCATTCTTGTGTAATGTAATTCTAAATCATTTCTTTTTTGGGTAATGTGTGTTTAGGATCTTTGGATTGTCTTTATGAGCCACTCTCCAAAGTCGGTGTTCTTGAAGGAAGCGCCGAGCTGGTTTTAAAGTTGCTTTCACCATGCTTTAAAACAAGCTCGACACTTCCTTCAAGAACACTGAGTTTGGAGAGCGGCTCATAAAGACAATCCAAAGATCCTAAACACACATTATACAAGAAAGAAACAATCTAGAATTACATAACACAAGAGTGATTAACAAAACTTATGCAACAAAAAAAAACATATATCTGTTTTGTTTTTTGTTTCAGCATAATTTTGTCTGTATAAGATTCACATTATGGTGCTACCCTTCTGGTTAAAGCATGGTGAAAGTAGCTTCTAGTTATGACCAAATAAAGCTATCGTTTATGGTTAAGCAAAATGTGCATCAAGGTGAGATTGTCATCAAAAAGCTGGATAGGCGCTCGCTGGTATTGCAAGACTAGAAAAATTTTTGGGAAGCGGCGAAGGCAGTGGAGGCAGCAGTGGAGGAGGTGGTGGTGAAGGTGGTGGAGGCAGTGGTGGAGATGGGGACAACAATGGTGGCGAAGATGGAGTTGATTTTGGTAGCCCCGATTTCGATAATCCATTTATATGATGCAGACTTCTTAAAGCATGGAAAGAGAAACAAACTCTATAAAGTGTAATTTGAAGTAAAATTGTTAAATTAGGTAGAGCTGAAGTTGGATTGTTTGTCTTCTAGAATATTTAGCTGTTTTATCATATTGTCAATGTGTTATGAAACTTGTGCACTAATACTGTGTTGCATATCTCATATGGAAAAGTTTTCTATGAAGGAATATTGTTTATCAGTTGTGTCTCAAGTCCTGAGTAGCTCTTATTATGCCTAGATGCTTGGTGGAAATACTGTGGTGTGTATTAATTGTTGTGGTAGTTATTAAGCATCCTTCGGGGCTCATGACTGATTGATGCTAGGAGTTTTCAAATTTCACTACTAATATTTAGCTTGATAAATTACTGGATTCGAGGTTCTTTTAACCAAAACAACATATACCTGTTTCGTTTTTTGTTTCAGCGTAATTTTGTCCATATATTAGGAAGAAAAAAAAAATGATTCAGCCAAACCAAAAAAAACAACAATGAAAAAGAAGAAGAAAAAAAGATACCAGTCTCATTGGTGGTTTTGCTCTCATTTGGACGAGTAGTTTTTGGAAAACGTCGTGCTGCAGCAGCCAATCGTGCGTATCTCCTCATCCTTGAGAGACTAAAAATGAGAGAAGAGAATGAGATAAAAGAGAATATGACTAAACGAGAGAGATTGCTCTGTTTTTATAAAGACAATGAGAGGGAGCCAAAAAAGAGTAGTGTAACTAACAAAAAAAAATGAGAAGAAAAGAAGAATTGAGAAAACTAAGGGGAGCGAAAAAAAAAAAAATGGAATTTTGCACCACACACCTATAGGGTGCGGTTTTCCCTCATGCTTGATCGCACCTCACATATGAAGGGTACCAGGTTTCGGTTGACCATGGCGGGGGGGGGGGGGGGTGGTGCGGTTAATTCGGTGCAAAAATAAAACAAACAAATAATTTTTAAAAAAAATTTATCAAGCAACCCACATAGAAATATCAAACAACCCAAATATTCAAAAAAAAAAAAAAAAAACAGACAAACATGTTCAAAATCTCTCACAAAATTTTCAAACAAATTCTCCATCTTTCAAAAAAGCATTGCAAGGAGAAGCAGGTATATATTGAGCATTATATAAATTTTCATACCTGGAAGAAAGCATAGAAAGGAAAACCGTAGTAGCTAGGTATTAAGCATCAAAACATTCTCTTGAAATTTCTAGATAATAGTTGTGACAAAGAGGAGAGATGAGAGGGGAAACCTTGGAAACGGTGGCATCCAGTGGACAACGGTGGTGGGCTGGTGGCGAAGGCAGGGGCTGAGGAATGAGAGAGAGAGAAAGAGAGAGAGAGAGAGGAAAGGGGGAGAAGCGAACAAGAGATTAGAAATAAGAGAAGACAACATTTAAAAAAGAGATTCAGAAATTTAACCTACAAACTAAAACAACGTTGCTTTGAACTTATTATTAAAATTAATATTAGTTCCAAAACGACGTCGTGTATCAGATTTAAAAATAATAATAATAATAATGGAACGATGTCGTTTTAAATCATTAAACTTAACCTTATTTTTTTTTCTCTTCTTCCTTCCTTCTCTTTTCTCACTTTCACGCATCTTTTCAGCACTGGTACTCTATATCTCTCTCTAGAAATTTCTTTTATTTTAAAACTGAAACATGATTACATATACGTATATGTTAAACTATATATATATATATATATATATATATAGATATACATACATGGCAGTCGGTTTGGTTACACATCGGAATGCAAAACCCACAACCGCTCGCCACACCGGCCGTTGTCGGTACTCGCAAATCCTCTCCGACCACTGAGCCATACACCTCAAGTGAAACTCAAATGTGTGCGGTTCGGATCGGTGCAGACCAGTTTTGTCGGTGTATAAACCCCAGTGATGTAAGTGCAAACAAAAAAAAAAGAAAAAGAAAAAGATAGAAGTATAAAACTAAGCAAAATATCACCCGGAAGCTGCATTGCCCTTCTGGCCTCTGCTCCAACACCAAAATTGATAACCGAAGAAATGTAGTGTTCACTATTTGTCGAAATGGTGCCTCTCTCTCTTTTTCGCAAAATACGGGAAAAAATTTGTCGGACTTGAAGAATAACAAAACGAAATGTAGCGTTCACTAGGTCTCTTGAACCCCTAGACGAAGAAGAAATACTTTTCACTTGAATCAGAATGGGAGGCCAGTAAGAATTGTGAGGAAGGGTTTGAATTGACACGCTGCAGCAACATGAAAAGGACAACGTTTTTTTTTCCTGAGACATCCCAAACAAATGGACCGTCCTTTACTCCTTTTATCTTCTATTACGAATCGACCAGGGCCACATAAGGGCTTGACTCGAGGACTACTCCATAGGGATGGCAATTTTTGCCCGACCCGCGGATACCCGGTCCGGCCCGACCCTAATGGGCCGGGTTTTACCCGGTCCGATTAAGAATAGGGTCGGGTATGGGTTTAAAAAAAAAAAAACCCGAAGCGGGTCCGGGTCGGGTCCGGGTTTTATTAAAAAACCCGAGACCTGACCCGAGACCCGGCCCGAAACCCGGCCCGGTAATAACCCGGTATCCTGAAATTACTAAAATACCCTTTATATATATATATTACCTAAAATCTAACCCTAATTTCCCATTTCTTCACCCTTCAGTCTTCACTCTTCAGCTCAGCAGCCTCCTTCCCTCTCAAGCCGACAGTCCCACGCTCCCTCACCAGCTCACCTCCCAAATCCACCACCACCGTGAACACAGACGGCGAGACCACGGCCATAAGGCTTACGCCGGCGTCACCACGGCCTCACCACCCAAATCTACTCGTTGAGAATCTCACGGCGTCACCACCATCGTTACAAACCCCACGGCCAAACCAAACCCACGGCCAAACCACTAAACCCACGCACCCAGTCCGACCCTCACTCTGACCCTCAGTCCCTCTCCCTCAGCTTGCGCCGTTGACTCTCCACCAGAGTAGCAAACCGGCTTGACCAAATCGGAGAGGATCTGCTATTCAGCTTCAGCCTTCAGCCTTCAGGTATCTACTTGAAAAGCCTGGATTTTTTTTTTTTGTTGGGTTTAGCTTATATTTTGTGTGTGTTGAAACTTGCTACTTTGTTTTCATGTTTACCAAATTTTGATTTCAATATTTGATGTATGTAAAAACACACACACACGGGTATTAAAGGAAAAAAGAAATTAAGATAAAAAAGAAATTTTGATTTCAACTTGTTACATTGGTTGTTTCTGTGGGGATTTTCTGATGTGGGTTTGGGGTCTGTTATAGCGGTGTGAGAAATGAATTTCATTTTTAGCATTTTCAATTTCATCACTTTTTATTTATTTATTTATTAGTTGAGGCTTGTCATTTTCAATTCTGTTTCATAAAGTAGAGAAGAGCGTTTAGCAAAAAAAAAAAAAAGTAGAGGAGCAATTTCATGAAGAGAAAGAGAATGGAATTCTTCTATGTATGTAGTACTGGTGTTGAGTTTCTTCATGAGGCATAGTTTGATGGATGAATTGTGAATTGGTATATGGTTGACCTTCACTTGCTACTGTGTTTGATTGAATTCTTTGCCAGAATGCCTTTTACTGCTCTCTCTCAAATTGTGGCTTGTTCTTCATGACTAATGTCTACGGTATTATCTATCCAGAAAATGAAAAGAAAATAAAAAAGAGAGAGAGAATTGTTTATGGTCATAGATGCCAAAATCTGAGTATTACTGGCAAGAATGTAAGAAAATTGCGTATTGTTTATGGTCTACAATTTGATGAAGTTTATTCTATTTTTTAATTCATTGTTGTTGTAGGTTCTTCAACTATATCTAGCGATAGTACATTTCAATCCATTCTTGATGATGGGGAGCCAAATGAAGATGATGGGAATTGTGCCACAATTGATGGGAGTTGTATCACAATTGATGAAGATTAAACATTTTGTATTAATTTAGTAGTTTTTTTATTTTCTTAGACTTGTTGGGTTAATTTGTTGGTTTGTAATTATTCTAAACTTATGGGATGTATTTTGTAGCTTTTTAATTTCTTGGACTCGTTGGACTTTTGATACTTATTTCTTGGACTTGTTAGATTTATTTTATTTTTATGTTTAGCTGGTGATTTTAGTTATGATTTTGTTTATTAATGATTAAATGGTTATCTTAGCTAGGTAATTTATTGATTTAAAATCTTAGTTATGATTTATTGAATTATGATTATGATATTAGTTATGGTTTATTGATTTATAGATTTATAATTAACAGGTGATTTATTGATTTATGATTAGTAGCGTATGATTTGGACTGATTTGGCATTTGGGCCACGTTAATTATTTAGGCTTGAATATGCAAGCTTAATGTATGCAAAATCTGGGCTTAAATCTAAGCAAAATTTGAGCTTGAATCTGGGCTTGAATTAAAATTTGGGCTTAAATTTTTTTTTTTTTTTTTTTTTTTTTTTTTGTGGGTTGGGCCACAAATTGGGCCCAATTTCTAAACGGGGCCCGCGGGACCCGGCTGGGGCGGGTTCGGGCCCCGAAAAAAACCCGGTTCCCTAAACGGGCCGGGTTCGGGTTATGGGTCTTGCTCCGCGGGTCGGGTCCGGGTATGAAAAAACCCGGCCCGAACCTGACCCGTTGCCATTCCTACTACTCCATACATCCGTATAGGCTCGCCACCTTAACAACTCCAAGCGACGCATGCCAGAAATAAGGCATAAATAGGTACCCCACCTATTATGGGTAGGGTAGCCCAATATTTATTGGCCACATTTGTGACCGTCTTACCATGCAACCACCATAGGAGATTTTTCCCTGTTACTTCATCCAATGAGGGTGTAGAACGTGATATATTGCAGTGTACCTACCTAAGGAAATTGCGGGAGTGTTTGGTACATATATTTGAAAACTTGTATTTTGTTATTTGAAAATATATAAAAATACTTGTAATGTTGTTTAAAAATAAAAATGTGTGTTTATGTGAGACTCACCTACTGTGAGAGAGGTGGTATATACACCTAATACAAAGATATAATTTTTTCTACCTACTGAAGGACCAAACTCCGGCCAAAATTTGAACTAGTAAAAAAAAAGTTAAAAACTAATATCTATCTATGATGATGATGATAGATACAGACAAAAAAAAAAAAAAAAGTAACCTCATAATAGAGCGTTTTATGTTTTAATTGGATTAAAATTAAAAGGCCTTTTGGTTCTAAATTTTCATCCCAAAAATAAAAAAGCCTTTTGGTTTTACCGGACCCATATTGCTACTCATTTAGGAAATGGGTAACAATCCTATCAAATTCAAATGGCATGACAAAGGTGACAGTCCTTTTTACTAGGATGCATGTGTATATAGTATATGTCGTAAATCTTAGTTGTCTGGCTAAACCTGGTAATCATGATATACTGATAGATCTGATCCACACAAAAAAAAAAATGATACACTGATAGATAAAAGATAAATATAAATTTAATCCATTTTAACTGATCAATAGAAGACAAGAGACCGAACATATAAATTCTATTTGGAAAAAAAAAAAAAAAAACATTGTCTCTTTTAAGAAAAAGAAGAAGTGTTTAATAAGAACTAAAAATGTACGATTGTCGATTGATATCTTATTTTAAAATTACTAAAAGGAGTAACAAGTAATAAAACACACTTAAACGGCAAAGACTATTCGTACGCTGTAATCTTTTTAATGTTTTGAACTTTTTTGCCTTCGTGTCCTTCGCATTTTACGCTGATTATCTAAAATATTAAAATCTGAGCACGCTACGAGCCAAGTCGGCAAGGCCCAGGTCAGGTGTGTGTAACTTAAAAAGAGTCTTAAGTTTCATTATGCACTATACGACGTAGTTTCAAATGCATATAACTGGACCCCACCTAAAAAACAAATAACATGCACCCACACCCTTCATAAGCATCATTGTAGTTCCCTTTTATTTTTTATTTTTTATTTTTTTTTGTCTTTTAACTCAATGCTCACGTGTCCCATCACAGTTTGTGTAATGTAATTACCAAAACGCCCCTAACAATGCCTTTATGGTATGTATGGCACTATCCGATTGGTCCACAACAGATCAACCTGACATTTGAGAAAGCATCACGTCCGTTCATTTTATGACTTACGATGTAATATTGATCCCCTCTCTGTTTTTTTTTTTATTTTTTAATTTTTTGAAAAAAAATAAAAAAGAAGAATATATGTTTTGTTAAGAGTATAAAGGATACCTGGCTCCGAAGCCGGCGCTCAAAAACCGAGCTGAGCCGATGCGACCGGATGATTCCAAGGAGCTTGATCAAGGGCTCAGATTTGACGGCTGAGACACGTTTTGTGGCGGGAGACACCTCATCAACCTCGGGCTCCTCGCCGCTGCTACTTCCTCCACCACTTGAACTGCCCTTACGATGCCGTTTCTTTCTTGACAAGCTCGTTGAGCTTTGTACGTCGCTGCTTTGTTTAGAAGCCGTTTCCTTTTCCCGCTTCGACTCACCGACCGATTCCAAGCCCTCGTTCGACTCACTGAGTCGACCCGCCCGACTCGGCTTAACCATAATCCCTCCTACAAGTTTTCTCTTCTCACTTGCGTCATCGACGTCGACGTCGTCGTCGTCTTGTATTTCATTTTCATTTGCGTCCACCTTACCGTTCAAGACCGGGTTCGACACGGTTCGACCCGGATCCGGTTAGTTTCTCTCCGGTTCGGGTCTAATTTGGACTTTTACGGCGTCGTTTATGGCTTGACCCTCGCCTTTTTGAGTCGTCGAATTTGACTCGTTGAAGGAACGATTCTCTTTATCGTTGGAGATATCGCCGGACACGGCGAGATTCTCTGGCAACGGAGTCGTTTCTTCGGCGTCACCTTGAGATCCTTCTTCAGATCGACGTTCTCCGCCTCCTCTTTCAAACTCCGGTCTCTCTCCTCCTTCAACCTCTTAACCTTCAACTCCAACGACCTGTAGACATAACAACAACAACAAAATTGATAACCGAGAGAAAAAGAGAGAGAGGCACCATTGTTGTGTGGATGGGGAGGAGCAGAGTACTGCGGCGAAGCGGCAGAGAAACTGAGCGAGAGAAAGATTTGGATATAATAGGAGTAGGGCTTTAGGTTTTGGTTGTACGAAATTACGATATTGTCCTCCCAAGAGCCAGAGAGCGGGAAAGAGATTTGGGGTATTTTGGGGAATAACTGGAGTAGAGTTTGGGGTTTTGGCTGTGTGAAATTACGACACTGTCCTCCCAAGTTTGCGAAATGACTGATTAGCTGAACCAGCGAGCGAGAGAGAGATTTGGGGGGTATTTGGGGGTATAAAAGGAGTAGGGTTTAAGGTGTTGGTTGTTTAAAATTACGATATTGCCCCCTAAATTTTGCAGATTCCCCCAAATATTGCCCCTAAATGAAATTGCACTTTGATATTGCTCAATTAAGAGCATTCTCATTAGCTCTCTCATAAAAAATGCTATTTTGACACACCAAAAATCTACTTTATCATTTTAGCACATCATTTTACAACATACCATTTATCAGATATTCTATTTTTTTACAACTTCATTTAAATATTATTTCTTAACTCTTTTTTATTCTTTTTTTATTATTTGTTCCTAATAGCCATGTTCTTGTTCTAACGGTAACATTCTTGTTCAAATATTCTTGTTCTAATCAACGGTAACATTTTCAAATACTCTTCCTATTCAACTGTCATATTTTTTTAAATCCATATTTTCCATTTAGCATTTTTTTTTTTTAAATAAAAATAAAAACTTAGAACCTGTCACCTAAAAAAAAAAAAAAAAGAACTCAAAACCTATTACGTTCAAATAAAAAAAAAAAAAAAAAACTCAGAACCTGTTACGTTCAAATAAAAAAAAAAAAACACATATCCAATAACAAAAAAAAAAAACCTGTCAAGACTCATATCAAAAGGCAAAAACATATTTATATAACTGCAATCCAAAAGCCAACCTGAATTAACACATATCCAATAACATCAACTCAAATTTACACACATAGTTGGCTTAAATGGTACTTCCTTGATCACAGATGGTCAAACAACAGACATACTCGAATTAACACAACACAAATGGTACTTAAATAACATCAACCTGTCAAATTTACACAAATAGACATACTTGAAATAACATCAACCTGTCAAATTTACACACATACTTGAATTAAACAGACTTGAGCTTGCCACTTCATTGATCACATATGGTACTTAAATTTAAGACAACACAACAATTGGCTAGTACTTAAACTTAACACAACGAAACAACATAGCCAATGAGTTTTAATGGCAGCCTCATAAACAAAATGAAACAAATAAACCAAATCAAAAGTTTTAATGGCAACTCCATAAAAAGAAGAGGAGACAAATAAACAAAACCAAAAGTTTTCACAACTCTCCTCGTAATTGCCATAAATGTTCAACAAGATTCTGTTGGAGTTGAGAATGAACTTCTTTATCCATAATGCGTTGATGAACTTGAATGAACTCCGAAAATTCATTTGTCGGCTCATGTGACATTGGTGTACATGAAATCTCATCAATTTGCTCATAATCGAAGTCCACTGCTGTAGCTTCATCTCGCTCATCTTCAATAATCATGTTTTGAAGAATTACGCATGCTTTCATAATGTCTTGTAGTGTTTCATGATAGAAAAACCGTGTAGGTCCACGTACAATTGCAAATCGTGCTTGAAGCACTTCAAATGCACGCTCTACATCCTTCCTATATGCCTCCTGAGCTTTTGCAAATAATTTTTTTTTAATCTCCTAGTGGAGATGGGATTGTCTTCACAAATGTTGACCATTTTGGATATATGTCATTAGCAAGATAGTATCCCATTGTGTAATCCTGACCATTGATTGAGTAATTAACTGCAGGAGCACGTCCTTGTGCAAACTCAGAAAATAAATGAGACCGCTTCAACACGTTAATATCATTATTGGACCCAGGTAGTCCAAAAAATGAGTGTCATATCCAAAGATCATATGAAGCCACTGCTTCCAAAATAATAGTTGGCTGACAAACATGACCACGATACATCCCTTTCCATGCAGTTGGACAATTTTTACATCTCCAATGCATGCAATCAATACTTCCCAACATGCCTGGAAATCCACGGTTTTGGCCATGGGCTAACAATCTAGCGATGTCTTCATTGTTTGGTGACCTCAAGTATTGCTCTGAGAAAATAGCAACCACTGCTGTAGCAAATTTTTTCAAACTCATCATTGCAGTGCTTTCAGCTATTCTCACATATTCATCCAAAAAATCAGCTGTTACTCCATATGCAAGCATCCTAAGTGCAGCGGTCATCTTTGAAGGGGAGATAAACCAAGCTTTTTGGCATTATTTCTTTTTTGGATAAAGTAAGGTTTGTGAGCTTCTATCTTAGATAGGATTCGGAGAAAAAGAGAACGTCTCATTCGAAATCTCCTTCGAAATACTTTGGGAGGATATGCAGGTTCTTCAGCAAAGTAGTCATCGTAAAGCCGTTTATGGCTTGCCAAATGATTACGGTCGATATACCGACGACGCTTACGTTGTGATGTCTCACCCATGAGAAGTTTTATAATTATCTCATCTTCATCAGAGTCATCATCAAGCAATTCACGAAAAAAAGAACGACCCATGGAGATAAACTAGAAGAAAACATTGAAAAGCAATTATCAATATAGATGCAAGAAACATAATATGAAATGAAATCGATAACTTTAAAAGAAGGTTTGATCATTATGTAAAGAATATAAAATTTTCTTTAAATACAAACGTGGCCTAAGATGAGATCCTCTCCTATCTTCTTCTAGCACTTAAGAATTGTAAACCAATGGATACATTTCAGAAACAATTAGAAGAGCCCAACAGTCAAGACAAGCATAAAAACTATAAGAAAATATAACCAAATCAACACCAATAGCACAGCAGCGTCCATAGCACAGCACAACACCAATATTAAGCATGACAGTAATATAAATTCTATAGTAATATAAAATCAAACAACGAAAATATACGACATTTTATATAAGCTAAAATGTTAGGATTACTTAATAGTGCTTGGTTTGATGAGATTGAAATTAGTTGTAGTACAGGAAACAATGTCACCTTTTGTTTGTCTTGTTATCATTTCAAGTTGACACTTGACATTGGAAAAGACCCAGCAAGTGAAATTTTTTTTTCCTCTTACTCACACAATGGCACTAGATGACATGGGTTTGATACACTCCAAAACATAAAAGTAGCCGGAAAATTAAAATAATAGGGGATCCCACCCTATTCTTTATATATTGAAAAGAAAAAGATAAAAGAAGAAAAGAGAAATGATATTTTATAATATTTATTCATGGTGAAGAATGGAAAGTATGAGGAATGATAGAGGGATAAGCTCTTTTTCAGAACATCCTATTGTTTTTTTGTCATCTTTTCCCTTGTAATTTATAGCTCAACTGCACCTAGGAATAAATATGCAAACTTTTTTTTTTTTTTTGAAAGGAATAAATATGCAAACTTAATATATAAGAAAACCGTACCCAACATATACACTATTTATATAATGTACATGAATATGACACAATGCCTTGCTGAGGGCAGAGGAATAATGGGGTTTCCCTCAAATTCATATTAAGGCCTAAAATCACAAAATACATATTAAGGCCTAAAATCAGCTTCATCCAAAAAATGCCACAAAATACATATCAAGGCCTACAATAAGTTCTCAACCCAACGAACAACTTGATCTTTGTTTTGCAAGGATTTCCCTTTTGAGTCCATCATAAAAAGTTCTTTGGTCTTCATTCATGCCACTTGTGTCTAGCATCATAATTCTTTCATTCTCTTTCAACTCTTTCAAGCGAACCTTTTCCACTTTGATACGCACTCTCTTTTTCTTGTGCATAAGATTCTTCAAGCATTTTCATTTTCTTTTTCAAATATTCCGCTGCAACATCTTTCCCATCATCTTTTCTCTTTCGATTAGCCTTTTCAGCTTTTCTACCTATTGGCCTCTCGAAATCCATAGTGTCACCAACCCCCCCCCCCTTCCTTGATCTATTGAATCTGGAGTTTGAGGCATTTCTTTGCTTGAATCTTCCCTAGGCATAGTAGATGCCCACTTGGGAAAATCCTTCAACATTTGCCAACAATGTTCATATAGAAAATGGTTACCGTATAATTCTTTAAACAATTCCCTTGCTTTCTTAATCTAAAAAAAATTAAATAAATATAACATAATTAGTTTCTTCAAACATTTCATTTGTGTTGTAAATCTAAATAAATTAAAGAACATTGCAAAATTTATACCTTCATTTCAGCTGTGGTTCCACTTTCATTCTTTGCTTCAATTTTAGCTAAGGCACCACAAAATTTAACTGTTTCCCTATTAATCATTCCCATCAGCTTGTTAGAGATGAAATACTGCGTGTAGAGTCAGCCTTGTGGTCCTTGAAGTATTTTGCAACTGTACCGTAAAATGTTGTTTTATGTTGCTCATTACCATGCACAAGATCGACATTGGTATTGAGCTATGCTGCTACAAGCAGCTTGTCTTCCTCAGGACTGAAGGCAACACCACATGTTGTTTTTTTCTTAGAAGTGGCAACTTCATCATCCAGTGGAGAATCTTGGACTAACAGAGGACTATTTTCAGATAAACCGAAAAGTTCATCCTCACCATTAATATTCTCCCGTAAGACATCAGTGAACGATGAATACTGTCTTGAGTCCATGTTGTGATTAAATGTTAGTTAGTTAGTTGCTTAGGCTGTTATAGCTGTTAGTTTCAGTTTTGCTCTTATCTTTGTGTATATAAACAGAGACTGTATTCTTCTTTGCTAAGTTAATAAGATTTTTCATTCACAAATCTTTGATAGAACTAACTTAATTAATAACTAATTATAAAAACCCAACTGATCTGCAACTAATCTGAAAATGAACTAAACTAATGCTAATCTGATAGAAGATGAGCAAGATTTGCTGTGGTGAGCAGGAGATAGTTGCGGCTATGAGCTGAACAGCTGCTGAGTATCTCTGCTATCGGCTATCGGTATGTAAGCTCCACTTTGGTGGTGCTCTAGTAGTGCCTTTAATTTGTTCGATTGGATGAGGGTTTACTTAATGTGGGTAAATCAATTATTTGGCGGGACATCAATGTATGTTAAATATTTTGATTAACTAGTCCTAACAGGGTCAGAACCAAGATTTCGATTAGGGGCCTGAAGTATGAACAAAAAATAAATTCATGAAAATTCAAAATAACATCAATTTAGTATAAAAAACTATAAGCAAACGAAAAGACAAAAAATGATTGTTTCTTAATACATTTTAGTATATGTTACTAAGATTAATTATGGTTAGAATTGAAAAAAAATAATAATAAATAACACAGCACACAGCACATATGAACTAAATACCGAAATACCAAGAATAGAAGTAGACACCGAAATACTGAAAATCACAGAGAAGATGGAGAACTTACCTGTACGACGATACCGAGATGAACTTCCGATCGGCAATACTGCGCTTGAACTGCGAATCGGCGACTCTGAGATGAACTAAACCGATTCGGTGTGTGAGATCATAGAACAGAGGGGAGAGAGCGAAAAAAAAAGGGGAAAAAAGGGGGATAAAAAACCGGTGAAGGAGATTTTATACATCAGTGATGGTGGAATTTGTGAGATGGTAGAGAGTAAATCAGTGGTGGCTCAAATTGAACTGCGAATCGGAGACTCTGAGATGAACTTCTGATTCGGTGTATCAAATCATAAAACAGGGAGAAGAGAGCGAAAAAAAGAGGAAAAAAAAACCGGTGAACTTGATTTTTATAGATCAGTGATGGTAGAGATGAAGTTGAAGGGAGCATGTGAGAGAGAAAGATGGCGGTGTGAAGCAGAAAAGAGCAAAAGGGAGAAGAAAAGAGTGTTGGAGAGTGGAGATGGTGAGGCAGAAAAGGAGTGACTGAACGTGAAAGATGAAGTTATATTTTAATCAGGATGAGAGAGAAAGACGAATAAAATAATAATAAACGAAAATGGCATTCCAGTCCATACCGTGCCAAAAATAACAGCGTACCATAGCATGTCTCAAATTTTTAGCACATATAGCACACCTCATGATGCTCTGTTTTTGGTGTTTGGTGTGTCAAATGCCAAATATTTGGCATTTGACACACCTGATGAGAATACTCTAAGGCAATGCTTTTCCACTCAGATTGTCCAAAACTTACTTCAATATGCCACAATAGTGAAGAAACAGCTAAACATGGCTCCTACCTCAACAATAGGTAATCAAAACCATCATCAAAAACTCTGGGAAGCTTTCATGTAGTGATATCACAATCTATAGCAATGCAGGTTAGGGCAATGGTTGAGCTGTCAACTTTGTTCACAAAGGGATCTATTTTCACCCAAATAAGATATAACACTGAGGCCAACAGCACAGACCAAAGAACAACAATGGTTGGAGTCCGGTTTTGGAGACCCATGAGACCCTTCATGAATGGAAAGAGATGAGAATTAACCCAGAAAGCAAAGAAATTCTTGCCAAAGAGTGGTCCCCATGCTACAATTCCCTTGTTAAGTGCATTAGAAAATCCAGCAACAACGCCAACAAAGTTGATTATGATTAGTGTTTTTGGAGGGATGAGAAGAGTTGTCCACTTGACAATGTAGAGATCACCAAACTCTATATCATCAGCTGCCTTTGTACTGACTGTGAGGTTGGTATCAATTCCACCCATCAGGTTCAGGAATCCTTGGAAGACGGCAAAGAGGTGGGACGAAACACCTCCAATCACCCAGAACTGCTCATTTCTCCACCAGTCTTGAATGCTGACACCACTCCACCACATCTCAATCACATTGGTCAGAATGATGGAGATGGTAAGGCCAAGATAAAGGAGGTTTCCAAGGTCGGTCATCTGAAGCAAATTACAAGGTATAACATGAGGTAAGTTCTTTGAGTACATTGTTTGAAAACATAGACGTTAAAAAAAATTATAGCAAGATTGAATTTTTTATTATATGTTTTGAGTTCATCAACCATATATCAGTGCTCACTGATTTTGGAATATTGACCAACATCTTCACGAAATTTGGAAAAACACCATAAGGTCATACCAGGCCTGCTTAAATAGTAATCTGATGCATTTTTACACTTGCATGTAGCAGAGTATTATTATGAATAAACTAGTCTAAAATACCTCTCCCAAGACCCCAAAAACACATGATTTCTAATTTTTAAGTGAGAGTACAAGAAATTACCGCATCTGTTGCTACAATAAATTTTCCTGTGAGAAGGCAAATTGCGAGGATTTGAGCAGTAAACTACAAGAGGGAAGGATGGAATGGGTAAACAACAGTGTTTATATATGCTAGTCTTTGAAGCCATTTGAGGCGGCCTGCTGCATAACCATATCATAGGGGACAATGTTTACTAAGAAAAATCTCCACAGATCCAAGTGCCCACCAGAGAACTTGGTGCAGTCAATCAGATAGGTTGAGGGGGACTGAACCTTTGAATGCTGGTCTTAAGGGCATGCAGTAAATTGATCTCCATTCTCGGCAATGCATTTTGAAACCCGTCAAAATATCCTCAGTGGCCGAACCATATATCCAACCAATCTAGGAGGTCAGAATACAAAATTTGAATTATTACAAAAAAGAAGAAGAAGGTTTATATGGGTTTCAAGGTCAAATTTAGTAATGGTTAATGCTTAAGTGAAAGTTTAGATGTAAATGTATGCAGTACAACTTATAAAAATAAGATCATAACATATTGGCAACCAAGAAGGGAAGCATGAAATTGCCACATGCCAGCAAGAACAAAAAGAATGTACGTCTCTTCCCCATGAAGTCTTCTGTTCATAACCACAGCTAATGACATGAATTGCTTCCTTGATCAATGTTGATGTGTCAGTAGATTCAGGCACTCCTTCATTTTCCGTAAGTGTAAACTCAATAAATACTGAAGAAGTGCCAAAAGTTCTCTTAAGGCTCATCTGGGAAATCAGCAACGACCTCTCGTTCTGATCATAATCCTCAACGAAAAATCCAAGCAAATCTTAATTACTGCATGAAATGTCTGTTTAACTATTTTTCTTCATAACTAGACTTACTTTCAATCTCCTTGAGGTTAAAGATGCCAGCATCAAGTTCTTCCTGTTTTGCATCTCTGTAAACCTCTGAAGGATCTTTAAAGGGCTCCTTGGAGGAGCGCTTGCCAAACCATGAGCGGTATGGAGGAGATGCCGTAGGTAAGCCAGGCAAAGAAGGCAGTCCATAGCCATAAAGTGCTTGCCTATTGAAAACACAACCTGTTCCCACATAAACTGATCCTTGAATGCCATCTAGTTGTTTCATTAACCTGAAATTGGAATAAAGAGATTCTCAAAACTCAGAAGGCTGAATACTTCGGTAATTATGCTGGGACTCTATCATAGCATAATTTTTTTTTTCAATTCTTCTATTTTATTATGAAAATGTGATATATCAATTTGCAAATGGGATAATACATCTACTTCTATTCATAAATTGAAGAGAGTAAAAATTTGAGTTGGACTTTAACTAAAAAACACAGCAGGAATTGAAATGCTTCTGAATGCTTACCAGATATTAATGTAGAAACTTATTTTCCATTATTATTTTTAATCATTTTACAATAAAACTCCCAACTTGATTGTTCAATTAAATTTTATAAAGATCTGTCTATGATGGATGAATTTCTGACATAGTTTGATACAGCTTTGAAATTTATATTTCTTACTTTCATAATATAGACAAGTGCTTATATGGAAACTAACAAAAACAATGGATAAATCCATACGTGCTATCTTTTAAACTTACATCAAAGAAAACTGTTTTGCGGTTGGCATATCAATCACTGCGATCAATTCCATCAAACCTATTAGGGAATTGCACATAGCATACATCTCGACCAACTTGTGGGTCCATCAAGAAACACATCGCCTCATGAACTGCCTTGCATAGTTAACATAGTGATCACAATCAAGGTTGAGGATGTAGGGAGCATTTGTAAGAACTGCAGACACCCTAACCTGTAAATGCAACCATTAAAGTGTTATTGTAATGTTAGAGTTCCAATGCCAATCATTAATTTTGTGAAATTATGTTAACATACCAGAGCATTTTCAGCATCAGCTTTCTTGTGTTGTCAGTAGACTGGTCTTTTCTTCCTGGATATATAGACCAGTTGAGGAAGTTCATTTCCCTCTACATCGTTAGTGTATAAATTAGGCTAGACTAGCCCATTGGGCTTAGCCTAGTATATTACTTGTATTACACACATGTTACTTGTACTGCACACATACCTAGCCTATATAAGGCTCTCTTTTGTACATTGTTTTATATACATCAATATACAGACTATTCAGTCATTCTCTCTCACTTTATATTGTTAACATGGTATCAGAGCCATTTGACTTCCTGGTTCCAGTGGACATCTCCGGCGTTCTTCCGCTGCCCTCGCCTTCATCCAGTAGTCACTGTCAAAAGCGAGTCACCGCCGTCACGCCCACAGCCGCTAAAACACTCGGATTTTGTCAGTTTTGTTGATCAAACCACCAAAGCCAAGGCACAGATTGACAGATAATCAGATCCGGAGCAAAACCCAACAAAAAAATATGCCAGAAACAACCTCCCACACGCCGCCACGCGCAGTCTGAAGTTTCTGCCTCACAAGCACGTGCCTCCACACGCCGCCACGCGCCGTCTCTCTTCACACGCACCTCATGCGCTAGGTCACGCGCCACACGCGCTCTCCACGCGCCCACGCGCCTGCTCCTTATCGCGACTTGCCACGTCAGCCCTAGAGTGACGTCACATAGCCACGTCAACATCCCACGTCAGCATACGTTCGTTGACCGTTGACCAGACTGTTGATCGTTGACCGTTGACTTTGACCAAAGTTAAAATTTTTCAACAGGACCTGTCTTACTTAGTTTTTCGCGTAGATTTCGATTTTGGGCTCCGTTTCTGCATTTAAGGTCTCTAAATCTCATTTTTTGGTCATTTTCTTCATTATGGCTCAACAAAATGAACGAGACATCATACGTCCTATCACCATTATGTTGGATGGTCCTACTAGCTATCATGCATGGTCTCAGAATATGACTGTCTTTCTCAAGGGTCGTAAATTGTGGAAATATGTGACTGGTTCAATTCCTAAGCTAGTACCAAATCCTAAGTCCAAAGCCACAGCTACTGAAGAATCTTCCAAGACTACAGTTACAACAGATGATTATGAAGAACGCCTAGAGGAATGGGAGAGTATTCAGAGTAAAATCTTGTCTTGGTTTATCAATACCTCTATTCCCTCCATTCATAATCTTCTTCCTCGTCTTGAGACTGCTGAGGCAGCTTGGAAATTTTTGGCCAATCGCTATAATTGTACTAATGATTCAAGCTTGGAGTTCCACATTGAATCAAAACTTTATCAAATGCGCCGAGAGATAGGTTAGTCTATTTTTGATTTTTATTCTCAGACTTCTACTATGTGGGAACAACTCTCTGCTGCAGATCCTCCACTAGTGTGTTTTAAGGACATTGAGTTTTTTGTCAAATATTGGGATCGCCATAAATTTATGCACTTTATGATGGGTTTGCGTGAGGATTTTGAGCCTACTAGGGCTTCTCTGCTTAGCCGGTCTCCTTCCCCTTCTCTTGATGCTGCAGTTAAGGAGGAAAATCGTCGGCCTACTCATCACATGTCATCATCTGATCATGTATTGGCTACACCATCTCCACAGCCTCCCATTGCTGCATTCACTACTCCTCCACGAATAAACTCTGGGCGTCCCACCTCTCAGTCTTCCAAAGGTACTCACTACGAGTTTTGCCGTGCTAAAGGCCATGACATCTCAGTTTGTTGCAAACTGCAGAAATTTATGCAAGAGCAGAATAAAACTTCTCTTCCTCGGGCAGCTGCTGTATGTCATTCCTATCCATCAGTTCCTACAGGTCCATCTTTGGCTTCCTCACTTACTACGGCTGATATTGAGGCAGTTGTTCAACACATTTTATCCCGCACTTCCACTGCCCTTTCTATCACCTCAGGTAAACAACCTTGGTTTTTTGATACTGCATGTTGTAACCATATGACTCCTGATGAATCCCAATTTTCTGATAAGGCACCCTTAGAACATCCAATCACCATTTACACTGCTGATGGAACTCCTATGCCTGTTAGTCATAAAGGAACAATCTCTTCTCCTTGTCTATCCCTTAGTGACACTTTTCATATCCCAAAGTTATCCCTCAATTTGCTTTCTGTTGGTCAACTTTGTGAATTAGACGTAAATCTTCTATTTACTAATCATGGTGTGGATGTGCAGGATCCCCGGACGGGTCAAGTGCTTGGGACAGGCCGTAAGGTTGGTCACATGTTTGAGGTTCATGACTTGAAGATTCCTTCACAAGTTATTTCTGCAGCTGCTACCATTGCCACCTCCTCACCTGATCTATGGTATGCTCGTCTTGGTTATCCATCCTTATCTCGTCTTCAGTTGTTAGCTTCTCAAGGTCATTTAGGTTCAGTTCAATTTCAAAATTTTGATTGTACTTCCTGTTATTTTGGCAAACAAACAAAATTACCCTTTAATAATAGTGACTCATTTTCTTCTGTACCTTTTGATCTTATACATTCTGATATTTGGGGTCCTGCACCTGTTCCTACTAAGGGGGGATCTAGATATTTTGTCATATTTGTGGATGATTTTTCTCGATAAACTTGGATTTATCTGCTTCACCATAGGTCTGAACTTGTGTCTATTTACCAAACATTTCATAAAATGATTGAAACACAGTTCAATCGCACCGTTAAAGTTTTTTGTTCAGATAATGCTCAAGAATACAATGATAAATCTTTTCTATCCTTTTTAGACAATCATGGTACACTTACTCAGCGGTCTTGTCCTTACACCTCTCAACAAAATGGTCGTGCAGAACGAAAACATCGTCACATTCTTGATATTGTCTGCACCTTTCTCATTTCGGCCTCTCTTCCTGAGCGCTTTTGGGGTGAGGCTGCACTCACTGCTGTATACACCATTAATCGTATCCCTTCACCAACTACACACAACAAATCATCATTTGAGCTTCTCTATGGTCAAACCCCCGACTACTCCTCTCTTCGGGTTTTTGGTTGTGCTTGCTTTGTCTCTCTTCCTCCTCATGAACGAACAAAGATCCAACCTCGTGCTCGTCTCTATTGTTTCCTTGGTTATGGTGTATCTCAAAAGGGGTTTTGCTGCTATGATCCCATTTCTCATCGTCTTCGTGTCTCCCGTCATGTTGAGTTTTGGGAATATCGTCCTTTCACGAGTCTTCAGCAGTTTCCTACATCCTCTTCCTCTGAGTCTCCCATTTTTACTGATCTTTTCCTCCCTCTCTATCCTGAACTTGTGGAGGATTCTTCAACATCAGCTGCCTCTCCAGATAATTCATCTCCGGTTCTGTCCCCGGCATATGACCCGCCTGTCTTGGATCCTATGACACCACCCTCTCCTGAGTCTCCTGATGGTCCTGAACTTTGTCGTTCCACTCGGGTAAGCATTCCTCCCCCTTATCTCTCTGATTATCACTGCTATTTTGCCCTTGCCACCCTCTATGAACCTCACACCTATCGTGAGGCCCATACTGACCCTCTTTGGTAGCAAACTATGAATTATGAATTAGATGCCCTTCATAAAAATCACACTTGGGATATGGTTGATTTGCCTCCTAGTCAGTCTGTAGTAGGTTGTAAGTGGGTTTACAAGATCAAGACCAAGGCTGATGGATCTGTTGAACAATACAAGACTTGCCTAGTTGCCAAAGCCTTTACCTAGAAGTATGGCATTGACTATGAGGAAAAAATTGCTCCTGTTGCTCGCCTTACATCTGTCAGATGTCTCATTGTTGTGGCTGCTGTTCGCCGTTGGCCTCTTTATCAAATGGATGTGAAGAATGCTTTCCTCAATGGAGACCTTCAAGAAGAAGTGTACATGCAACCACTCCCTGGCTATCCACACTCAGGCAGTCAAGTTTGTCGCCTTCGCCGTGCTCTTTATGGCCTCAAGCAGGCTCCTCGAGCTTGGTTTGAAAAGTTTAGCTCAGTTGTTGCTCAACAGGGTTTCACTTTGAGTCCTCATGACACTGCTTTCTTCGTCCGAAGATCCTCTGCTGGTATCACTCTTATTCTTCTCTATGTTAATGATATGATTATTACTGGAGATGATTCTGCAGGTATCCGCTCTCTTTAGCATTTCCTTAGTCAGCATTTTGAGATGAAAGATTTGGGCACTCTCAGCTATTTTCTTGGGCTTGAGGTTACCTCATCCTCTGATGGATATTATCTTTCCTAAGCTAAATATGCTTCTGATCTTCTCTCCAAAGCTGGTATCACTGACAACAAGACTGTTTCCACTCCTTTGGAATACAATGCAAAGCTACACCCTTGGATGGTGAACCTATATCTGATGCTACTCGCTATCGTCAGTTAGTTAATAGTCTGATCTATCTCACTATTACTCGTCCAGATATTTCACATACCGTGGGTATGGTTAGTAAGTTCATGGATGCCCCTCGTTCTGTCCACTACGCTGCCATCCTTCGGATTCTCCGATATGTCAAGGGCACACTTTATCATGGTCTACACTACTCCTCTTGGTCTTCTCTCGAGCTTCATGCTTATTCAGATGCGGACTAGGCAGGTGATCCGACTGATCGGTGCTCTATCATAGGTTTTTGTTTCCTGTTGGGTACTTCTCTTGTCTCGTGGCGTAGCAAGAAGCAGGATGTTGTTTCCAGTTCCAGTACTGAGGCTGAGTATCGTGCCCTTGCCGACACCACCTGCGAGCTTGTCTAGCTTTGTTGGCTCTTGGTTGACATGGATGCTTCACAGCCCACTACTACTCCTCTTTATTGTGACAATCATAGTGCTATCTACATTGCTCATAATGATGTCTTCCACGAACGCACCAAGCACATTAAGATCGACTGTCACATCACTCGCCAGCATCTCAAGAAAGGCAATCTCAAGTTGTTCTCCATCTCATCTGCTGACCAGCCTACTGATATCTTCACCAAGTCTCACCCGCCTAGTCGTCTTCGAGATCTTATATCCAAACTCCAGTTGGCTTCTTCCTTGCCACCTCGAGTTTGAGGGGGGATGTTAGTTTATAGATTAGGCTAGACTAGCCCATTGGGCTTAGCCCAGTATATTACTTGTACTGCACACATACCTAACCTATATAAGACTCTCTTTTATACATTGTTTTATATACATTAATATACAGACTATTCAGTCATTCTCTCTCACTTTATATTGTTAACATACATAATGAGCACCACTATGTCTAAGGAAAACCTGAATCGATGAAAAAAAATACCATAGTTAAAAACTCGTATTTTACAGACAGGGATGCACCATGTAAAAGCATTTTTCTAAGAAGATCTGTAAAAACATTAATGGACTAATAGTTGCTAAGACTGTAATTTGGCGAGAGAAAAGAAGAAATGCTATCGACTCAAAAATTATGTTTCCATATATATAATTTCAAGTAAATGCCAACGAGATCTTCAAGAAATGGCCTTAAGCTTCAAAGTTTACAGCCCAAGAATTAGTTTGAGAAAAAGCTTGTTTCATTCTATATACTAAATGCTTCCTGAAATGTAAGATATTAAACATCTAAATGTTACACTATTAATTGAAATTTTATACAAAAAATATAGCTAGAAGCTGCATTTACCTGAATCATTCCTGTGCGGTCATTACTGTCATTCCCTGGCCAAGGTCTTCCATCTTGCATAGTCCAACCTTCTTCTGGTGCGCACTCTAAACTCTTCATAATCTCTCTGTAGCAAAATAGAACAAAATTTTAAGACTGATTAGTTTTAGAGACACAATAATACATAAGTTTGCCAACAATAACACTTAAGAGAAGCAGAATCTGCTGGCCATAAGTTTAATGTGGATTGAATCAAAATCCTTAATTAAGATGTCAAAGTGGGATTAGTAATTGAGAAGTTGTAGCTAGACAGCATTTCAGTTGCTTACCTTTATTGCTCTACGTTCTTTCACAAAAGAAGGTTGCACTTTATCCTTCAAATAGTCAAACTTCTGTGCAAAGTAGAACTCAGGTGTACGTGGTTCAATAGCAAATTTTTTTGCAGAATGGTACCTACTTTCTTGCAAAGTCAGCCGTTTCAACAAGAGATTCAAATGAAAGCACGGAAGCTCCATCATCAGACAAATAGCAGCAGACTTTATCCACGGGGTAGTCCATTGCAAGGACGGAAAGCACAGTATTGGCAGTGATCAATGGTGGTTCTTTCATTGGATCAACAGTGCTCACAAAGACATCCACAGAAGTGAGCTGGGAGGGTTCACCCTCTCTTTCAAACCTGATATGTTAGTGAGTTTAACCATCCCATGTATGTATTTTGGTTCAAAATTTAGCTATCATATTTTTGTTCAAAGTGTTCATCAATTAATAGGTCCATTTATATTTTAGTTGGAAGCTTTATTCAATACATATTCTCTTCTTAAGCAACCTTACATGTTAAATTACCTGCAGATTGAGCCTAAGCCTACATAAATGACACCTGTGATTGGGGGCCAAGATATAAGCACAGAGTTGAGATCAATTTCAGAAACATCAGTTGACAATGTTTGTAACCAGGTTTAATTAAAAAATTACGAGTTAATTAGAAAAGGCCAAGTTTTACAGAGGATCAGACACTATTGAACCAGCTTTGTACATCCATAAAATCTTATTGCACTAGTAAACACTTTCAAACAATTATAGCTTGCATCTTTGACATTGAAAGCCACACATATGTGTACCTTGCAGACAGCTTGTCGATATATGTCTCCCTATTGATTACCTATATAACTATATTGTCCCCTCTACAATATATTCAAAGGTGTTAGGCAAATTTTGATTGCCTATATAACTATATTTAAGATTTGGTTACACCTACATTACAGACTCCTTAAACCAGAGTCTGATATTTTTTTTTTAAAAAAAAATACAATTCTGCTGGTGCCTTTAGCCTTGTACACGTTGATATCACAAGCATTTGATCAATACGTGTGAAGACTGAAGAGGTGCACTTTGTGAATGTCAACCTTTTTTTTTTTCAGACAAGTGGTATCTCTGTGCCCTCCCAATCCCTGGGATGTGGCTTCACTTGTAGCCTTAGTATTTAATAATTGTTGCAGTTAGATTTCATCTCATATTGTCAACTTATTTCTTGATAGATTGTTCTAGTTTGTAGCTTCTTAGTTTCTCTTGATGGTCTTCTGCAGTTTCCTCTGTTGCTGGTTACAACAGAGAAACTGTAGCTGTGATTGACTTGGTATAATTACTTATGGAATTTAGCAATTTATGTGTAACGTTGTTGGTTGCAGCTGTGTACTCCTAGCTGGAGGATTTTAAAAAGTAAAAACTCAATATTTGTCTAAACACCAACCAAAAAAAAAAAATTTAGAAAAAGACGTTAGGACTTCCTTTGCCAATTTTAAATGCATATGAATATGATCATCACTCTCTCTGAATGATGCTTGTTTCTCCTCCTTTTTTTTTTTTTTTTTAACTTTTAATAATGTAGCCTTGCTGCTTAGACAGGCAAACTGTGTTGGCTTTCTCCTCTGTTTCCTTGCTCTCAATCCCAATTCAACTGTTGACAAGAGCTGGTTTCCAATTTATGTCAACCTTGAACGTTGTGATAGTTAATTTTCTGATCCTCATAACGATGAATTTACAACTTATTAAGTTTGCAAATGACTATCTCACTTATGTCCCATTAATCTCAAACAAAGCTTCTACCATCGCATATGTGGGTGCCATGTATTCTGTTGGAACTTGGAATCAATAGGCAAATATTGGTCATGTCACAAAGTGAACAGAAATATGCCCCATAGACTGAAAGCACCAAATGCAAGACCAACAAACTCTTCCATTAACACTCAAAAAGAGCTTCACAATACTAGTTACTTGCATTGCTGCCACCGCTCTAAAACTTCAACTCTTCTTGAGTCTCAGGTCGAGTAAATTTGAGAGCTTCAGCCACTATACTTGCACCTCTTTGTGACAGGTGAGTGGGCTTGGAAAATCTCCCCGACCCCAGGTTCCTTAAAAATACTCGATGGGTTCAAAATAAAGCCCGATATCCAGTCCATAAACAACTTCACTATTTAAGTATGCCTAATCGTATCTTTATTTTATTTATTAAATAAAATTTAGTTACAATTCTTTAGATGTAATACATTGGATTTCAAAATTAAATTCAAATACATAGTTACGCTGTCCAAATGAAGAAAAAGCATTGTTAGCTAAGGGTGCATCTACATGGGTTGAGATTGGAGGAGGTTGGAGGTTTGGATGGTGATGATCTGGTCATTGTATTCACGTGCTTTGCATCTGATGCATTCAAGCTGCTACCTACTGTACCTTTTTCTTTAACTACATGGGCTTCATTTACATCATTACATGTTTGCTTCTACTTGGGTCTAGACTGGGATTGTAATTAGTTTCATCTCTTGTAATTTAATTACAGACTCTAGTTGGTTTCTGATAAATTCAAAATGTAGTAGAAATACTCAAGGGAACCCAAAAAAAAAAAAAACAAAAAAGGGAAGAAGAAGAAGAAGGAAAAAAAAAAAATACCAACCAACCAACAAAGAAAGTAATGGGGTTTTTAGTATGCGTATGATTCATTCATCGCAACTCTGTTAAAACGAAAAATACATAAATTTTTTTTTTAATTATCATTTCAAAGATTAGAGTATTATTCATTACAGTTTTTCTCCTTCCTTTCTTTTTGTTTGGCCTAACCTCATAAATTCACAGGATCCAATTATCATCTTTAACCAAGGAGGAAAAATTAAAATATTATATACATTTGCTAGAGTGGAGTGGGTTTGGCATCGGTATCAGCTACAAGAAAAATTCATGATTATTTTAGTATAAGAGCCTACTTTTTTTATTTTATACAACTTTTTTTTTTTTTTACAGGTCTTATACAACCATTTTTCAAAAACACCAACATCAACTTATCTATTTTATACTACATTAAAAAAAATTATTTATTTATCAATTCTCTCTCTCTCTCTCGCATTGTGTATACTACATTAAAAATTTACATTCTCATAATCTTCTCCTTTATCATTATCCACAAACACATTGAATACATTAGTTGAAACATCCATCAAATTAATACAACCAGATCAAAGAAAAAAGTATATTGCATAAACAAATAGTTTTGCTTACAACCAAACTAGATAAATGAAAGTTACAGAACCAACAATGAATTATAATTTATACTCAAGATATGAAAAAAGGGGGGAAAATTTTACCCTCTTAACTTTACTGGTGCATGCAACAATTTCTAAATTGAAAAGAAAAAACTTGTACAAAATCTTCATTATACTATACCAAAAGTTTCCTTTGTCTATGAATAGTATGTTGGCAAAAAAATTATTTAAAAAAAAAAACACTTTAGAATACCCCTCTCTGTATCATAACACATCTGCAACAAGTTGAAAAAAATACCAAGTATTTAATTTGTCAATCATTTTCTCAACATCCATACAAAAGGAAAAAAAAAATACCATTTTTTCTTAGAAAACTACAACTACAGCGAGTGAATCTCAACACAACTACAACAAGTTACAAAAAGAAAAAAAATTATTCACTTTGTCCATTATTTACTCGACACCCAAATATATATATATAACCACTTACATTAAACAAACAACTCGGTGTAGATGACAATGAAATAAGTGAGAAAATCTGAGCAAATCGCTGCAAATCCAGGTAAACAAAAAAGTAAAAGTCGATTAAAATTTGTAGATAAAAAACCCAAGAGATTGCTGAGACAGATAAATAAAAAAATTAAATAAACTTACAATATCATTAAGCCAAGCAGTGGATTTGGTTTGGGTTACAATATCATTTCTTGATTTCTTGAGATAGAGGGAGAAGCTGATTTGGAGAGGGAACGGTAAAGAAGAGCAAAAGAGTAAAGAGGGGGAATGGAAAGAAATTAGGCTGAAATAAGATTGAAAACAGTTGTGTTTGGTGGGACTGAAAAATTTTGAGGGGCATAAATGTAATCTCAAGTGCTTTTAGCAATAGAATGTTGATGTGTTAATTTTGCACACATGTCACTCTCTTATTGGTTTTTGATATGGCTAATGTGGTATCTTTTTGTACCATATACTTTCTCCATCGTTCCCCCAAGCAAGGGGGAAAAAAAAAAAAAAAAAAAAAAACAACTACTATATGAATGCACTATGGGGACAACGAAGAGGAAGCAAGGTGAGCACAGGCTGATCACAAAAAGGTAAGACCAAGGAAAAAATTCATGTTATTTTTATATGTCAAATTGTCAATTTAAGGACTCATTTTGAAAAGCCTTTCAATTGTTACTTTATCATTCCAAATAAATCTCATGATATGCGGAAAAGAAAGATTGTCTACCCTTAATGCCCCAAGTAGGGGTGTCCACGAGTCAGGCCGGGTCGAGTTTGTGCCTGACCTAGACCTGACTCGAATTTTTCGGGTGGGAGAAAACCAAAATCGAAATCAACCCATATTAATGGTCGGATCGTCCAATTCGGGTCTGTCGGGTTTTGGGTTTATGCCGGTTGGTTTCAGGGTTTCGTTGTCGGTGCCGATATTTTGTTGGATCGGTCTAGATCTGGCCAATATTTGGCCGGATCCGTCGAATCCGAATTGGATCTCGATGAGATCTCGTCGGATCTGATGGATTTCAAGCAGCTCTTCGTCGAAAAAGCAAAAATATCAACGAATTTTGTCGGAAAACCTTTGAATATTGCCAGATTTTGTTGATTTTATGGTCAGGTCGGGTGGCTCGGGTTTTTAGGGAGGAAACCTGCCAACCGACCTGAAGGTATATGGTTTTGTGGATGGCGACCCGCCGCCAACTCAGATTGGTCGGTTTGAGTCTATGCTGGTCAATTTTGGGCAGGTTTGTCGGATTGATCAAGTCTCCAGGACCCGTGGACACCCCAAGCCCCAAGGTGTGATTAAAGAGTTGTGCATGATTCTAATTTTTGAATTTCTTTTTCTTCAAAAGTCAAATCCTTGAAAAACTGGAGAAATAGTTTTTTTTTTTTTTTTTTCAAATGGAGGGAAATGATGTAGCCATTGAAGATTATTTATTGCTACATTGCATTTTCACTGTCAAATTTTATTTAATGAAGTCATTGTTTAAAGTCTAATTGAAGCAATTATAAGAGCATTAGTATTTAGTGTACTTTTAAAAAAAAAAACCCAGCACACCAAAATACAATTGTTGCAACTTTAACACAACATTTCACAACTTATCCTATGTTATATCTCTTACTTTTAGAACATCTCCCATTTAAATAACGTAGTAAAAAAAAAATCCTAATATTTATTAAAACAAAAACTCACCACATCACCCCACAACCACCATGATCTATTATCACCATCAAAACCACAACTACCAAAACCACCACCATCAAATTCAAAAGCCAACCCAAATTTAACCACAACCACAATTGAAACCACTAAAACACAACATTAGTGTCTAGTGTACTTGAAAAAAAAAACCCAGCACACCAAAATACTATTGTTGTGACTTTAACACAACATTTCACAACTTATCCTATGTTATATCTCTTACTTTTAGAACATCTCCCATTTAAATAACGTAGTAAAAAAATATCCTAATATTTATTAAAAAAACTCACCACATCAACCCCCAACCACCATGATCCATTATCACCATCAAAACCACAACTACCAAAACCACCACCATCAAATCCAAAAGCCAACCCAAATTTAACCACAACCACAATTGAAACCACTAAGACAACTAAAACACATTGCCACAACCGAAACCACCAATTCATATTATACTAAAGGTCTGTTTGGATACCGCTTATTTTGCTAAAAACTGAAAACATTGTAGCAAAATAATTTTTAAATGTGTGAATAGTGTCGTAGAACCCATTTTTAATGAAAGTTTTTGTTGAAAAAAGAGGTTTGTGGGTCCTGTAAACAGTGATTTTCAATGAAAAAAAAATGCTGAAATGCAGACACACTGCGTTTTAGCTGTACCCAAATGGGTACTAAGTCTTCAGTTAATTAGGAGTTGGTATAATAGTGTCACAAATGGAATGGATAATGTATTCGTATTACTTCTCAATCTCAAAAACTTGACATCGAGTTCAAACTTTTGGACTATCAAATAAGTTCAAGTTCAAACATAGTTTGTAAGGTTAGTTCAAGCTCAAGTCAAGTATGAATATTTTATATTTTTGTCAAGCCAAGTTTAACCATTTAGTAGTCAAAGAAGCTCGGCTCATTTATAACCTTCTTTAGAGCCGCACAAGCAGCTGCTTCCCTCTGGGCAAATTCTTCCACCTCCGCAATAAAAAGCAACAACCAGCCAAGCTTATCCACATATTTAACAAAAGCATTTTAAATGAAAATAAAAATGAATAAATGTAAATTCAAACACCAAGATAGAAGGTTTGACAGCTACAATTGGAGAAAGAAACAAACACCAGCATCAAATCAACGAAGTCAAACTTACCCTTAGGTGGGTCTCTACACAAATGGTGCATAAGAAAAGATAAGTTAGTGTTAATAACTATATATGACATCTATAACGATCAAGTGCTAGCCCACTAGCACGAGGTGTGTTGTGCATCAAATAAATATCAATGAATAACTTTTTTGATAAGCTAATTTACATAGACTAAACTACACTCATGAGCAAGCTTGAGCTCATTCTTAAAATTATTAAACCAAGATTGAACATAAAATTAAGTATCGACTTAAGCTTCCTTTGGCTTCTGCAAGTCTGCTAGATAATAACAAAAATGTTTCTAGTGGAACATCTTCCGAATCAGTAGACAGATGGTTCACTAAAAAATAATTCCTTTATCCTATTCATGCTCTGTCCCAAACTAGACTGTATCCACGTATCGTTGTAGAAAGAAGGCAAAATTAATGTATTTTGAAGCTGGAAGCACAAGGAAAAATTAATGTTAATTTAGTATTATTTGATTTTGGAGTCAACTGTAATTTTTATTGGTCAATTGTGTTATTATCTGAGGTATTAGTAGTTAAGTAGGTTATTAGTATTTTTAATTATTTTCCTAAAGTCAAATAATTTTGTAATTCAATAATTGGGATTTCCTAAATCATTTAAAATTATGTTTCCAACATCAATTAGAATTAGCCTAGGTCAGCTTAAATTAGGTTTTAGTATTCTATATAAGCAAGATTGAAGTACTATGGAGAGGGGATCATTTTGACAATAAATCAAATTTATCTTGGAATAATCCTAAATCCTAATGGTTTGATGTTGTCTCCAGCCAACCATAGGTGTGACTCCTAGTGGTCTTCTCTTGTTTAGTATTAGCTCCAAGCAAGCCTAAATATTGACTCAGAATCTCAGATCATCTATAAATATATATATATATATATATATATATATATATATTTTCCATTCTTCAATTTGTTGCCTGCTTTTATTTTGTCTTGCGTCATGTATTCTACCATAAGAATCAAGGAGCCTTTTTTTAAATAAGTAAGAATACTTCATTAAAAACAAACTACTTCATGCCAAAAATAAAAAGGGACAAAGAAGCCAAAATAATTACACAAGAAGAGAAAAAGAGCAAATATGTACAAGAAAAGAGAGTTTAAAGTTTATTAACATCAGAATGAAATCACTAGATGTAAACTCACAAGCTTGAGCCTAATTAACAAAGTAATAACAAATGATGCAAAAAGTTGGTCTACTGTTTCACCACTACACCAACACATACAACACCAATTTATTAGCAAGAACCCCCTATTGATGAGGTTAACAACTATAAGAATCTTACCCCATGTTAACCACTAAAGAACGGCATCCTTTTGGGGGCCTTAACATACCAAATGCTCTTCCAAGGGAAAGAATGAGAATTGATGTGATGGATAGTGGTATAAAAAGATTGAACATCAAAATTAAAGCTCCTATTCAACCTCCAAGACATTCTATCAAACCCTTTCCCCTAGGCAGCTTCGTATAGATATGATCAAAAAAAAAACACGTCTCCATCTCTCGAGTCTCAACCATGAAAATCTCTATGGAACCTCAAATTCCAACTCCCAACCATCCCAAGTGATGAACGGTCCAAAACATCATAAATCAAATTTTCCCGATCCGATAAGCATTCAAACAAGTCTAGGCATAAATCCTTCAGAGGAAGATTACCACTCCAAGGATCATTCCATAAGCCACATGTGGGAGGAACTTATCCCAACCACAATCCACACCCATGACCCTCTTACCAACTCTTTTGCACCATCCCCCTCTACATTCACCATATTTGGAAACAATCATCTCACGCCACAAATGATTGTCTTCATGTCCGAAGTGACATAACCATACGTTGGTAGGCAAAGGCCAAAATGGGAAATTAGCTATAATTTTTAAACATTATAATTAGTAGGCTAAGTTTTCAAACTATATTTTTTACTAGCATCTCGAATCTAAGAGACTCGATTCAGGGCCTATAAATCGAGTCTTTGAGACTCGTTTTTCATGGGTTGATCACGTCTGATGTGGTATTTTTTTTTTCACATGGCGTCTACCTGGAAATCAAGTCTTTAAGACTCGATTTATAACCCATTTTATAAACGCAAAAAGATAGAGAAAGATAGGAAAAAAAGAAAGAGACGCAAAAACAAAGTAGAAAGAAAGAAAAAAGGAAAGAAAGAGAGAGAGAAGAAGAAGAAATGGAGGTGCAAGCTCAACCGCCGACCCAAGCCAACCCACGCCGACCCACGCCGACCTAGGGTCGCGCTGCCCAGGCCGCGTGACCCTGGGCAGCACGGCCTGGGTCGCGCAGCCCAGGGTCGCGCGGCCTCCTCTCTGACCTGGGTCTCTAGATCTTTCTCTCTCTGATCTGATTGTGTTGAGATTGAGATTGTTGTGTCTCTCTAGATTGTTGCGTTTCTTGGATTTCCTTTTTTTTTTTTTTTTTCCATATTTCTCGGAATGGCTGAGAGACTTGAGACTTAAATTTTTTTTTTTTTGGGTTTATAAATCGAGTCTCTAAGACTAGATTTCTAGGTAGACGCCACGTGGAAAAAAATACCACATCAGACATGATCAACCCATGGAAATCGAGTCTCAAAGACTCAATTTATAAACCAAAATAGAGTCTTTGAGACTCGAGATGCTAGTAAAAAATATAGTTTGAAAACTTAGCCTACTAATTATAATGTTTAAAAATTATGGCCAATTTGAAAATTTTGGCCGTAGGCAAACAAAAACCCTATATCAAAAATAGACCTTTATACGCTATTTATATATAAGTTAATCTACACTATCAAGAAAGATATAGAAAACAGGAGGAAAAAAGGCTATGAACTTTGCCAGTCCTAAGAAAAATCACCCCCCCCCCCCCCCAAACACCCCAAAAAAAAAAAAAAAGCCTTTGAAGCTGGTATTCACTATTTGATTTATCAAAACTTACCATCCAATGGATTCCGACACCAGAAATACAATCCTTTACAAGGACTCTTCTAACATAGTATGTAAATCATGTAAATAGAACATTTTTGTTTATATGAAATATAATTAGAGATTTTCTCAATAAAATAGAAAAACCAGCCCCATATTAAGATAACTCAGCAATTATCATTTTGTACTTTCATATTTAGAAGCAGGGGCAGAGACAGGAATTTTTGTTTGAGGGGGCCAAGTTGCGACACTAATATATTTATCAAGACAACTCTCATATTCATATATATATATATATACAAACGTTTTTTTTTTTTTTCTATTATATATACACACATATATACACACTTTTTTATTTGATAAGTTATACATGTACACTTACCCAACAAAAAAAAAGAAAGAAAAAGAACTTAGTATTTTCAATCAAAATTATATTTGATGATGATCTTTAATAAAATAAAATTCATTTTTTCCATTTTCGTAGTGAAATTCTTAAAATGTCTAACTTTAAATACAAATTATCAAATTTTATACTAAAGTAAGTAAAAAATCTTTCAATTGAACTAATGAAAATTTCAAAAACATGCAACTAAAGACATTAAAATAAGTTAGGCTTCAAACATATTTGAAACTATCTTGCTCTAACCTATTATGTTTTAACTAAAAACACATTTCATTTGTAGTTTTAGTAACAAGATTTTTTTTTAATGAGTCGATGACTTGTTAATCACCATATAACGGGTTAAAAAAGATAAATTCAAACATGTTTAATACCAAACTTTATCAAATATTTAACAGATGTAAGAGTACATTTTACAATAAAAAATATAATTGCGAAAAATAAAGTTATATCTCTATAACTATTAGACCAATTATTTTTTTTAAGAGTATCATTGGACTAATTCAAATATTTGGGGAGGCCAACTCTTATTTTTATAGACTAAACTTTGAAAATATTAAAATAATTATATATATAATTAAAAAAATTTCAAAATTTTGGGGACCCTTCAACTTAGCTCCGCCCCTGTTTAGAAGCAAAAGTGACACCTAAGTGCAAACAAAAACATTTCTAGATATGCAGACAATTAACCAGAATCAAAATAAGATAACAAATTTACATACTTCTCTTACAATCACGGCATTCTTCCCTCCCTTTGAGGTAGTTATTACAGTCATAACCGGTGGTTTTATTCACGCACTGCATAACAGACCAAAGAAAAATTATGAAAAAAAAAAAAAAAGTCCTGTATATAGGAGGAGAACCAAAGAAAAAGGAAGCAAGAAAATATGAATTTAAAAAATTTGAACAGAGAACAGATTTTTTTTTTTTTTAATAAGTAAATGATTCTTTATCTAGAGCATTCAACTCACTCCACAGCTTCTTCTGCTTGGCTACCACATTACTTTAAAGTCCATTAAAATCGGTTCCCTACATTTCTAAATCTACAAGAAACTGAATATTACACCACTGCCTCCTCCACTTTCTCTACCAGGCTTTATCCTACACAATCAAAATCCCACCCACAGAACCCAAATACAGCCAATCCACATAGTGACATCCCTATAAACTTCTAATCATCCCTCTGGATTCATCTCCTGCAAACAAATGATATCAGCCTACCAAGAGCGAATCTCTTATCCATTGTCATTTAATCCTTGCACATTCCAATATACTATCTATAGATTCATTGATGAACAATCATGACACTAGAAACCCTTCTCCCACGCCTTTGTCAATTTTTTTCTGATCACTCTCATCCGTCTCCCCCTATTTCATCTGAGCTTCAACAGCCAAAGAAATTATGTTGCTTCTTCTTCTAATCCCTCAAAAGGGGTCCCCAAAAAGTCATCAAAGCCCTTGGAATTCGCGCAAATCAACTGACCTTCCCTTTAACCTTTCTTGTGCTTCCATTGGATCAAAAGAACCAACGGTTCAACATAAATAGGTTCAACACAACCCTGAAAAGGCTAAGCTACTTCAACCATACGGACCCTAAAGCCCTCTCCCACTACCTACATGCTCAAGCTCATTCCCACATGCTACCATTCAGCCCCTCTTGGGCCTTGTGTGAATGGGATATGAACACTGGACTCACTATTTGCTTTAACAGAGTATTGCGCATCAATATCTGAAAGCCCTGCCACCCACTCTTCCTATTGCTGTATAATCAATTTTGTCACTGCTTAAAAACATTTAAAAGCATTCAAATTCCATTGGAATGTATATGTAGTATCACCACCTCTCTAATTGTGTCAAGTGTTTTGGGCTTGTCTCCAGCACCTCCTCCTCAATGACTCAATGTTTCTCAACATTCACTCAAGTAGACTTCTTACCCATAGCGTATAGGCACCGCAAGGCAAGGGCAGAAGGTTAAGAAAATCTCTGACTCATTCAAGGCAGCCATGGCCGCCTCTCTAAGAGCTCTCCAAACAATCTTAGAGATAAAACTGAAATTGTCTTTGGATTTAAGCCAACACTATCACCTATAAGTATAACCTTTCCAAATGACTATCATACATAAACAATCTTACAAATTCGTACGCTTCAAATGTAAGCTGACAATGAGCTATGTATCCGCTGCCGCTGCTGGTGCCGCTGCCGCCGCTGCCTGGTCTCCTATTCACAGAAAACAAAGCAGCTGCAGCAGCTCCAACCTTAGCACCTACGAAGATTTAGAAGACACGGAGACACGGGTAAAGGTAAGTAGAAGAAAAAGGCTACAAAAATAAAATGAAATGAATAAAGGTAAATGCTATGCTATGTAGAGATGTTGAAGAAAACCGATCAAGCAGTTGTGTTTGTTTGTTTAAGAGAAAGATGCTTCACACTTACGCTTGGAAAGTGTTCCTGCCGAAGTGCAACAAAAATTGAGTACAAATAATATCTACACTACACATAACTTAAAGCCAAAAAAAAAAAAAAAACCTTCAATTTACTTTATAATAATAATGAATTAGCGATAAGAATAAATTAGAGTACTGATTAATCTAATATTAATTTACCAACAATCTTACATGAAGCAGTTAAAAAAAAAGAAAAAAAAAATCAAAGATGTAAGGAACAAAACACAAAAGGGAGCTTCTTTACCACTCCAATGGTAATCACATTCAAACAAAGAAGAAGCAAGAAAATCTTACCAGCCTTCATCTTCATACTCTCATGCAAACTCCTCTGCAGTATATAGTAACAAAGGAATTTTAGAATAACCGATCATCAGTCAACAAACAAAGAGTCACACACCCATGTAAATTCAGGAAATACCCAGATCAAAATTAACGCATAAAACCTCACATACACAATCAAACTCACATAATTATTAGAAATAAACCAATTTGGGGAATACCCATTTACGAAATCAGCGTATAAAAACATGGGTTACAGTCACATTGTTAGAATACTCACTTCACTTGCACAAGAAATTTCACAAAAGAATCATTCTAACCAAACAGAAAAGCCAACAAAAGACAAACAAAACTATATAGAGAGAGAGAGAAACTCACAGATAGAAACTGGCTTTTGGGTTCAGCTTCGATTGGAATAGGAACACGTGAGTCTATCTTAGTAATGTCAGTTAAATAGATATACTCTTGAGGAATGAGAAGCAGTAGTAGATAAGTATCAAGGTTATTCAGCTAAAAAAAATTGTAAAAAATTAATAATAATATCTGTATATTTTTTTTATTAATCTAATATTAATCTATACTTACGATCTTACTTGAAGTAACCGTGAAGCAGTTTTTTATTTTTTTATTTTTTTTAAAGAGATAAACTATTTAATGATAAAAATAAATTAGAGTCTTGATAGTATATTATTTCTTTTTAATTTTTTAAAAATATAAAAATTTAATAAATGAGTGTTTTGTATATGGGGAGGTGACAATTCAACTACAAGACTTTTGATGATATAGATGAGTGTTTTAAACGTTCAAGAAATAATTTTATTGAGAAAAAGAAAGTCCCACTCAAAATTCACATTTAAGAGTGTTTTTTTTTAAAATAATAATAATATTGATATCTACGTTTGGGATGAATTTTAAAAAGGAAACCAAAAATTTGTGTCTTTCTAGGACTCTGGTGTGAAATTAAGTCCGTATCCTTCTAGAACTTTATATGGAGGTTGACCTCTTATTAGATAGTTTGTGTCTCTTACAAATATATTGAGATACGTATACGGTGGTATACCTTCGTAATTTTAATCTTCTCCTTCTGTATTTATTTTAGTTTTATTTTTTAGACGAAGTGAAGATGCTTTGAAGAAAACCTATAACCGGCTGTTTCTGTCTGTCCCTGTTCCCGTTGTTGATTAGATCCATGTCTCGTTCAAGTGGTCTATCTGTCTGTCTGTCTGTCTCTTGTTGCGCTTATGGCCGGCTATCTCTCTCTTGTTTCGCTTAATATTCCAAAAGCAATAATTTTTTTCGAAATATAGAGATTTTTGGTCAATTTGAAAATTTGTTCAATTTATGAATATTCGATTTGAAGTCTGCCAGTGTGTGAGGGCATTCATAGTTGAATAAGACATCTGAATGGTTGAATAAGACATCTGAAAATTAATCTTCGCCTATAAAAAGTAGAGGTTATAGATTCAAACTCAAAAAATAAAAAATAAAAAATAATTAAAAAAATATAAAAAATAAAAAGAGAGTAAAGGCCCCTTTGGTAATATTATGTAATGTTGTTTGTATTTTTTGAAAACACACATGAGTAAAAAAGTGTATAAAAATAGTGTAATGTTGTTTAAACACTGAAAATTCTTATGTAACGTTATTTGTATTTTTTGAAAATATGTATAGATGAAAAAGTGTATAAAAATAGTATAATATTGTTTAAATATTGAAAACGTGTTTAACCAACGGTAACAAACGACCTAAATAACTACCATTCAGGCCCTAAATAACTATGTGGAGCCCTCTCCCACTACCTACGTGCTCAAGCTCATTTCACACCAGAGTCCTAAAAAGACACAAATTTTTGGTTTCCTTTTTAAAACTCATCCCAAATGTAGATATCATTATTATTATTATTATTATTTTTTTAAATCACTCTTAAATGTGAATTTTGAGTGGGACTTTCTTTTTCTCAATAAACTTATTTCTTGAATGTTTAAAACACTCATCTATATCGCCAAAAGCTTTGTAGCTGAATTGGCATCTCCCCATGTACAAAGTACTTAGGGGTTTAGGGGGGAAAAGATTCGAGCTGCGGAGTTAGCAGCATATTGTAATTATTTCTCCAAAAAAAAAAAAAAAACACTCATCTATATCATATATAATAAAAGTTAGGCTTAAACGCCGTGGTTAAGCCACATCATTTATGAAATCAGCATATAAAAACATGGGTTATAGTCACATTGTTAGAATACTCACTTTACTTGCACAAGAAATTTCACAAAAGAATCATTCTAACCAAACAGAAAAGCCAACAAAAGACAAACAAAACTATATATAGAGAGAGAGAGAGAAACTCATAGGTAGAAACTGGCTTTTGGGTTTAGCTTAGATTGGAATAGGAACACGTGAGTCTATCTTAGTAATGTCAGTTAAATAGATATACTCTGAGGACTGAGAAGTAGTAGTAGATAAGTATCAAGGTTATTCAGCTAAAAAAAAAAATGTAAAAAATTAATAATAATATCTGTATATTTTTTTTTATTAATCTATACTTAAAATCTTACATGAAGCAACTGTGAAGTAGTTTTTTATTTCTTTATTTTTTTTAAAGAGATAAACTACTTAATGATAAAAATAAATTAGAGTCCTGGTAGTATACTATTCCTTTTTATTTTTTTTAAAATCTAAAAATTTAATAAAATTTTTACAATTTGGTGAAGCCATGTGGCTTAACCACAGCGTTTAAACTTAACTTTTATTATATATGATATAATATGATATGATATAGATGAGTGTTTTTTTTTTTTTTTTTTTTTTGAGAAATAATTACAATATTCTGTTAACTCCGCAACTCGAATCTTTTTCCCCCTAGACCCCCAAGCACTTTGTACATGGGGAGGTGACAATTCAGCTACAAGGCTTTTGGCGATATAGATGAGTGTTTTAAACGTTCAAGAAATAATTTTATTGAGAAAAAGAAAGTTCCACTCAAAATTCACATTTAAGAGTGTTTTTTTTTTTTAAATAATAATAATAATAATGATATCTACATTTGGGATGAGTTTTAAAAAGGAAACCAAAAATTTGTGTCTTTCTAGGACTCTGGTGTGAAATGAGCTTGAGCACGTAGGTAGTGGGAGAGGGCTCCACATAGTTATTTATGGCCTGAATGGTAGTTATTTAGGCCATTTGTTACCATTGGTTAAACAAATTTTCAATATTTAAACAACATTATACTATTTTTATACACTTTTTCATCTATACATATATTCAAAAAATACAAATAACATTACATAAGAATTTTCAGTGTTTAAACAACATTACACTATTTTTATACACTTTTTTACTCGTGTGTTTTCAAAAAATACAAAGGTAGAAAGAGTTAGTCATAAGCGATGGCATTGCCAAAAGAGGCAGACTACAAGGCCTAATAGTTAAAGAACTGGTAGAGGGAATTGTGTATTGGACAGAAAGGTAGAAAGACGGACAAGCGCTTTGAAGTGGACGAACTCACGAATGGATTCTTTATAGTGGATAGACTCCAATGAGACGGACGGGTGCAAGGGAGATGGGTGGCAAAGTCACGTGGCCTAAGTGGTCTCCAAGAAACCTAATATGGAAATGTCTTGCATTCTAAGCTCAACCATAATCAGAAGAATCCCTACAAGGAAATAATCCCACAATATATGAGCATTGAAGATGATCTTCTCTACAAGGAAATACCTTATCCATCAAGAAATGGAGGTTAGCTCTATGTTACTATAAAAACCTCAAATCCCTCACAAACTAAGGTACGCGTAATTTTTCCCAACTCTAGCACTCTAAAGTTGTAGAAATTCTCTCTAACTTAACCTTTAAAGGGTATTTGGTCGATACCACACCGGTGCTCTCTGTAGGGTTCTCATTGTTTCTGTTTCGCAAGTTTTGTCTAAAGCACGTGAGGGCTGCGCAACTCACTAACGATTTTTGTCATCATCAGTTGACGCCGTCTGTGAGAAAGAGATCGTAGTAGAAGCCATATTACCACTTCCCAGACAAAAAGTTGTATGGTACTCACTCGCTTGATGGTAACCAACAACAACCAAGGAGATGAACCACGCACTACTGCCCTTGAAACACAGGTACAGATTCTTGCCGCAGCTGTAGAACGCCTTACTAAGTAAAACCACGACTTGGAAGAACAGTTGCGCCAAAGGAATGCAGGACCCAACAATCATGGGGAGGAGCAAGAGGGCAACAGCGCCAAAAGGAGGGACTGAGAAGGACCAAAAGGCAATAACACCCCAAGCAAACAAGAGCGACCAGACACCAGTCGTTCATCCGTTGCAGATACGGCACCACCGTATATGGTTACAGAGATGCAGATGATGAGGAAGAGGATGGACTTCATGATGAACGCTCTTAAGGGACAGGTGTCAAACGACCTCGACGAGTTGGTCCATAGGACGGACTCGCCTTTTACTACACCTATCACTTTATTCCCCCTTCCGCCAAAGTTTCGTATGCCGTAGATAAAAGCCTACAATGGGTCTAAGGATCCTTTGGATCACCTAGAGTCATTCAAAACTCTCATGCACTTACAAGGTGTTGCAAATTAGATCATGTTCCAAACTTTTCTAACTACACTGAAGGGTCCCCGTAAGGGTATGGTTCAACAGGTTGACCCCTAACTCCATCAGTACCTTTAAGGAGTTGAGTGCACAATTTGTGTCGCAATTTATCGGGGGGCACAGGTACAAGAAGTCCACAGCATGCCTGATGAGTATCAAGCAACGGGAGGATGAGACACTGAGGTCTTACATAACACACTTCAACAAAGAAGCCCTTTCAATAGATGAAGTTAACGACAAGATACTTGTCATCGTGTTCACCAATGGATTGCGAAAGGGGAAGTTTTTGTTCTCTTTATACAAAAACAACCCAAAGAGATGTGCTTTATCAAGCTATTAAGTACATGAATGCAGAGGACGCACTATTGGCCCGAGAGGAAAAACCCAAGAAGAGGGAAAGGTAAGAAGATGCACGGCTGGATAGGGGATGGAAAACGACTAGAACTGGAGACTGACAGGAGGATAGGCGCTCCAAACCCGCCACTGGAAGGTTTGCAAACTTCACCCTACTGACTTCCCTGATTGAGTAGGTCTTGATGTAGATCAAGGATGATACAACCTTGACGTGGCCTGGTAAGTTAAAGGGAGATCCTAGTAAGAGGTCCAGAGACAAGTATTGCCATTTTCATCGGGATCACGGTTATGACACATCTGAATGCTATGACTTGAAGTAGTAGATTGAGGCCCTTATCAAACAGGGAAAACTACAACGATTTGTCAGCAAAGAAAGGACAGACTCATTACAGGAACAGGCTGTTAGAAGGGACAATGAGCGCCCTAAGCCACCTTTAGGGGACATAAGGATGATTGTAAGGGGCACCACAGTGTCTGGTTCGTCTTGGAAGGTGCATAAGACCTACCTTAGGATGGTTCAAAACATTCAGTTGACAAGATTCATTCCAAATATGGCACAGGTCGACAACCCCATAATTGGGTTCTTAGAGAAAGATTCTCGACGTCTCCACCACCCCCAAGATGATGCACTCGTTGTTAGCATACGGGTAGAGGACTACAACACCCACCGAGTCATAGTTGATAATGGAAGCTTTGCTAATATCCTCTATTACCCGGTGTTCCAGCGAATGAGAATCAAGAGAGAACGGCTCGTACCGACCAATGCACCGCTCGTCGGGTTTGAAGGAATGAAAGTATACCCCCTTGGTGTGGTTACATTGCCCATGATAGTCTGAGATTACCCTTAACAAATTACTAAGGATGTCACATTCCTTGTCGTCGTCTGTTCATCTACTTACAATGCCATACTGGGTCGTCCTACCCTCAATTCCTGGAAGGCCATGACTTCGACCTATCATTTGATGATCAAGTTCCCCACCGAGTACAAAGTAGGAGAGGTACATGGAGACCAAGTGGCAGCACGCGAGTGCTACATAGCGATGTTGAAGATGGACGACCACTTATAGACCATGAGCATAAAAGAATAACGGACAGTTGCAGAGCCTGTTGAAGGGTTGGAGGAGATACTTCTCGATAACTCCAAACTTGAGCGAACAACTAGGATTGGCACCTTCGCCAGTCCGCCTATCCGTCAAGCACTCACAACTTTCCTAAGAGAGAACCAAGATACCTTTGCCTGGAGCCACGAAAACATGCCAGGAATCGATCCCTCAGTCATGGTTCACAGGTTGAATGTATCACCCTTGTTCCCCCCTGTTTGACAGAAGAAGAGAGTGTTTTCCCAAAGGCAAGGCTATAGCGGAAGAAGTTCGCAAATTGTAAGAGGCAGAATTCATAAGAGAAGTATACTATCCCGACTGGCTGGCCAATGTAGTGATGGTCAAGAAAGCCAACAGTGTATTTATATCTACATTCACCATGGTATCAATTACATTTGCCTTTGGTTTTGAAATACGACGACCAGATCTTAACAAATTCCTTTCTGATTGTAGTGCAAGTTCATGATTATGCTCTGGATTAAATGCACTAACCCTCCAAACACCATTTTCAACTGTGAAACGAGCAAGTGCTTTACAACCAATTCTAGTCTCTAGTCTCACTGAATATTTCTCTTTACAAAAATCTTCATCTAGTTTAAAACCCTTCTTAGAACATAGAAATTCATGTTGTTTTATGTTCTTCGTCCCATTATAATATCTAGGTTTTCCTTTTCGAATACTAAAACCCATTCGCAATGCGTAATCATTGAATAAAGCATATGCTTCATCAGCATTATGGACCACCTTATTCAACAACTTTTCATCACTATTTTATAGCCTTGCCACAAACATGCAATCCCCTTCAATTTCTTCAATATCACTTGGTTTGCAAATTACTACAACAATTTTTATGACAAATGTAAATATTAGAAACAAAATACTAAGGAAATTACAATACAATAATTATATCATGTTTATAATTTTTTTTTATCGATATGCACCATGTTTACAATTTTGTATGTCTTCTTAAATGCCTGTAGGGTCTGGTTTTTGGTGCCCAAGCCCAAGGGATATGGGTCAAAGGCCCAATGAACCCTGAACAATGAATTTGTAGAGAGTGGATCGAAGGTTTAGGCGCTGGCCGGCGTTCACGAAACGTGAACTCCTTTCTCCTTTTACTGAAAAATACTTAGAACAGTTTACAATTGGAGGGTGCTCCTCGGCCCATGGCCGAGGAGGCTTTTTGTCCTTTTTCTTCCCTCTCCTTTTTTCCCTCCTCTTTTCTCTGGAGGGATTCCCTTACATTATATACCTTTTACCCAACCAATCCTAGCCCTACACTTGTTGAGCGATCTGGACATTACTCATGTGCTTGTCCCATCAGCCGCCTTCTCAGGCTCTTTGGGAGTCGCGGCAACCAAGGCGACGCTGGTGCGGGGTCCTTTCCTCATTAATGCGGCCAGGGCGGTAGTCAGGTACATTTAATGCGGAGGTGACCGTTTGTCATGAGCGTGTCCCTCAAGTTCTCGGACGTCCGATGATAGGGTCGTCCTCGGACTTAGGGTGCCTTCCTCGGCTCGGGCCTTCGGCCCAGGAACGAAGTGGGCTGGGCCGTAGGATTCTTTGGCTCCACAATAGCCCCTCAAAATCTTGCTATCCGCATCCTCGGGCGGAGAGGAGGATTTTGATGTCCTCGGGCTTGCAACGCGTGCCATCGAGTTTGGCCCTCTATTAGTACTAGAGTATTTTCAACTGCCCCAGACGTGTTAATGGCGCCTCGAAGCGCGCAATGCGCCCTTCATTAAATCAAGACGGCTCTGTGCTCCCCACGTTCAACGGGAGGATGATAACCCAACGGTGGGGATTCGCCTAACATTTATAGGCGGGAAAACCCGTGTGGTTCCTTGATTTGGGGTATAAATACCCATTCGACAGACCGATTCCTCTATTTATTCGCACCCAAGAGTCTACATCTCCAGCATAAAAAGCCTGTCCGAGGAGCTTCTACTGATTTCTGTAAGTCACTCTATCTCTCTTCGAACTTTCTCCTTCTCCATCTCCGCCTCTTTTTCATTTGCTCTCTCTTAGCTCGCTTAGGCATCATTTGGGATGGGTAGATTTAAGAAGTATGTCTTCACTGAGGAGGCGATGAAGAAATTCATCGCCAATTATAAGATATCGGCCAATGTGGGCTTGAGGTATTGTGCGGAGGGCAAGTGGCGCTTTCGGAGGCAGGAGGGTGAGGTGGTGATTCCCATCGTTGCCTTCGTTGAAGGTGGCATGAGGATACCCATGGGGCCGGTGATGAGGGACTATCTGACGCACTTCCGGCTAGCCCCCACCCAATGTGCCATCAACGTCTTTAGGATTCTGGGTTGTGTGGATGCTCTAAACGAAATGATGGGACTGAGGTTGACCCACCATGACGTCAACTGGTGTTATAACCTCCAATGCCTGAAGGACGAAACTTACTATCTGAAGACCAGGGATGGTAGGGTCCGGCTCATTCAGTGCCTCCCTGAGTCCAGCAAGGGGCTGAACAAGGACGTCCTCATCGTGTCTGGAGAGTGGCACGATGGCCTTCACTGCCCGACGACGGAGGGGACCCCAGGTGGGGCAATGAGAATATGGGGAGAGGGTTCTAGGACCCTAATCAGTTCCATCCTTTACTTCGTCCATTTCTTTTTGCACCGTCTGGTTTCTAATGTGAATGTGTTTCCTCTTGCAGATCTGCACGCCTTCACGCGCCACTTCAGCCTGATTAACTGGGAAGACTTGCAAAAGGCGCTGAGGGCAGAGGTTTTCGTGAACGAGGCTGACAATCAGGTTAGGGCCGCTCATCAGATCTTGAAATACGATCCGACTCACAAGTCATTTGCGGCACTGAAGTACGTGATCAGAGCAAAGGATCCTCGGCTTCAGAAAATAACCATGACCGAGGATGGGTTCCGGTTCCCCGAGGTGCCCTCCACATCAGAAGGCGTAGTACCTGCAGGTCCTTCCTCCTCCCTTAGATCCTCAGAGGCTGCCGAAGAAGGCCTAGAGAGGGAAGTGGAAGTTGCTGACTTTGGCCCCGCCGAGGACGAATTTGACGTGTTTGAACAAGTCCTTCAGTTCGAGGACCCTCCGGGGGACTTGGGTGATCCTTGTCTGACAGAAGCAGATCTCTAAACGCCTAAGTCCCCTCCTCGACGCGAGATGGGTTACAAGAAGAGGCCCCAACCTAGCCTGTCGGATCTGATCGAAGGCCAACCGGGGAAATCCAAGCCAGAGCTTCCTCCTCCTCCTTCCAAGACTCGCTCTACTCAGGGCAGGTCGGTCCCTACCCAGTCAAGGCCTCCTCCTTCTCCGCCCAAGACGAGTCTGTCTTCTAAGCACGAGCCCTCCGATCCTAAGCAGAAAAAGGATAAGGGCAAAAGGCCGGCTGAGGAAAAGTCCGGGTCCCCACGGGAGGAGGATGATACTCGGCGGCCATCCAAACAGCTGAAGATAGGTTCCCAAGGCTAGGATAAGCAGGTTGACGCCCAGCCCGAGCCCCAGGCTTGGCTTCCTGCCCCAATGCTTCATGGGGGGCCACTGAGGGAAGACTCCTCCCTCAGGGATTTTAGAGAGGGTGAAGACGCGTACGTGGCCGACGCACTGGAAAGGTGCCTGCTACTTCTAGCTGATATGGCGGAGCTGGGGACTATGAGGAGCAGGGAGGTCTTCCTCTGCCTCAAGCGGTATTTGGGAATGGTAAGCCCCTCAACACTTATGACTTTTCCAGTTTTAGTTTTCTCTTCCCCTTTTCTGAGCTCGGCTAACCGTGTACTTGTCTCGTTGGGCAGGCCATTCAGGCCACTTATAGGTTGGAGGACGTGGCCCATGACCAGGGGAAAGCCATGGACGTGGAGCGTGAGAAACGCCTGGAGGCCACACGGGTCCTTAAAAACTCTGAGGCTGATCTTGCCAAGGCCCGGAAGGAGCTGGGGGCGATGACCAGTGCTCGAGATACCGCCCTGTCAGGCCTCGCCGGCTTCCAGAAGCAGGCCGAAGATTACTCAAAGCGCCTGGCTGAGGCAGAGGAGCAGTTGAAGACTGCAAAGGAGCTGCTTGCTGATCTGCCAAAGAAGGTGGCTGCCGCCGAGGGGGACAAGAGGGCAGCTGAGTGGGCAAGGGACGAGGTCGTGAGGGCTAAGTTTGAGGCTGACCAGGGTAGGGAGAAAGCCCTGGCCACTAAGCAGGAAGCCGAGGATGAGGCTTATGCTGCGAGGATGGCAGAGACAGAAGCAGCCTTTAAGGCTCAAGTCCCTGGGTTGTGCAGGCGCTACTCTGCTGAGGTTTGGAGGGAGGCTCTCAGACAGGCCGGGGTCGAGGCCTCGTCCGACTTGTGGAAGGAGGAGAGTGTGTACTACCCTCCTGCCATCCGCGAGGCAACTCCAGGTGGCACTGAGGCCAGGGGGGTTGCAGAGGAAGCTGGTGCCGCTGTGGGTGAGGACACCTCAATCGCTGAACCCACGGGCGAGCTTGCCCAAGGAAGTGACCCTCCCAAGGTAGCGGAATCAGGTGAGGGCCCCGTTGAGGAGGCGCCCCAGGAGCAGTGGAGTCAATTTCGTACCGTACCGGCCGGTACGGCCGAAATTTATCGTACCGGCAGGTGCACCAGTACAGAAACCTCCATGATTCGTACCGCTTAAAATACCGGTCCTTACCGGACTATACCGGACGTACCGCCGAATATCGGACATCTCGGCCGGAAAATGAAAACCGGGCGGTACTAAAAACTTGAAGAAAATGGAAAACGTTTGCAGCAGAAAGCTCACGATGCCGTCCTCAGTACTGGTTGTTCCCATGTCGTCGGCCATTCCCTCAGCCTTCCTCCTTCTGTTTTATCCAGCTGCTTCTCTTTTTTCTTCTTTTTCTTTTGCTTTTTCTTCTTCTTCTTCAGTTTTGACCGAGACTGTGAACCTCCCTTTTGTGCCTTCTGTTTTAGTTGTTTGTGTGTGGCTGTTGTTTTGTGTGAGTTTCAGTCGTGTATGTGTGGCTCTTGGTGAATTGTTTTGGGTGAGTTCTGAGTCTTCTGACACTCCACGTGAACTGCAATTGAGTTCAAATTTCAAACATATTTGACTTAGCTGGCTGCCACTCAAATATCATTTCTCTTTTTTTTTTCTTTTTTTTTTCTTTTTTAATAATTAATAGCATCTTTTAGCTTTTTATTATTATTACAATATAGTATGTCAGGTGATATTAATAGGTTTATATTTGAGCAAGAAATAATCATATTAAAATAAGCAATTAATTTAGAGAAATATGCTAATGCTATTATAAATTTAAGGATTCTTATATAAATTTATAAATAATTTTAAATAAATAATAAGTATGTCTATATATATATATATATATATAAAATTATAGCGATAAACCCGAAACGGTACACCGGTATTGACCGGTATCCGAAATATATCGTACCGTTGGCCAAACCGGTACAGCCTCCGGTACGGTATTGACTTCCTTGCCCAGGAGGTTGCGAAGTCCACCTCTGAAGTTGAAGTTCCTGCTGCTGAGGAGGCAGCCGTACCTGCCACGCCTTCGCAGGCTGTCTCTTCTGGCCAAAACTCAGAAGGCCCTGAAACTGCTATGGTCCAGCCCCCTGCTGAGGGAGGAAAATAAGTGGGCAGGGCAGGCCCCTCGACGCCATCGTCTCTCTTGTCTTTTGTGTCCTTCTTTTTCTTTTCTTTTTTTAGATTGTAATGTGGTTTTCACCATGTAATCTTTATGGGTTTAATGAAATACGAGTTTTGTTTCTTTTCCTGCTGGTTGTGGTTGTTCGCTTACTCGTACGCTATCCGCTTTTTCTTTACTTGTATGATTTTAACTTCAATTGCATCTTGGCCAATCACGGCATCAATTATTATAGCGAGGGCATGTATGCCTGGGTGGGCCCATCGTTCCCTAAAGGCCAGGTAGAAAATTCTTTGAGTAGACACTTAGGATCCCCTTGAAGTAGTTGGCTTCCCCGCAGGCTTGAATTCGAGGACCATACAGTGCTTTTGATTCTGTCTAACACTTAGAATCCTCTAAAGGAGTTAGTTTCCTCATAGGTCTGAGTCCTGGGACCATGCAGTGCTTTTGGTTCTGTCTAACACCTAGAATCCTCTGAAGGAGCTAGTTTCCCCATAGGCCTGAGTCCTGGGACCATGCAGTGCCTTGGTTCTGTCTAACACTTAGGATCATCTGAGGTGGTTAGTTTCCCTGTGAGCTTGAGTCCGAGGGCCATGCAGAGCCTTGGTTCTGTCTAACATTTAGGATCATCTGAGGTGGTTAGTTTCCCCGTGAGCCTGAGTCCGAGGACCATGCAGAGCCTTGGTTCTGTCTAACACTTGGGCTTTGAAGTAGTTAGTTTCCTCATAGGCCTGAGTCCGAGGACCGTGCAGAGCCTTGGTTCTGTCTAACACTTGGTCTTTGAAGTAGTTAGTTTCCCCATAGGCCTGAGTCCGAGGACCATGCAGAGTCTTGGTTCTGTCTAACACTTGGTCTTTGAAGTAGTTAGTTTCCCCATAGGCCTGAGTCCGAGGACCATGCAGTGTCTTGGTTCTGTCTAACACTTGGCCTTCTGAAGTCGTTAGTTTCCCCATAGGCCTGAGTCCGTGGACCATGCAGAGCCTTGGTTCTGTCTAATACTTGGTCTTTGAAGTAGTTAGTTTCCCCACAGGCCTGAGTCCGTGGACCATGCAGAGCCTTGGTTCTGTCTAACACTTGGTCTTTGAAGTAGTTAGTTTCCCCATAGGCTTGAGTCCGAGGACCATGCAGTGCCTTGGTTCTGTCTAACACTTGGCCTTCTGAAGTAGTTAGTTTCCCCATAGGCCTGAGTCCGAGGACCATGCAGAGCCTTGGTTCTGTCTAACACTTGGGCTTTAAAGTAGTTAGTTTCCCCATAGGTCTGAGTCCGAAGACCATGCAGAGCCTTGGTTCTGTCTAACACTTGGTCTTTGAAGTAGTTAGTTTCCCCATAGGCCTGAGTCTGAGGACCATGCAGAGCCTTGGTTCTGTCTAATACTTGGCCTTCTGAAGTCGTTAGTTTCCCCATAGGCCTAAGTCCGAGGACCATGCAGAGCCTTGGTTCTGTCTAACACTTGGGCTTTGAAGTAGTTAGTTTCCCCATAGGCCTGAGTCCGAGGACCATGCAGAGCCTTGGTTCTGTCTAACACTTGGTCTTTGAAGTAGTTAGTTTCCCCATAGGCCTAAGTTCGAGGACCATGCAGAGCCTTGGTTCTGTCTAACACTTGGTTTTTGAAGTAGTTAGTTTCCCCATAGGCCTGAGTCCGAGGACCATGCAGTGTCTTGGTTCTGTCTAACACTTGGCCTTCTGAAGTCGTTAGTTTCCCCATAGGCCTGAGTCCGAGGACCATGCAGAGCCTTAGTTCTGTCTAACACTTGGTCTTTGAAGTAGTTAGTTTCCCCATAGGCCTGAGTCCGAGGACCATGCAGTGCCTTGGTTCTGTCTAACACTTGGCCTTCTGAAGTCGTTAGTTTCCCCACAAGCCTGAGTCCGTGGACCATGCAGAGCCTTGGTTCTATCTAACACTTTCATTTCCCTGTAAGTAGGGGTTTGTCCTCGGACTGCTTTGCTGGAGACGATTCCTCCTTCGGACGGGTGATGATCTTACACGTGGCATTGATCTTGCCTCCAGCTCGAGCCCCTATCTTTTTTGTTTGCGAAGCGTCCCTTGGCCGTTCGTGTTCCGCGCTTGACGTTTCGGTACGCAAGACGCGCCTTCATTAATGGCCTCGTGAATTAACAGAAGTCCAATGGTCTGCGGCCCCCTTGGAATTTGATAGCTTCATTATTAGCCTCGCTGGTAACTCCCTTTTCGAATTCTGCATGAATTAATTCTCACCAACCCTCCTCCTCTATATAAGGCCTTCCGGGGGGATGGTTTCTCCATACTCCATGAACCTCCCAACACAAACAGAAAGAACATATCATTTCAGCTCCCCATGGCCCTTTAATAACCCCACCGGAATTGTGACCGGAGTTAGGAGATATGGGGCGGCTTTGGACGGGTGTGAGGACATCCGTGCCAAGAGCCGTTGTGGCCGCAGCCCCCACTGGGCTTCCGGTGCGGCAGAGTCTAGGCGTAACCCCGATGGCGCCATGCACGGTGGCCCGGAGGGACGTCGTTGAAGTACCTAACGTCTCTCTTCGAAGCGCACCCCCGACGGAGGAGACATGCGAACTCACATCATGGGCGGTGCCCGAGTGTTGCCGTCTTCGACAGCCAACGCTCGTGGGGGTTGGAGAAAATCAAGGGAACATCATGGGGGAGGGCGTCCCGGAGCCCCTACATCTGCTCCTCGCTTTGTTCAAGCTCCGCCACTCCGAGAAAGGAGTTGTTGGTGGCCTTGAAACAAGCCGGCCTCAGCCCCCTTCCGCCCGCTTACTATCAAGTTCTCCCATTCTCTTGATGCCAGTAAGGGTACGGGTTGACACTTCCCTCTAGCTAGTTTTAGGACGGGTCCGCCTGGGCCTCTGATTGTAGAACTAGCTGGTAGGAACGGTTTTAAAACAAGCCTGCCTGAGCCTCTGATTGTAATGTGTAACTGTTTCTTTTTCTGAAATAATATCAAGTTTTTTTTTTTGCTATTGAATTTTCTGTCTCGAGCTTTTGTCTTTCTGTAGTGTTTGTTTGGTAGTTCCTTTTTTTTTTGCATCACCACCGATCTTCTATAGAATATCTATTTAGAACAGTCGCCTGTTGCGCCGGCCGGCGTACTAATCCTTCCCACAGACGGCGCCAATTGTAGAATATCTATTTAGAACAGTCACCTGTTGCGCCGGCCGGCGCACTAATCCTCCCCACAGATGGCGCCAATTGTAGGGTCTGGTTTTTGGTGCCCAAGCCCAAGGGATATGGGTCAAAGGCCCAACGAACCCTGAACAATGAATTTGTAGAGAGTGGATCGAAGGTCTAGGCGCTGGCCGGCGTTCACGAAGCGTGAACTCCTTTCTCCTTTTACTGAAAAATACTTAGAACAGTTTACAACTAGAGGGTGCTCCTCGGCCATGGGCCGAGGAGGCTTTTTGCCCTTTTTCTTCCCTCTCCTTTTTTCCCTCCTCTTTTCTCTGGAGGGATTCCCTTACATTATATACCCTTTACCCAACCAATCCTAACCCTACACTTGTTGAGCGATCTGGACATTACTCATGTGCTTGTCCCATCAGCCGCCTTCTCAGGCTCTTTGGGAGTCGCGGCAACCAAGGTAACGCTGGTGCGGGGTCCTTTCCTCATTAATGCGGCCAGGGCGGTAGTCAGGTACATTTAATGCGGAGGTGACCGTTTGTCATGAGCGTGTCACTCAAGTTCTCGGACATCCGATGATGGGGTCGTCCTCGGACTTAGGGTGCCTTCCTCGGCCCGGGCCTTCGGTCCAGGAACGAAGTGGGCTGGGTCGTAGGATTCTTTGGCTCCACAATGCCTATGGTACGCTTGGTCACAAAACTCTTATGTTTAGGCACAACAATATAACAACAAAATTTTAATACCAAAATTTTTAATATTTATTTATTTAATTATTTTTTTGGGATTGACTATGGATAACAATAACAGTAACAACAAAATTTTAGTCTTAAATTTTTTTGGGTCAATTATGGATACTTATTGAAAAAAATATATTATAATAATAAAAATTAACAATAAATATTGTAAAGAGCAAAAAAAAAAAAAAAAAAAACACAGTAATACATTTTTATATAGTTTTATTTGAGAGCAAGTATATCACCACAAATAATTAAACATTCTTTCAAAACATAAATTAAATCAAAACAAGACAAAACAAAATATACCTTTATCACTTTCCAAGTCCATTATTTCTACCATGCTTTTACTTGAAACCAAAAAAAAATAGAAACTTGTTTGTTCCTTTGTGTTCGCCACTTGTCTTTTACTGAGAATTTTGTTTTGTTGTCAATATTCTTTATGGCTTTTAAGCCTTTATATTGAGAACCCTATATTACTATTATCACTTATTTTATTGATGTGGGCCCAAACCTTTTAACTGAGCTTCACAAGGCATGCGTGAAAATTTTGAATTTCGCTTCACGGCAACAGACGTTAAAAGGCGTTAATTATTATGATGCGTTGGTAGGCTGGTCGGTAGGTTGATGTGAGCATTTTTTTAATGAGGTGTCTTATATTTATTGGCTCAGAGTACAAGGTCAGCCTGTTGATCTTGTACTCCAACACTACACAATAATTTTTCAGGAAAAAGAACTAGAAAACATGCTCTCATTAACTCAATTTTTGCTTGTAATTTTTTTTTCCCCAGATTGATAAATACAATTCCAAATTTCCAATACCTAAAGAAATAAACCACAAATCTTATTTTCAACCATTAATGAAAAGACAAAAATAATAATACTCTTATACTTTCCTCTAATAGCATTAGCATGTGGTTTGTGTGTGTGTGTGTGTGCGTGTGTGTGTGGAAATTAACATTCTTATTAGTTATTATACTAACCTCGAATGCATGAAAACAAGCCTAACAGGAAGACTGGGTTTGAATAGATCTAGGCTGGTTGGATCGTGCGGTTGACTGGATTTAAATTGGATATTGGGCTTAACATTTTATAAGTCGATTTAGGCCTGCTGAGTGGGTCCTTATATATTCACTATTCAGGATTGATGAGTGTCGCCCCAATTGGGCTGGCTGTCAATAATTCAACAAGATATAGTTTTAGGCACGTGCCAAACATAGCATTAGATAATTACCATTTTTTTTTTTCAAATTGTATATCCTTGAAATAATTTTTCTTTACATATAGAGATCTTAGGATGAAATTTTTTATACTATAATTACAAGTTAGTGTAATGATCCACATGGTCCAACCAATACCTCCATAATCTTTTGGTGTTAATTTTTTTGTTTATGAGATTAGAAAATTTAATAAAAATATGAATTTAAGAATAAATAATTAAAAATGTAGAAATCCACAACAAAAAACATAACATTTGTAGAAACATATCATCTTTTATATGTATATACATGTTAATAAATAAATTAAAACCACAAAATTAGGGAACGGTGTTAAAGTTTTAATATTCATAGATTATTGAATTCAATAACATACCAATTATTGTAGGTCTAATTGGGCGTTAATATTTTTTTCAAAAAAAAAAAAAAAAGATTTGCTTAATATGTCTTTATGATTATTTTTGTACTTCATATACATTATTAGCGCTATAGTTTATTGCTATTAGTACTTAATCGGGTCCATCATCTCTTCTATTGTGTTGGTGTATAATTCACAAGATAGTTTTCACATTTTTTTTCCTGAAGCCCTTTTGTGGCATACATAAGTACATCAAGGAAAAGGAAAATTAATTATGACTTCTAAAATTATGATAAATGAATATTTCAAAAAAGCATTAGGGTTAGGGCTTTTAGACAATTGTAAGGCCGCATTGATTTTCCTGCAATGCAAGGACTTTTGACCAATGCAAGTAAGTGAGAAATTAATTGTATTCAATCTTTTGACTACACTAAAGTTATCAAAGGCCGTTTCAAAACACATAATAATTACAATTTCTAATCGCAATTGAAATTTTGTTACAAATTCGCCCATTCACCAACTTGAAGTGTTGGTGAAGATACAAATTTTTTTTAAATCTATTGTTAGAATATTATATAAATGATGTTATAATTATATATGTACTGTAATAATATTATATTACTAATTAAAAATGTTTTGTTCCTATGTTTTATGGAGTATCTACACAAATAAAAGAAAATCATCAACTACTATTTTTTGAAAATAATACAATATTATAACAAATAATGTTCAACTTATACTTCAAAGAATTTAAATTGTTATGGCAAACATTAAAGTACAAAAGTATCAAATGTCTTTGTTAATTTTTATTTTATTGATCAATTATTTTTAAATATAAACATGTCAAACATAACCTTATATAATTAAAACATGGAAGAAATTTAATAAAATTTTATTTTTATTCCATATGTGCATATTTTCTATACTATGCTATACACATAAAAGAGAAAATATTGAGACATTTCAATCCATTTGAAAGAATAAAGCAATTTTCTTCTCAAAAAAAGAAAAAGAAAAAAAAGCCAACTTTGTTTTCTATCTTCTTTCTTAAAGTACAATGCGCTACGCTACACATGTATTAGGGCCATTTATCCATAACACTCACTAAATATATTTCTATATTAAAAAAACCTTAAGTAAAAGAAATTATTGAATACCATTTTTAAAAATTAATGCAAACGTTACAATAAATGATGTTTAACTTATGCTCCAAAGAATTTAAACATTTTCGTGTAACATTAAAGTGAAACAGTATCAACTTGCATTTAATTATTTCGTCATTAGATTCTCAAAAAAAAAAAAAAAAAAAAAAAAAAACTATTTCGTCATCTTTAATCAAATACATAAATCTTTATAAACATAAACATGTAATTAAATATAAACTTATTTTAAAAAAGAAATTAGTTCTTTACATTCATTCCATATGTGCATGTTTTCGTACTATATTATACAAAAAATAGATGAAAAGTTGTGACCTTTGCTTATACAAAAAACAAATAAAAATTTGTGACCTTTGCTTATAAACAGTTCATGCTAAAAGGATTTCATGAGATTTTAGAACATATAAATACTGTACTTGTGAACATAATTCTGGTAAACTGTAAGGTATACTATTTACTATTGAATTTTGAACATATAGCATGATTCCATTATATATAAACATGACATGTTCTACTCTTTACTGCCCATTCTACCAACATGTACTTCACTTACTAAATTTAAATGAACTATCAAATTACATCCAATTTTCTTGCCAATTTACAGAGTTACCCATTTAGATGTCTAGTAATTTCCCTTATAGTTTCAAAGCCTAAGAATAAATTCATGATTTATTAAAAATCATACAATCCATCATGCTCAAATCTGCCCTAATAGAATTTCAGTCGAATTAGAAATTACACTATTATTTTTATTTGATCTAATTGCTATGAGACCAGTTCCATAACAACCAATGTCTTAGCTTTCATAGAAACTATCCCTAGCATCCAAATTCACATAATAGGATTTAATTCAACATTTTTCATGTTGTAAACACAGAATCTGTCACAGAGACAGTTTTAACACCTTTACTCACAAAATCATAAAATGATTACAAATGGTCTTATTATCATATGGGGATTTTTATTCTCTCATTAAACATGTTAGAAAACACTTATATATAGTCATTTAACCATTTATAACAAAATGGAAAACAATAAAAATTCCAATAGTAACATCAGTTTGTACTAATCTTAACTTTTTCTTAATTTCTTATTCACATGCAATAATCAATTAATAAGAACCCTAATCCACTTTCAATAAATCACCAATATTAGTTTCAAAGCTTCCTTAAAATAAGAACCCTAGACTTAAAAAGTTCACAATTTTCTTATTTCACAAACCCCTAATCCAATTACTAGAAACAACAACGGAGGATTTATGGATTCAAAAGGTTAGAAGCTAGATTTTCTTACTCAAGCTTAGGGGTTTTGAAGGATTGGAAGCTAAGCTTACTATAGCAAGAAGCTTTAAGCAAACACTTAGAGAAGAAAGTGAAGAAAATTTCCCCTTTTTTTCGCTGGACCTGTATGTGTAGACAGGGAGAGAGCTTGAGCTTTCTAGTTCTTTCTAGTTTTATGTGAGAAATGAGAGCAAAAGGAGGTACAAATTTTGGTTTACTTAGCTGGCTAGGGAAGTTTCTCACTTGAATTAGTTAGTGGCTTGCCACAGGTCTCACATGCATGGTAAGAAAAACAAGTGTCCTCTTAAGTATTGGGCCAAGTGTCTTGTGCATTGTGCCCATTGGTTCACATGTGTCAAAGTTACTAAAATACCCTTCCCTTGAGTAGCTAATTACAATACTAACAATATATATACACCTATCGAGATGGGTTCAAGTTACACATTTTCTAAACTATTGAATTTAAGTAGATCCAACGGTCAAAAAAGACACTCATTAATGCTATTTTAATTAGGATCTCATTAATTATCCCTTATTTATTGCATTCCATATCTATCTCTAAACCTTTAAAAAAAAAAAAAAAACTCCACTACATGTCTCTCTGTCTCTTTCTCCTCCACTGCTCTTCCACCTCCACGGAGAGAAAAAAAAAAGCCGCTAGTTGCACAATTGGTTAGTCTCTCACTTTTTTTCCCTTATTAAAATTTCTTAAATAGAACTATTTTATTATATTCAACTATATTGTAGTACAAATGTTGAAAATTTTGGTGGCTGTTGTGGTTATTTTTATATGCAATAGTAGTCTTTTAGTTCTTTTTATATGCAACTATATTTTCCGAAACAACTTGCTATTGACTAAATCTATTGGGTCTAGTAGTTCTTTTTATATGCAATAGTAAATATAATGTATCAAAATAGCTGCTGCATGTGTAGATATAACCTCTATTTTTCTATTGGGTTTGTTAGTTGTTCCAAACTTTATTGTCTCACATGTAGTTAAGGAACATGTGTTTTGTAGCTTCATGTTTACAAACTGATGAGAGGGAACTTTGATATTATATTCGGTCTATTAGTTTTAGCTACAGGTATTGGCTACTAAATCGAATAGTACTTAGCTCAAAGTGACTATTTCTTTAGATATGGAATTATTCAAATTTTTATTTATGTTTTGTAGCTACAATTGGTAATATATTTACATATTTTATATTTTTGTTCATTGTTTATATTGGTTGTTATAGTTACTAAATAGCAAATGGAGTGTGAAGAGTTATATGATGCCCCAAACAATCCAAAGTTATCAGAGCAAGAGTTACCACTTGAAGATTTTGGTGATTGTGAGTTAAAATCCAAGCCATATGTTGGAATGCAATTTGACTCCCTTGATGGTGTTGAAACTTTTTACAAAGAATTTGCAAAAAAAAAAAAAAAGTTTTGGAATCTGTGTCCGTAGCAGTAAAAGACCACCTAGAAGTGATAATATAACAAGTTGTATTTATGTATATTGCAGTGAAGGGCAACACAAAAGAAAAAAAGACACTTGATAATAGAGAGAGCAAAGATGATGAACAAAAGGCCTGTAGAAGTTGTTCAAGTCTTAGAACTGGATGTAAAGCAATGCTTAGAGTAATGATGAATAAGAAGTTGCAGAAATGGGTTGTGAAGGGATTTGACAACAACTACAATCATGGTATAATTAGTCCAAAAGGTGTGTCATACCTCCGATGCCACCAAAAAAAAAATGTCTACTGCTGCCAAAAGTCTTGTTGAAAATTTTGGTGAAGAAGGTCTTCCAACAGGAAAAGTTGCCATGATATTCAATGTAGGTGACCAAACATTTACAAGTAGAGATTGCTAGAATCACTTGAGAGATGTTAGGGAAAAAAATCTAGATGTAGGAGATGCCTCAGCTGTCCTTAATTGTTGTCAAAAACAACATGCTGAAAACTCTAATTTCTTTTATGCAATTCGATGTGATGATGTTGGCCATATGGTTAATATTTTTTGGGTGGATGCGCGATCAAGAATTGCTTATCAATACTTTGGGGATGTAGTGACATTTGACATGACTTATAAAACAAACAAGTATGATATGCCATTTGCTTCTTTTAAGGGGCTAAGTCATCATTGTCAATCAATTTTATTTGGTTGTGCATTGTTGCAAGATGAGACAGAACAAAATTTTGTGTGGTTGTTTGAAACTTGGCTCCAAGCAATGTGGGGGAAGAAACTGCTATCTATTATTACCGATTAAGATTTAGCCATAAGTGTAGCTATTGCAAAGGTATTCCCAAGAACTCATCATCGTCTTTGCCTTTGTCATATTAAGAAGAAATTTCAAGAGAAACTTTCCCATATATATCATAAGAAGTCAATATTCAAACGTGAGTTGAAGAGATGCATATGTGAGTCACCTAGTGTGGAAAAATTTGAGGAGGCTTGGAAGAGCCTAATATTAACTTATGGGTTAGATAGAAATGAATGGCTTCAAGGATTATATAATATTCTAGAGTCATGGATACCGGTGTACAATAGAAATACTTTCATCGCAAGAATGAACACTACCCATAGAAGTGAAAGCATCAATGTGTTTTTTGACTCCTTTGTTTGAGAACTACATTATAGGATTTTGTGATCAAATTTGTAAAAGTAGTGGACAACTGTTATAAGAAAGAAAGAAAGAAAGATTTTGATTCAAGACATAAGAGTCCTTCTTTGGTAATTCGCTAAAAAATAGAGCATCAAGCTGCTTCTATATACACAAGAACCATATTTAGCAAGTTCCAAAAAGAGTTGGTGAGTAGTTATTATTTTACAAAGGAAAAGGTTGAGAAAAATGGAACTTTTTATAAGTACAAAGTAACAAGTTCCTTTGATCCAGATGATGCATTTATTGTGAAGTTAAACTTGGAATCAAAAGTTTGTGAATGTGACTGCCAACTTTATGAGTTTATGGGAATTGTTTGTAAGCATATGTTATTTATCTTTCAAGTTAGAAATATTTTTGAGATTCCTAGCCACTACATCCTACAATGTTGGACAAAAGAAGCAAATAAAGAAATCAAAAGTGTGGAATATAGATCAAGGTGTGAGGATGAGCATCATATGTCAAGAGGCTTATAAAGCATCCATGTTTGTCATTGTGTAAGTCAATTGTCTTACCTTGCTGAAAAATCTGAAGATATATATGAAATGATCATCTTCGACTTAGATCAGACCCTTAAGAAAGTTTTTGGAATGGAAAATCAATTGTTTGAAGGTAATGAAAATGATGAAATGAATATGCATCACAAGAGTGGTGAATTAGCTGCCATTGTTGAAGTACAAGACTGCTCTCCTAATGTTCCTTTGAATATAAAAGATCCACATGTATCACAAACCAAAGGTCGAAAGAAAAGCACCGAGAAACAAGGTCATGGTGGGAGAATTAAAGGTGAGCTTGGAATATCCTTAGCTCGTGCAACAACAAATAGACGATCTTGTCAATTTTGTGGGGGTTATGGTCATAATCGTCGTACTTGTAAACAATATAATGGTGAAAGAAGTGATTACCAAGATGAAGAAAACACGACAGTGTTTGATGCCAATAATATTGATGATTTAGCATAAAGTGAGTTTTTTCATTTCCTTTTTTTAGCCTTTTTTTTTTTAAATTTTGATTGTAATAATATATATCTTTTGTTTCAAATTTACTTATACATTTTTTTCTACTTTAGGTACATGTGGCTGAAGAGAATCACAAAATGAGCTTCGCTTGGTGGAATTGAGATATATAGAGTCCAAGTAGCTTAAAATATAAGTGTTTAAGGACTTATGTTGTTAATCATGACAAAACAATACATTTTGGTTTTTTTATTTTGTTTTTTTAAGGACCTATGTTGGAATACTATTTGAAACTTTTTAGTTAAGAATCTTAGCTGTTAGTTTTTGATCCATGACAACATACAGGGGCAGAGCTAGGAATTTTTGTTTGAAGGGGCCAAGTTGCGACACTAATATATTTATCAAGACAACTCACATATACATACATATATATATATATATATATATACACAAACTTTTTTTTTATTATATATACACACTTTTTTATTTGATAAGTTATATATATACACTCACCCAACAAAAAAAAGAAAGAAAAAGAACTTAGTATTTTCAATCAAAATTATGTTTGATGACGATCTTTATAAAATAAAATTCATTTTTTCCATTTTCATAGTGAAATTCTTAAAATGTTTCATTTTAAATACAAATTATCAAATTTTATACTAAAGTAAGTAAAAAAATCTTTCAATTGAACTAATGAAAATTTCAAAAACATGCAACTAAAGACATTAAAATAAGTTAGGCTTCAAACATATTTGAAGCTATCTTGCTTTAACCTATTATGTATTAACTAAAGACACATTTCATGTATAGTTTTAGTGACAAGATTTTTTTAATGAGTCGATGACTTGTTAATCGCTATATAACGGGTTAAAAAAAATAAATTCAAACATGTTTAATACCAAAATTTATTAAATATTTAACAGATGTGAGAGCACATTTTACAATAAAAAATAGAATTGTGAAAAATAAAGTTATATCTCTATAACTATTAGACCAATTATTTTTCTTAAGGACATCATTGGACTAATTCAAATATTTGGGGAGGCCAACTCTTATTTTTATAGACTAAACTTTGAAAATATTAAAATTGTTATATATATAATTAAAAAATTTTCAAAATTTTTGGGGTTTTCAACCTTCAACTTAGCTCCGCCCTGTCAACATATGGAGGACAGTAGACAACTACTTATTTACTTTTGCTTTGATTTTATGTGATTAATGGTGTGTTTATGGCACATTTTTTAGATTTTCAAGCAATTCTATACTCTTTGTTTAATCCTATATTCATTTTTCGCAGTGGAAAACTTTTTGTGAAAAACAAGAAATGGTAGACCTCTTTACTTGGCTTTTACTTTTGATTTAAGTAGTATCATTTTACACTATGGGTTCAGGGTATGTTTCATAATTCATTTCTATTGCCTATAATACTAGGGAGCATGGAAACTGCATGGTAATATAAAGAAAAGAAGAAAATTTACTTAGTATAGGTTTATACTTTTGCTTAGAACCTTTTGCATTCTTAGACAACTTAGGATTTCAGAGCATATGGTTAGGGATTGTATATTATTTTTGAAAGTTTTGAAGATGAGATAGACAGATTGTTGTAAAAAAATTAGTCATCCAGGGCATACCAATAATTTTAATGGTTTTAAATTGCATGGAAATTGGATAAAATTTTATATTGGAGAAGCAATCTGTTAGAATAATGAAAACGTTTTGGAGGAAACCTATTAACAATTTTCCCAAAATGTGTTACTGTCTCCCAGGATGGTTTTCAATCAATCATGGTCAACATGTTGTCCTATAATGCATTAGCAACCTGCCTATTATCTTGATTTAGGACTCTTTCGCTTTTAGAAATTGATCAACAAAATCGTATTTTGATCTAAAGTTAAAATACACAAGTTAAAAAAAAATTAGCAGCTTCATGGGCAGCAGAGTTACAGTATCTCTTAATCCAAACATCTCTAATTACAAAAGTGGATATACGAAGAAGCAATTTTATTCAATCAGTGGGAGTCTAAGTGTACAACTAACAACAGATAAAATAGCGTTTTCTGCTCCATAATCACTCCAATACCTGGTGAAGTAGAGGTCTAAGGATCATTTTTGTTGCATAATCACTATAATACATTTTGTATTCCCATCAAAACGTTTTTCTATGAGCCTTCTAACATTTCCTTGCAAAATGAAGTGTTTATTTTAAGTCTTTCACAATCGTTTATAAGCAATAAATCTTACTTTAAGAACCTATTTAAAAAATTAGAGTAAGTTAGTACTACTACTTTCATAAGGTGTTGTTATCTTCAGATGAAAGGACCACCACCCCCACCCCCAAAAATAAAAAAGAGGGAGGTGGCAATTATTAACTTTTTAGAGAGGAAATCTTACAAGATTAAAAAACGATAGATGACCCAATAGAAAAACAGAGGTTAGATCTACACATGTGGTAGCTATTTTAATACATTATATTTACTATTGCATATAAAAAGAACTAATAGACCCAATAGATTTAGTCAATAGCAAGTTGTTCTGGAAAATATAGTTGCATATAAAAATAACTTTTTTCTTTTCTTAATAAAATATGATAATTCCTTTTAACTGTTCAGAAGTATATACCACCACAAATATTCAAATTGAAATTACGGTGCTAGACCCAAAGGACCATTTATAGAATGGTAATTCCTTTTAACAATTATACATACATATTGCTGGCCATTTAGCATAAATTACAGCCCCTGATAGGTTCATAGAGTATGCTAAAGTTTTTGATAGAACAAATCTATTTATCTCCATTTTTTTTCATATTAAATCAAGACACGTAGTAATATTTGTTAGTGGAAACTTGGAATAAAAATTTAGTAACATGTGAAATTGAATGAAGGAATAAAAGACTACTTTTACACGGTCTATTTCTTTTTATATGCAATAGTAGTCTTTTAGTCATTTTTACAATAAAATAATTCTATCTAAGAAATTATAACAAGTGAAAAAAAGTGGGAGACTAACCAGTTGTGCAACTAGCGGCTTTTTTTTTTTTTCCTGCTAGCGATCTGGCTGTGGAGGTAGAAGAGTGGTGGAGGAGAAAGAGATAGAGAGACAGAGAGACGTGCAATGGGGGAAATATTTTTTTTGAGAAATGGAGGAAAAAAATTAGAGAGAGAGATGCATACTTTTTTTTTTTAAAGGTTTAGAGATAGGTATGGAATGCAATAAATAAGAGATAATCAACGAGATCTTAATTAGAATATTAGCATTAATGAGTGTCTTTTTTTACCGTTGGATTTACTTAAATCCAATGGTTTAGAAAATGTGTAACTCTTTAAAGTTACACTAGGTGTGACTTTAACCCATCTCATATCTATATATATAGAGTTAATAAAACTTTTATTGAAAAAAATTGAACATCATGTTCACGATAGTGAGCACTCTGTACAAGGAGTAAATACAACTAAATCAAGAGCAAAGAGAAAGAGAAAGTGTAAAAATCAGACAATGAAATGCAACTCATACAACACCAAATACCAGCCCACAGAAACAAAGTACCGAAGAGAAGAGACTTTAAGAAGTCTAAGGGGTCTCTCATTGTCTTCAAAAATGCAAGTATTACATTCTTGACAAACGATCCACATAAAACATGCTAGGACCATATTCCATATGGTTTATAAGTGCTTTCCAAACCAATTTTTCAAAGTAAAGAGAAGAGAGCTAACTGACTTCAGCATTACCCATCGAATCCCAAACACTTCAAAAGCTTCATACCATAAGGCATGAGAAAACTTACTATGAAGTAGCAAATGATCCACATATTCTCCATCACAACAACATAAGCAACATTTAAAAAGGTTATAGTACGTATAATTGTTTTTAGGCTAAAATGCAAAACTCGCATTCTAAGTTATACTAGAATTATTTTTAGTTCTCTAAATTTTTTTTCATTCATTTCAATCCACTAAATTTATAGTTTATTCAATTAAGGCTTTTCCGTCAACTTCCGTTAAAATTTGTTTAAAAAATAAATTTTGGAAAATATTTTTCAATCATTCATTGGATTTTTTAATTTAAAAATTTTGAAGAAAAAAAATTAAAAAATTGGATAATTAGTTGCAACATTTAATAGCAGTAGATGGAGAGGCATTAATCAAATAAACTTTAAACTTAGATGACTAACATGAACGAAAGCAAAGTTAAAAGATTAAAACGAATTCTAGTCAAATATGAAGGGTGAGTTTTGCATTTTAATCTTGTTTTTAATTAGAAAAATATCTATTGTTGTAAGCAGTATTCTAGTGCAAAAAGTAGGTAATATGGATAATCTGTTTTAAAGTTTAAAAGCAACTTACATTTTAGGTTTTACCATATGCAACCCTAAAATTAATTTTTTTAAATTAAATCTGATTAATATGTGAGGGCATTTTGAACCATTTAAAAAGTGGACACCAAAAATGGTACCCTTTAATAATAGTATAAATATATTAAGTTATTTTCATGAAATTTATTATTTTCCTTATTTGATCCTATTATTTGAAGATTTTTAAATTTATTATGAGTAATGTGTGATTATTATTTTTATAATTTAACACTATTATTTGAAGATTTTAAATTTATCTTGATTAATGAGTGAATATTTTGAACCATTTAAAAAGGAGGCCACTAAGTCAAGAGCTTTATAGTTCAATTGGTTGGTACTTTTTGGTATTTCTATGATATTTAGGATTTAATCCCCCACTCTCTCGTTAACTATCAAATTATTAAAAAGAAAAAAATTACTAAACACTAAAAATTGTATTATCCTTATAAATGATTTTTGAGATTTTAAACAACATAGCATTCTACTTTAATATGTGATTGAGTCGAAATATCAGGTTCCAATTTATCTTATTTTAATATAGCATAAATACTATTTTGTTTATAATACATAATTGTATAAATAATCTTTAAATTTTCATACATAAATTTAGCCAAAGTAGAAAGTATTGATTAAGCAAACCCCCCCCCCCCCCCCCCCCAAAAAAAAAAAAAAAAAAAAAAATTCTTTATGTCCCAAAAACTCACTATTATGAAAGATAAGTTTTAGTTTTTTTTTTGGTGGTTGAGAAACAGATAAGCTTTAGCTGAAATGTTGGCCTCTGCTTAGAGAGGACAAGATTAATCGAAAATGCGGAAAAGAAAAAGAAAAAGAAAAAGAAAAAGAAAAAAAACCAAGAAAACGTGCTCTCATTAACTCAAATTTTGCTTGAAACATCCTTTTCTTTTTTATTTTATTTTTCAAATTGATAAATACAATTCCGAATTTCCAATACCTAAAAATATAAACCACAAATCTCATCATCAACCATTAATGAAAAGATAAAAATAATAATATTCTTATACTTACCTCTAAATACCATTAGCATTTTTTTTTTTTTTGGGAAATTAATAATTTTCTTATTATATTTACCTCTAATGCATGAAAACAAGCCTCATAATAGGATTTTCTAATTTCAAGGTAGATAGAAGTTTCACGAACTTTTTCTAAAATATAAACTTAATATTTTTATAAGAAGGAATTAAAATATTAAAATATAAAATATGAGTTTTACTAACATGTGCCTTTAAATTAGTAAACTATTTAAGATACTTTTTTATGAAAAAATATCTAAATAATTAACTTTTTTAATAGCTTTTTTAATTTCTCGTAAAAAACATTTTCAAAATGAATGATTAATATATGCCTTTTGGGCATATACTAACCGAACCCATAAAATATTTATCAAAATTTAATTTACTCAATGTGCGGGATTTATGCCTTTTGATGGAATAAATCTCAACTGGAGGAGATATGGGCCCAAAATTGGACCTATGTGCCACAGAGAGCATGAGTAGATTTTGACTGATTGAGCTAGTTTTAGATTTTGGGCTGTGTTTTCAGCTGCTTGAGTTTGAATAAATCTGGGCTGACTTGTTGGTCTGGATAGTGTGGTAGACTGGGTTTAAATTGGATTTTGGCCAAAAATTTAATAGTGGGTTTAGGCCTTTTGAGTGGGTCTTTATATTCAGTATTGACGAGCTTCATCCCAATTGGGCTGGAGTCAATCATAGCTTGAACAAACTAAAGTGGACCATCAGCTAAAGCTTTTTTAGTCCCATTATCTACTTTGGTGCTCAAATTTTACATTAGCACGCATGATGAATCCCAGAGCTTTGGAAAATTGTGGGTTTCCAGGATAATTAGAAGAAAGTGATGACTATGTTTGGTTAATTATGCTGCCAAACTACGAGTCTAAAATTGTCTCTACCTTTCTTGACAAAGCAAAAAGCCTACTGTCAGTTCATCAAGTGTGTTAAGCTAGTCATGCAACAAGGAATGCCCATTAACCAACCCTCCAGTATATCTTCATCTAGAGCATAAACTTAAGATCTGTTCACTCCCCAAAGGGCATACATCTACTTTAGTGACAGAACTTTGACAAGATTGGCAAAGCCAAAACTCCAGAACATGTGGTAATTCTATAGGATATGATTAGGGTGTAACATCAATTCACACAATATTAGATTACCAACTGAAATCACTTTTATTATACACCAATCACAATATGTTAATTACCTCAACAATTATGAAATTTACTGTGTCATACTTATACTATTTCATCCATTTCCCAGAGAATGATTATGGGGCATCATCTATTTTATAAAGTACACCAAGATACTCAAGAAAATGTTGTTGGAGACTTGGTGGTGGTTAGAAAGGGAACATTTTAGCATGGAAAAGAAAAGGACTATGGGGCATCATCCTATTCTACTCCCTCCTACACCAAGCTCAAAAGGGGAATCGCTTATGGACCATACCAAGAAAGAATGGAATCTAGAGAAATTGCATCAATGTTTTAACTCAATAGGTTCAACTATCATCTTCATCCTTGTCAGCTTCATTGATGCAGAGGATGAGCTAATTTGCCTCACACTAGATTGGCCCAATACATGTCAAGAGTGGCTAGCAATCCATCCCACTAAAACCACCAACCTAGTTAAAGGGGAGTTTACACTTACCAGAACTATGGAAAGTTGTTCAAAACCTCAAAACTGCTCCTAAAATTTCATGTGGAAGGTGAGGAGGGAAAAAGGGAGAGAGGGAGGGGGGGGGGGGGGGTGTTGAAGTAGGTACAAAATTGGGAAATTGCGATACAACTGAGACAACATTGGCAAGCGCAGAAGAACACCAGAACATGTAATTCTTATTATAAACCAAAGGTAAGAAGAGTTAGAAGAACAGTATAATAATTCTTGTTACATAGTAAAAGCTCAAAGTACACCATGATACTTATTACAAACTATAAACATGCCGAAGAAGAAGCTAATTTAAGCTAAGGAAGCATTCAGAAATTTTCTCCCAGGATTCGAGAGTTTTGTCCTCAGGGTCTGTTTTGTATAATGCAAGGCGATTAACTTGGAAGCTCAAACTGTTAATGCTTTCATCAAGGATGATAGCTCTTTCTTGAGCTTTTTTCTTCTCATCCTCTGTCAGATCCGCATAAAGGAGGCTCAAATGTGGCATGTAAGCTGCACATTATACAGTGCATTCATGAATACAGGGAGCCTCACAACCCAAAAATCCATTTCCAAATGTCCCCATAAAAGAAAGTAACATAAAATTCCACACTTTCTCTTTCTATATAATGAAAATCTCAGAGGAAGCAAATGCGTGTTTCATAAGTGCAAAAGGCCAGGCTTAAAAAAGAATGAGAAGGGTAGTTTTTTCAAGACAAACAAGCACCAAAAGGTCCAAAACAACCAACCATTCACTAAAACAGAGGTGACAAACTTGTGCTTAGGTGCACTAGGAATGCATGATTATCTGTGTGCTACATCAAGTTACTAATTAACAAGGACATTGTAAGATTTAAGGATAATAATGAGTAATAGCATTTATGTTCCTCCTAAATCACATTCCATATATGTATATTCTAGATATCAATCTGTAACCAGAAAATGGGACTAGTCCCCTGTTGACATATGTACATTTCCTGAAGCATAAGAGATAAGATAGTATGATTTCCTAACATAAGTTTCCAGTTTACCATCATTGGGGGACTCCAAAAATTTTCTGTCATGAAATTTTTGCGTACTTTTTTTCACCACATGATCCAAACTTCAAGTCCCAAACTAAATTTCATCCGAAATTTATGCACTCTCCCAATTAGAGTCCTAATTCCAATTTATATAAATATGTCTCACCAGTCACCAAATGATGAACAAGTTGCAGATACATAACGATCATATAGATAGATAGTAAATACTATTATTTCAAATTTGATAAATATCTAATAGTAACCTGAAAAACATACAAAGTAAAAAAACACAATAACTTACGAGTCGACCTCTTGTATCCAAAATGACCACAGCAGTGTGCACTAGTCTCCACTACCTGAAACAAAACACAAAATATAATCCCATCAGTGCCCAATTAAAACCAACAAAAGAAAAGGACAAAAAGTTATTAAAATTGAAAGCAAAATCTACTTCCATACACTCTCATAATGCCCATAATTTCACGTGCGCAATATCCACATTTATATACATATATTTTTCAGTCTCAAAAAAAAAAAATATACATATATTTTTATTGCAATACGTGATACATAATTACGAGTGCGAGACAATAATACCCGAAAACACATTGATAAAAAGAAATAGCAATCAAAAAACAATAAAAGTGACCTCTGTGGTAGGATGGATGAGAAGGAAAACACACTGACTAGAGAAAGTGCCCATAGCCACACGATCAACGGTGGCAGTGTAGGCCTTGCGGCCTTCACAGGCTGATCTGAACTTCTCAACCGCATCTTCCGGTGTCAAACTGACGGCCCCAACAACAGTTATGTGGGGCTCGAATTTGGGCCCACCGAACTCGGACCCAAGGCTATCCGTCAGCTTCCTCAGCCTGGCCGCCACGTCATCAGGTGGGACAGCCCAAACCGAGTACATGTGCTTCTCTGGCTCTACTTGTTGGGAGGTTGCCATGAGATCGAATATTAAGGTCGAAGTACTGGAAGAAGAAGAGGGTTTTGATGCAAATAAGAGAGAGAGAGAGAGAGAGAGATTGTGTAGAATCACCTATTAAAAGACCTTTAATGGGATTAGGAATTGGAATATATTGGAATTCATGAATTGTCAAAAAAGGGCAAGAAGTTACCCCTAAAGTTACCAAATAGATGCTAGCCGAAATGTATGACTCTATTGGCAATAAATGTCGGCCATTTTTGTTGACTTCATATGTTTCATGCAGGTGATATTTCAGCTGAAGTTTAGCTATTTAATGGAGGTGGAGCAAATGAGAGCTATATGCATGTGAGCTATGGATATAGCAATTATAAGTTTATAACTTCTTTTGCGTGTGCATTATAGTGTAGGTAGTTAGTGTCTGGTAACTTTTGTCTAAATATAATAGGGTGTTTTTTTATTTATTTGTAAGAGAACTAAGGGTGTATTTAGGGTTTAGGTTTGGGTTTGTGTGAGAGTATTTTCAAGTTATTGTTGTAATCTCCACAGCTATAGTGAAAATTTATTCTGTCTCCTCTTGTGGACGTAGGCACATTGCCAAACCACGTAAATTTCTTGTCCCATATTTTCTTCTCTCTCTTCTTTAACCTTGGGTTAACAAATTATTTCACCCAATTGCAACAACAGAATACGATGAGTGGAGGCCGACCAACGGGTTGGTGGGGTTGGGTTCTTAATACATTTTCATCCCTATACTTAAACTCAGACACATGCTCTAGTAAGATTAGTTATTCACTTAAGGGTATTATACATATGGTTCTTAGACTTATTCTAGGTAATGACTCCATTTACACCCTTCGCCTGGTGCACTCCAGGCTGAAACATACTTCCTATGAGGAAACCACTCATTGTGGGCGCATATCATTAACTATCAAATTATCAACAAAAAATAAAAATAAAAATAAAATACTGGACACTAAAAATTGTATTATCCTTATAAATATTTTTTAGATTTAAAACAACATAGCATATTATTTTAATATTTGATTGAGTTGAAATATCAGGTTCCAAATTATCTTAGTTTAATAGGTGATTGAGTTTAAATATACTACAATTTACCTTGCTCTTAAAAGAAAAAGAAAAAGAAAAAGAAAAAGAGAGTTAAAAAAATATAGCATAAATACTATTTTGTTTATAATACAACAAAATTGTATATATAATCTTTACATTTTCATACATTAATTTAGAAAAAATACAAAGTATTGATTAAGCAAACCCAAAGAAAAAGTCCTTGTCCCAAAAACTCACTACTATGAAAGATAAGTTTTAGTTGTTTTGTTTTGTTTTGTTTTTTTGTGTTTTTTTTTTTTTTTTGAGAAACAGATAAGTTTTAGCTAAAATGCTGGCCACTGCTCAAAGAGCACAAGGATTAATAGAAAATGTGAAAAAAAAAAAAAAAAAAAAAAAAAACTAAGAAGACGCGCTTTCATTAACTCCATTTTTGCTTGAAAATTCTTTTTCTTTTTTATTTTATATTTCAGATTGATAAAAATAAAATTCTGAAATTTCCAATACCTAAAGATATAAACCACAAATCTCATTCTCAACCATTAATGAAAAGAAAAAAGAAAATAATTCTTATACTTACCTCTAAATACTAATAGCATGTGTATTTTTTTTTTTTTTTGGAAATTAATAATTTTCTTATTATATTTACCTCTAATGCATGAAAACAAGCCTCATAATAGGGTTTTCTAATTTCAAGGTAGATAGAAGTTTCATGAACTACTTCTAAAATATAAACTTAAAATTTTTATAAAAAGGAATTTAAGTATTAAAATATAAAATATGAGTTTTACTAACATGTGCCCTTAGGACATATATTAGTAAATTAATGTATGCTCTTAGTCTTAAGACATATATTAACCAGACCTATAAAATATTTATCAAAATTTAATTTACTCAATGTGCGGGATTTATGCCTTTTGATCAAATAAATCTCAACTGTAGGGGATATGGGACCAAAATTGGACCTATGTGCCACAGAGAGCATGAGTAGATTTTGATTGATCGAGATAGTTTTAGATTTTGGGCTGTGTTTTGAGCTGCTTGATTTTGAATAAATCTGGGTTGACTTGTTGGGCTGGATAGTGTGGTAGACTGGGTTTAAATTGGATTTTGGGCCAAAAATTTATCACTGGGTTTAGGCCTTCTGACTGGGTCTTTATATTCAGTATTGATGAGCTTCGTCCCAATTGGGCTGGAGTCAATCATAGCTTGAACAAATCAAAGTGGACCATCAGCTAAAGCTTTTTTAGTCCCATTATCTACTTTGGTGCTCAAATTTTACATGAGCACGCATGATGAGTCCCAGAGCTTTGGAAAATTGTGGGTTTCCAGGATTATTAGAAGAAAGTGATGACTATTTTTGGTTAATTAATTATGCTGCCAAACAACGAGTCTAAAATTGTCTCTGCCTTTCTTAACAAAGCAAAAAGCCCAATGTCAGTTCATCAAGTATGTTAAGCTAGTCATGTAACAAGGAATGCCTATAAACCAACCCTCTAGTATATCTTCATTTAGAGCATAAACTTAAAGACCTGTTCACTCCCCAAAGGGCATACATCTACTTCAGTGCCAGAACTTTGACAATATTGGCAAAGCCAAAACTCTAGAACATGTGGTAATTCTATAGGATATGATTAGGGTATAACATCAATTCACACAAGATTACCAACTGAAATCACTTTTATTGTACACCAATCACAATATGTTAATTACCTCAACAATTGTGAAATTTACCATGTCACACTTATACTATTTCATCCATTTCCCAAAGAATGATTATGGGGCATCATCTATTTTATAAAGTACACCAAGATACTCAAGAAAATGTTGTTGGAGACTTGGTGGTGGTTAGAAAGGGAACATTTTAGCATGGAAAAGAAAAGGACTATGGGGCATCATCCTATTCTACTTCCTCCTACTCCAAGCTCAAAAGGGGAATCGCTTATGGACCATACCAAGAAAGAATGGAATCTAGAGAAATTGCATCAATGTTTTAACTCAATAGGTTCAACTATCATCTTCATCCTTGTCAGCTTCATTGATGCAGAGGATGAGCTAATTTGCCTCACACTAGATTGGCCCAATACATGTCAAGAGTGGCTAGCAATCCATCCCACTAAAACCACCAACCTAGTTAAAGGGGAGTTTACACTTTCCAGAACTATGGAAAGTTGTTCAAAACCTCAAAACTGCTCCTAAAATTTCATGTGGAAGGTGAGGAGGGAAAAAGGGAGAGGGGGGGGGGGGGGGGGGGTGGGTTGAAGTAGGTACAAAATTGGGAAATTGCGATACAACTTAGACAACATTGGCAAGGGCAGAAGAACACCAAAACATGTAATTCTTATTATAAACCAAAGGTAAGAAGAGTTAGAAGAACAGTATAATAATTCTTGTAACATAGTAAAAGCTCAAAGAACAGCATTATACTTATTACAAACTATAAACATGTCGAAGAAGAAGCTAATTTGGGCTAAGGAAGCATTCAGAAATTTTCTCCCACGATTCGAGAGTTTTGTCCTCAGTGTCTGTTTTGTATAATGCAAGGCGATTAACTTGGAAGCTCAAACTGTTAATGCTTTCATCAAGGATACTAGCTCTTTCTTGAGCTTTTTTCTTCTCATCCTCTGTCAGATCCGCATAAAGGAGGCTCAAATGTGGCATGTAAGCTGCACATTATACAGGGCATTCATGAATACAGGGAGCCTCACAACCCAAAAATCCATTTCCAAATGTCCCCATAAAAGAAAATAACATAAAATTCCACACTTTCTCTTTCTATATAATGAAAATCTCAGAGGAAGCAAATGCGTGTTTCATAAGTGCAAAAGGCCAGGCTTAAAAAAGAATGAGAAGGGTAGTTTTTTCAAGACAAACAAGCACCAATAGGTCCAAAACAATCAACTATTCACTAAAACAGAGGTGACAAACTTGTGCTTAGGTGCACTAGGAATGCATGATTATCTGTGTGCCACATCAAGTTACTAATTAACAAGGACATTGTAAGATTTAAGGATAATTATGAGTAATAGCATTTATGTTCCTCCTAAATCACACTCCTTATATGTATATTCTAGATAACAATCTGTAACCAGAAAATGGGACTAGTCCCCTGTTGACATATATACATTTCCTGAAGCATAAGAGATAAGAGTTGTATGATTTCCTAACATAATTTTCAAGTTTCCAGTTTACCATCATTAGGGGACTTCAAAAATTATCTGTCATGAATTTTTTGCATACTTTTTTTCACCATACGATCCAAACTTCCAAGTCTCAAACTAAATTTCATCCGAAATTCATGCACTCCAATTAGAGTGTTAATTCCATTTTATCTAAATATGTCCCACCAATGGAAGAACAAGTTGCAGATACATAATAAACACAATAACTTACGAGTCGAGTTCTTGTATCCAAAATGACCACAGCAGTGTGCACTAGTCTCCACTACCTGAAACAAAACACAAAATATAATCCCATCAGTGCCCCAATTAAAACCAACAAAAGAAAAGGACAAAAACTTATTAAAATTGAAACCAAAATCTGCTTCCATACACTCTCATACACATTATCCACATTTATATACAAATATTTTTATTGAAATACGTGATACATAATTACGCGTGCGATAGAATCAATACCCGAAAACACATTGATAAAAAAGAAATAGCAATTAAAAAACAAAAAACGTGACCTCTGTGGTAGGATGGATGAGAAGGAAAACACACTGATAAAAGAAAGTGCCCGTAGCCACACGATCAACGGTGGCAGTGTAGGCCTTGCGGCCTTCACAGGCTGATCTGAACTTCTCAAACGCCTCTTCCGGTGTCAAACTGACGGCCCCGACAACAGTTATGTGGGGCTCGAATTTGGGCCCACCGAACTCGGACCCAAGGCTATCCATCAGCTTCCTCAGCCTGGCCGCCACGTCATCAGGTGGGACAGCCCAAACCGAGTACACGTGCTTCTCTGGCTCTACTTGTTGGGAGGTTGCCATGAGATCGATTATTAAGGTCGAAGTACTAGAAGCAGAAGAAGAAGAAGAGGAAGTGGGTTTTGATGCAAATAAGGAAGAGACTGATTTGTGGGTTTTTTCAGAAACAGAAAATTGATGTGGAAAAAAAAAAAAAAAAAAAATGGTGATGGGGTTTCGGGTGTTTTTGATTGTCTGTTGTGTTGAATATTGAGGTTGTTGTGTGCTTCGGTTTTGTACGTAACTTGTAAGCAATTTTTTAAAGTTGGAATTTGACATTGAGAGAGGTACGTGGCATCATAAGTGGAGCGGCACATGAATAGGTAATGGGTATATCCGTATCGTATATGCCTTCAAGTCTACCATCTTTTCTTATCAAAAAAAAAAATGTCTATCATCTTTTAATTCATAAAATCATCCACAAATATTAAATCGTAGTGAGCTGTTTTTTAAAAGCTTGCAAATTTAATTGTTATGGAAAAATGATACGAAAGTTATTGTGTATGTAACGTTACCTTGTAATGAATCTACGTTTATTTTCTTAATTTTGAAAAGATATATTAGTTTTTGATAGAATTATTTTTTATAAAATATAATAATGTTAAAACTCAATGCAGAATGTCGGTAAATAGTGAGATTTTGAGTTGCCCTTATTTTATTTATTATTATTTTTTGAGTTGCCCTAGGCTTTAAAAGAACTAGGCAATCCATTTAAAAAAAAAAAAAAACTAGGCAATCTATGAATAGGAAAGTGGTCAACACCTGTGGACCGTTGACATAAGCCCATTATAAGAGAGTGAGAATGAGACAAGAAATGAAACAAGGGACAAGACCAGGAAAATGAGTGAACGTTGTAATTGGGCTTTGGCAAGAAAAATGGACTTAAAAGAAAACTTTAAACAGGAAGAATAAAAGACTTTGATGGACTTTGGGGAAGGAATTAGACGTAGGGGAAAAAAAAAAGTTTTGGGCTTGGATAATAATTGATCAAGAAAAATAAGAGGGAGAAAAAGGTGTAGTAGAGTGATTAGGGGTTGTTTGGTAAGAGATTTTTAGCAACGTTATTTAGGTGTTATAGAAATATGTGCGAGTGAAAAAATGTTATAGAAATACGTATTGTGATGTTTAAACAACAAAAACTGTTGTTTAAATAACAATACCAAACGGGCCCTTAGGTATCCGGTCCATTTTAATTTTTAAATATAAATCCAAATACATTTTTCAAAAAATATTCTAAATTATGATGGAATTTTATTATAAATGGGCATTGATTTTTAGTGTCTTAATTTTATTTTATTTGCTTATGAATTATGAATAAGTTTTGTGTAGTATATTTGTAGAAATATTTATATTTTACACTAAGGTTTTCATTATTGTTTTTGTTTTCTTGATAAGAACATTATTGTTGTTATTGTTGTCAAATTTTCAATTGTTGTGATGGGGCATGTAATACTAGGTTGATTTGAGATATATAAACAACAACAGTGAACCTCAATTAGTCCTTTGAATGTATAGCGTATATATGGTTAGCATTTTTCCTTAGTTCGTCACAAATAGTATCAAAGCTAACCGGGTAACTTTGAGTGGGCTTGGAGACATTTCCCAATAAGAAAGATTTATAAAAATTACAAGAAGATAATGACAATTTTGTACTCATCTATAATAAATAAATAAAAAACTAAGTAATCATCTATGAATGAGACAAAAACAATAAAATAATGACAATTTGTACTCATCTATAAAAAATAAAAACTAAGTAATCATCTATGAATGAGATAAAAAGAATGAGGCGTATAAGAGAATCTCCATGTTGAAACACAACAAAAGGAACTATGATAGTATTTTGCATTCCATTCATTTTGCATGATCCTACTGGTTTAAGAAATTGCTAGCCATTGGATATGGGTATATATAAAAGCAGATTTGGGAATCTTTTAAGTGTGTTTATACAGTGGGCCAGTTCAAAAACTTGACTAAAGCAAGATCTTGAAAAGTTCAAAAACTCATTTAAAGGTTTTTTGACTGGCTCATGAAAAATTCAAAGTTTAACTCATTTTTTTTTGTAAGAAATATTTTCTCCGCGGTTTTTTGTGAGATTTTTAGTCTCTTGCCTATGTTTATTATTTGGGGATTATTTGAGTGTATAACCATATCCTTATAAGGTAGAAGGTCTAGAGGACCAAAGTTGGATCTAACGCTTGAGGTGACCATGGTCACTTTTCACTAGAAATTTCTTTTGAAGTATGATAGATTATAAGACAAACCTGAGTAATCCCAAAACATCTGCCAAAAACTAGCATGCAATAATTTTCCTTTGAATTTTGAAAAACATCTTAATATCTGGTTATGTTGGGATAACACTTAGTTCTAGGGTATTCTAGTCCTCATAGGAATAGTCTGTCCAATTTAAGCTAACTATATAAGACTAGTCAAAAGGGTTTTTCACTCCTAAAGAAATACTTTTGGCTGTTGCTATCTATAACTAAACAAGTAAGAGTATTCACATCAAAACTTCTAAAAAAATATAGCTTTTAGCAACTCAAAAATTCACTTTATTTATCTGAAGTTTTAACAACTCACTTTACAATACATACAACATCAAATGTTTTATTTGCGCGTGCACGCGCGCGTGCACACACACACATATAAGTAAAGCTTAGAGAAAATCTAATTAGGTTTTAAATTGGATTCCAGTTGTTGTTTAATTTTGCATCATATGTGCTTTTTAAGTTTTTTTTTTTTTTTTTTTTTTTTTTGTTCTAGGTGAGTTAATGAGGTGTAAAAGATGAAGGGTCTAATATAAATAAATCATCAAAAACTAAATAAACAAAAAAGAGAAAAAAAAAAGGGTAAACTCATGTGTATATCCAAAAGAGATTAAAAAATAAATAAATAAAAGAGAGAGAGAGAGAGTATAATTTGAATCCATATATGTGTGTAATTGTAATTTTTTTTTAAATTGTACCATGCATATACACGGGATATACACTAGTTAAAATAATATAAACAACACAATACAAAATATATTCAATATAGTAAACACTACACTAGACAAAGGTGATTACTTATATCCTTAGAATTGGGACCTCAATCACCTAATATTAATGTCTTTGGTTAGGGTATGGAGTAAATCAAATGGCCTTTTTGGATGCTTACTGTATTGGAAGCCAATTAGGAGGATCTTACTCAAATGCTCATGACATGTTAACTTGGTCATTATTATATCATTCACACATCTCGCATTCTTTTCAAGCCCAATTTTCCTTCTTCTTTTTTGGTTCTTTGTTTTAGGCTTTGGACCTAGTTACAATTCACTCATCTCACCCTCCTATTCTCATTTGGGCTTAACCTTAAGTTACTTCATGATGTATCTCATGCTCTAATTAAGCTTAGTTTATGATCCATTTGCACCTCAAGCATCCTTTTAGGAAAGTATTTTGGACAAAAGATAGGTTGGGAGTCTAGGTGGATCATCAATGAAATTACTTCACATGCAATGTACATGGAAAATATTGATATAAAGATTGAATACATGGGTGAGCAACATAAATATCAACATAACCATAAAACATAAGTTAATTTCACATGGAATAGACTAGGAAAATTATCAAATAAATATTGTATAAATGCATGAAAAACACTCAACCCTCCTCTTCTCTCTAGCATTCTCAGTCTCATATCTCTTGATATCTTGAATCTCTTGCCCTCAGCCAAAAGCCAAACTTCCATAGCCATTGTGAGCCACTATTAAGATGCCTCTCACTCTTTAAATCTTCATTTATCCCTTCATAGCCTAGCCATGACTAAGCATCTATTTTTTATCCTCACCGAGAAAACTCTCTCTACTCAAATTAGTGCCTAAAGGGAGATTAGGGTTATGTGGGTGGTAGATTTATGAAGCGGAAGTTTTAACTCTCTTAGGAGGATTATTATTTGGTAATGTCATCTTTTTAAGGGACAATGTCGGGAGGCATTTAATTTAAATTGTTAGAACTATCTTTGTGATTTCAAACATACTTTTCAAACTGTTTTTGTCGGTCGAAGGCCTTATGGATTTATAATCCTGAACACTCTTCTATTATGACTGCTTGTGTCAGCCGGTGGCCTTATGGTTTTATCATGACATATGGAATAGACATGGAAAACTGTAACATAAAAATAATAGCTAGATTACACATAATAATATCTTTTGTGGTAAAGCAAAAGATATTGAGATATCTCAAGAAAAACGATGGTAATATTGAGATATTGGCGAAGGGAGGGGGCTATCATGGATTTTTATTTTGTTTCTTATCTTTTATATATTTCTTTTCAAACAAAAAAGATTTTAAATAAAATTTTACTAATGACCCTCCTAGATTAAAAAAAAAAATGGCACCACATCAATGTTTAGGACACTCTAAACTTAAACATTATATATGTATGAAACATATAAGCATAAACATATAAAAAAAGTATATATGTATATATGCGTTGTTACACTTGGATTATGATCAAGTTAACATTGTTGTAACTCCAAGTATGGTTACACTAGGTGTGTAAAGATGGCCCTAATTCTCTTTGATCTAGACAAAAAGAGAGGGAGAGAAAAAAATTATTGGCCACGCCATTACATGTTAGTCGTGTCACACATGCATGTGCAATGTGTGGTCAATTAAACATTAGTAAGTACTTGGACTCATGCCTACCCACTATTGTGGACACAATCACTTTTATGGGCAACTATGAAAACAGAAAACATAAAAAATGTTGGACCATTAAAGTCACTCTTACTATTACTATGACTATTACTATGGTTCACTGAAATTCCTGAGAGATTTTTGAATTCCTCTAAAGCTTCTTGAAATAAGAGCAAAAAGGGAATGTCAGCTGTTGCTAGTAGTAATAGACCATCTACAAAGCATACATGAGTACTCTTTTGGCTTGCACAACTTGGGTGAAATTTAAACTTTTGGCTTGCAGCAACTTTAGATAGCATAATTTTGTTGAAACCCTCTACCACCAAGACAAAAAGGTAAGGAGACACAGGATCTTCTTCCCTAATTCCCTTATAATCTTTAAAATACCATTTCGAACTGGCATTAAAAGCAATGGAATACATAACTGATGCAATGAAAACTCTAACCTAATTCACAAATTTTGGAGGACAACCTACTGCCAAAAGAAACATTAGGATGAAACTCCAATTGATTGAATCATTAGTCTTCCTAGAATCCACATTTATAGCACACCTTCCCAGACCTTTATTCCTATGATAACCCCCTTTACTCTTGAACAAGGATGCTTTTTGAGACGCTTCTTCCCTTAACAAGGGATGTTTGGTTAGAACTAACTCTCCAAGACAATTTCTTTACCTAACTGCCATAATCTTAGTGATGCATTTATAAAGAACATTGCATCAACTAGCTAGCAAGTAATGGACCTGTAATCTGCGACTTTGATGGGTTGCCTATCTTAGACACCAGAGTTATAATTGTAGAATTAACTTCACTCTGTATCTTCCCTAATTGAAAGAAAGATTGGACAATGTTTATTACATCACTTCCCACAATAGGCCAAGCCTTTTTAAAGAAGAAAGCTATAAAACTATCAGGACTAGATGCTTTCTCACTGCCAAGAGAAAACATATAACTTCTTCCCTTGTGACCTCTTGTTGAGAATACTATTGATTACAATCAATCTTTATTCCATCTTTTTAAGGCCTCTCTTGCGCTTTGTATATCTACATAGTTGTTAAAAACCGATGTCGAAAAACTTCCCTGCATATGCATATTTGGCATGACGTCTCCAATTGTGGGAAAAGGTATTATGTAATATTATTACATTTATCTACTTTGAATAAATTATGGAAACATTTACATACCCCATTCTTTCATCATGTCAATTTGGTATATGCATAATCACTAATATTTGAGGCCAAGAAGTGGAGAAGTCTGAAAAGATTCCCAAATCCGCTTTATACACACACACACCCATATCCAATGGCTAGCAATTTCATAAACCAGTAGGATCATGCAAAATGAATGGAATGCAAAATACAAATATAGTTCTAATGAAGTATGAAAATCAGTAGGCTGAAATACTTTGAGTTACGGTAATTGCTGTGTATCCTGAAAAGAAAGAAAGCACTGTAAAAGGTGATCGGTGTGACCCGGCCAAGGACCCTTTGACGATTAAGTTAGTTTTCTCTCTAGGACACAAGGAAAGAAAATAGCGAATGGTTAGAACTTACCTTAGGTGAATGGAATTTACTCCTTTTATAGAGAGTTAGACGTGGGTCTACTCGTCAGGATCCATTACCATCATGGGTAATGCTGGTGGTTGCCAAAGAAAATGGGTTACATGAGGTGTTGTATGTGGAATCTCTTTCACGTATTATGCAACATATCGTATTTTGCTTATGTGAATCTAATGGAGGATTTTTATAAAATTCACCAAGTATGAATAACTCGTCCATGTAGAGGTCGTCTGTAGATATACTTGTCTATGGAGAATCCTTTTCGTGGTATGACTTGGATGTCTATGGACGAGTTTCTCTATGTGTTCTCGTTTTTGGACGAGCTGACTTAACTTCTCCCGTGCTTTAAACGATGATGCAAGGAGGAACAACACTTAGAGTTTATCACCATCAAGTTCCTTTTGTTGTGTTTTAAACATGGAGATTCTCTTATACGCCTCATTCTTTCTATCTCATTCATAGATGATTGCCTAGTTGTTGTTGTTGTTGTTGTTTTTTTTTTTTTTTTTTTTTTTTTTTTTAATATTTTTTTTTATTATAGATGAGTAAAAAAATTATTATTATTTTATTGTAATTTTTATAAATCTTTCTTATTGGGAAATGTCTCGAAGCCCACTCAAAGTTACTCGGTTAGCTTTGATACTATTTGTGATGACCTAAGGAAAAATGCTAACCACATCTTTTAGTTACAATTGAGGTTCACTATTTTTGTTTATATATCTCAGATCAATCTAGTATTACATGCCCCCATCACAACAATTGAATATTTGACAACAATAACAACAATAATATTCTTATAAAAAAAAAAAAAAATTATGAAAGCCTTAGTGTAAAATATAAATATTACTACAATTCTATAGACTGCACAAAACTTATTCATAATTCATATGAAAATATAATAAAAATTTCAATGTATCCAATTAAATGCTCAAAGCTCATTCTCAAAACACACACACACACACACACAAAATCTCAAAGCCACAAATGATTCAAAGTTAAGAGGTGCAAGAAAAAATTCATTTTGATTAAAATCTCATTAATTGGAATCAACAACCATGACTTACTAGACAAAAGAAGAAAAAGACTAAAAAGAAAGAAGGCATAAATGCACTTTTCGTTCCTACATTTTGACTCGATTCTATTTTGGTCCCTACTTTTTATTCTTACCACATTTAGTACCTATTTAAAAAAACGTCATCTATTTTAGTCCTTTTCGTCAGTACCCTAACGGCAAAGTCCTACATGACAAACGACACTATTAAAATTATAATAATTTTTTTTATTTTACTATTAAAAAATGCCACGTCAGCATATAAATTTAAAAAATTAATTTATTGATTTTAACTAAATAAAAAAAAGAATTAAAACCCAAAAATCACAAAAATTAAGATCTAAAAAGTATCTTGAGCAAAGTTAAAAAACAAAATATTTGGAAATTTTTCTTTTTCATTAGAATATTTGTAAAAACATGTTTTTCCCCCAATCTTTGGTTGGAAACATGTTCAGACCATCTCTTTCTTCCAATTCCCTTTCCAATTACAATTCCTAACTAAAACCAAACAAATCCTTATAAACCAATTTCTCTTCACTTATCAAAAAAAAGAAAAGAAAAAAAGAATTCTCTTCTCCTCTCTTTGAGCTCTTCCACAGTCCCCATCAAATCTATCCAAACCTCTATCTCTACCTCTCGATTTCACTCTCTCGGCAAGGGTGATGGCAACCTTGAGCTTCTCCATGACAAGACCGTTCTCGAGTTGACGCCGTAGCTTGACCACAGCTTTGCTAGGTGTGAGCCGAGACTAAGTCGAAGTGAGGCAACCGTCTTGGGATTAGACGACTCTTCCAGTAAGTTTGATGGGTTCGAGTTCAATTGGTGGTGGTGGGTTGTTTTTCTCTTAATCTCTGACTTTCTCTTTATCTAAACCCGATTCTCTCTCTGTTGATTGTTTGATAAGTGTTGTGGTATTGGGTTTGATCGGTGGAGGTGGTGGCTGAATTTTTCTATGTTTGGGTAGAAAGAAAATTTATGGGTTTAGGTTCGAGTGGAAAGAAAATTTTTGGGTTTGTGTTTAAGTTTGTTGGTTGGGTTTGTGTTTATGTTTGTTGGCTAGGTTTGATTGGTGGAGGTGGTGGCTAGATTTTTCTGTGTTTGGGTAGAGAGAAAATTTCTAGGTTTGGGTTAGGGTGGAAAGAAAATTTCTGGGTTTGTGTTTAAGTTTGTTGGCTGGGTTTGTGTTTATGTTTGTTTGTTAAATGTGAGTTATTTTAGTGTTTAGTTTGAAAGAAAATCTTGATGATTGTTCAAGAAAAATTTATGAGTTTGGTTGGGTTTGTTGTTATTGTGAGCCAAATTGGCTGGGTTTATGTGCGTGTGTTGTTTTATAAGAAAATTTATGGTTTTGGGTGGAAAGAAACTGTTATGATGCATTGGCTTTTTAGGTGTGAATTTTTTTAGTGTTTGGTTTGAAAGAAATTTTCTGGGAAATATGTTGAATGCCTAGATATTTTTTGTGTTCTTGAGTTCTTTGATCTGGGTTCAAGTTCTTGAGTTCTTGTGATCTTCATGTTCAAATTTGAATCTATATTTTTAATTTTGTTCAAGATACTTTTAGATCTTAATTCTTGTGAATTTTGGTTTTTAATTCTATATTTATTTTTTTATTTAGTTAAAATTAATAAATTAATTTTTTAAATTTATAGACTGATATGGCATTTTTTAATACCAAAATAAATTTTTTATTATTATTTTAATAGTGCTATTGGCCATATAGGATCAATTCGTTAGGGCACTGATGAAAAGGACTAAAATGAATGATCTTTTTTAAATAGGAATTAAATGTGGTAAAAATAAAAGGTAAGGACTAAAATAGAATCAGGTAAAAATATAAGGACGAAAAATGCATTTACACCAAGAAAGAAATATTACTTTAACATTACTCTGCTCTCCCCATGTAATTGAAAATGTACATATTATTTTTAATAAAAAAACTCGTTCTTTTTTCAAAAAGGCCATTTTTGCAACTTTTCTTGGGACGATATATTGGGCTAGTTGTTTGATTACTTTTTTGGGAGGTGAGCTCATATTATTTTTAATAAAAAAACTCGTTCTTTTTTCAAAAAGGCCATTTTTGCAACTTTTCTTGGGACGATATATTGGGCTAGTTGTTTGATTACTTTTTTGGGAGGTGAGCTCCTATTTTTGGAGGCAAACTATTTTTTATTTAATATTTAACATGTTATTAAAATGATATATTATAATATTCCTTTAAAAAAATTGAGAAATGTTTCTACCAAATGTTGCTCTACCACTACGTAAAAAAAAAAAAAAAAAAACTAAATAGTGAGAACATGAACTTAAGTTAAATTCTTGATAAATTACTTCACGTGCAATGTGCATGGAAAATATTGATAAAAACATTGAATACATGGGTGAGCAACATAAATATAAACATAACCATAAAACATATGATAATTTCACATGAAATAGAATAGGAAAATCTTGAAATAAATATTGTATAAATGTGTGAAAAACCCTCAACCCTCCTCTCTCTAACATTCTCAATCTCATATCTCTCGATATTTTGAGCGATAAAACTCACTCTTACTATGGTTCACTAAAAGTGCTGAGAGATTTTTGAATTCCTCGAAAACTTCTTGAAATAAGAGCAAAAAGGGAATGTCAGCTGCTGCAAACAGTAATAGATCATTTGCAAAGCATACATGAGTAATTTTTTTGGCTTGCACAACTTGGGTGAAATTTAAACTTCTAGCTTGCAGCAACTTTAGATAGCATAATCTTATTGACCACTATCAAGACAAAAAGGTAAGGAGACACATGATTTTCTTATCTAATCCCTTACCATTTTTAAAGTACCCTTTCAAATTGTCATTGAAAGCAATGGAGTGCTTATAAGGGGATGTAATGCAAACTCTAATGGTCCGTTTGGATTAAGGGGAGGGAGGAAGAGTAAAGTAGAGTAAATTTGGCCCAAAATTAGTATATTTTTAGCCAACTCTACTCTACTCCCCTTCACTTCCCCTCCTTCCCCATTCAATCCAAACGGGCCCTAAGATACATTAGGATGAAACTCCAATTGTTTGAATGATAAGTCTTCCTGAAATCCAACTTTATAGCACACCTTCCCATCCCTTTATTCCTATGATACCCCTTTACTAATTCTTGAACAAGGATGCTTTTTGAGATGCTTCTTCACTTGACAAAGGATGTTTGGTTATGTTGGGTTAAGATAGATTGACCTCAGTTAATTAATTCAATTACCCAAATTTACTAATTAGGTCAAATTACATGCAAATCATGGAGGCATCAATAAATCACCAAATAAACCAAATGTAGCAGAAATTAAATTGACACGGTGATTTGTTGACAAATAGGGAAAACCTCTTGCAAGGCAAAAACCCCACCGGGTGAATTTAAAGTCACCACTCCCAAGAATCCACTAATCAATAATCAAGCGGTTCCAAGTATAAGAAATCTTACCATCACCATAGCCTATCCCAAAATACCAACCTACGGTTGAACCTTCACTTCAATATCCAATTGAACTTGATATTGTAGTAGCCTTCTTTCATTTGTTGCACAAATCTCTAATCTGTGACTAACTTCTTTGCACGGATTGCAGTACGTAACTAACTCTAACAACTTGAATGATTGTTGTTAGTCACAAAGTTCTTCACTTCATAAACAATGAAGATCAAGAAGCATTTGGTTATAAAACCCGAACAAATGCAGTAACTTCACACAGAGTATATAAATTCTAGGTCTCTATTTCCATGAATGATGACTTTTAAAATAACCTTTATATATGATTAGGGTTGTGAAAAAAGAAATCCTAATCAAAGAAGTCATCATGGGCCGAATTTCAGATCTAAAAATTCTGAAATTGTAGATCTCGATAGATCGAGTTTGTGTCGAACTTCTCCATTAATCCTCGATAGTAGCATCTATCGAGCTTATGTTGAGACTTAATAAAACAACTTCTCTTCACTTGTTTCTTGGATCAATCTTCATGTCTTTAATGAAACCACTTGTTATGTTTGAAAAACATACTTCTTGATACATTAAACCTAACTTAAATCTACCAAATTACTTACAAGTAAAATGCGTTTTGTCAAATGATTAGCCAGTTACATAAAAAATTTGACCCTAACAAGTTAGAGCTAACTCTCCAAGACAATTTCTTTACCTAGCTGCCAAACTTTTAGTGATGCATTTATAAAGAACATTGCAGCAAGCAATGGGCTTGTATCTGTGAATTTGATGAGTTGTCTATCTTAGGCACCAAAGTTGTAATTGTAGAATTAACTTTACTCAGTATCTTCCCTAATTGGAAGAAAGATTGAACAGCGTTTATAACATCACTTCCCACAATAGGCCAAGCCTTTTATAAGAAGAAAGCTATAAAACCATCAAGACCAGATGCTTTCTCACTACCAAGAGAAAACATAAAACTTTTTGCGTATACTACTGATTACAATCAATCTTTATTCCATCTTTTTAAGGCTTTCTCTTGCGCTGCACTTTGTATATTTACATTTATAGTTTTCAAAAACTAATGTCGAAAAACTTCCTCGCATATGCATATTTGGCATGCTGTCTCCAATTGTGGGAAAAGGTACTGTGTAATACTACATTGTCTACTTTGAATACCCCATTCTTTCGTCATGTCATATTGGTATATGCATAATCACTGTCAATTTTAATAACTAATATTTGAGAAATAAAAGTCTGAAAAAACCTATGAAATTTTTTGTCTCACTTCTTCTGTTCCACTTTTCCACTTGATTTATGAGAATAAAATTTTCTGTCCCATTTTTTAATTTATTCCATTACTATGTTACTGTAATCAACGTGAGTGGAAAAGTCATATGTATTTAAAAAGAAAAAGAAAAGAAAAGAGAAATAAATACTAATGCATGCTCTTACATATACAAAATAAAATATCAAGTTCATGCCGGTAGACTTTATGTCAATGGCAAAACCCTTCCCATTTTGTTTCCAATAGTCTGCCTGCGGATTGATCCACTCCGGCTCAGCTATCTCCACCCCCAATGCCCTTAGAGCCTTTGTGGAAATGTTGTACTTATTATCTCTCCTATAGACCAGCTCTGGTGAGGCCTGGCCCAGGTTCGCTGCCTGTGGAGACATCATTAGGGCCGGTGCACCTAGTGGGAGCTTGTCACCTAATTCACACACCCACCACAAAAATAGTAACACCTTTCAAAATTTTCACCTATTATATATTAATTCTAGCAGTAAAATTTTTCACCCATTATATATTATTTCTGCATTGAGTAATCTTTACACACTGAATATTCAAATAGCGTATAAAACACTATGAACATTTAGACCTCCAATAACAAAGTTTATCAATTCAAGTTTAATGTCAAACAATATATGTGCGGAAAATGAACACGAGTTAATATCAGAATTGATAAACAATCTAAACCAAATAAAATCACATTCACAGTAGAAATTAAATGACAAAAATTAAGGGAAGAGAGATGCAAATACAAGGATAACACAACGATGCGTTATCGAAGAGAAAACCGAAACCCTCGTCGTAAAACCTCTCCATTGCCTTCCAAACGTTCAATAATCTACTAAAGAATGAAGTTGGGATAAATGAACAGCAGAAGATCCTCCAAACCTAATCTACCCAGTGTACCTAAGCCCTCCAAGCTTCTTGCTCCAATGAAGTTGCGCCGAACCTTTATCTTCTTTAGCTTACCAGATTCCGCTATAGCCCATAGCATCAACTAATAGTCATTGGTCTCTTCCTAACTGCTTTCCAAAGTAACAAATAGCCTTCTCACAGATATGAGCATGGTGAGAAAAGGATTTGGGTAAACACCTTTCAAGGATGTAACAATGGAGAGGGTGAGAGTAGAGCAATTTGAAGAGTCTCTATGTGAAGATTGTGGATGAATCAATCTTGTTTTTCTCTAGAGTTTTTCTCTCAAAATTCTCTTTGGAAGCTCTCTACACTTCGTGGGTATAAGGGGTATTTATACTAGGGTGAGATTGGAATGCGAAGAGTTAGGTTTTTCAAAATAAAGCTAGCTTGCAGCTTAGCCTCGCAACTTGTCGCGAGTTCAAGTCACGAGATAACAGAACGGACAGGCTGGACTTTTTGTCCTATAGTGCTCCAGCTAGCATGACTGTTCATCTTCTCTACACGTTTCACTCGTATGCTGCAGTTGGCGCCTTGCCAGTCGCGAGTCCCCCGCGAGTCCCGGCCGCGAGTCTTTGCATTTTTGCAGAGTCTTGAGCATTTCTTCACACTCTCTTACTCACTACCCTTACATGATTTCCACCTAAATATAGGGTTACTAATTGCTAAATTACAAGCAAATTTGGCACGAAATAAAGCTAACAAGATGGTTGATTAAATTCAACCTTGCACACACTAATGTCACACGCAATTTATAAGCTTAAAAATTTGGTGATACTTTGTTATTAAATTGATCGTAGTCTCAGTATTTTTCTTCTAAATTTTCAAGTACAAAATATTTACTTACCTCTATCAACCTGCCATGTGCGCCAGAATTTGCTGTATGTTTTGGCCAGATTTTCTATTTCTAGCATCTCTATCACTCTTGGTACTTGGGAATTGACCCAGAGGCCTGACTTGATCTAGACCATATAGATCATGATCATCAAGACTTAATTAAATAATAAATTAAGTAACATAACAGCTAAGAGCACTTCACATCATTCAATGTAAAATGATATAAATTCAAAATATTATCCAACCAACCTAAAAAATTCACTCATATCACAGTTTGTTTATACAGCCAGAGTACCGTATAAATTTACCTAACTACTATTTTTATGTAAAGACATATTTTATTCATTTTTCAATACACACTTTTTTTTGGTTTGTGCGTGAGAATGGTCTGTGTGTGTGAGAAAGTAATGTGAGTGAGAATGAATATTTTATTTGAAATAGATTATTTTAGAATAAAAATAATCTGATGTAAGTCTACTTAAATTTGAATAATGGTTATGTAAAATAGCAAAATAAATAATTTTGATTATGTAAAATAGTAAAAGTAGATTTTTATGATAAAATAAGTAAATTTTTTTGTAAAGTAGTTTTAGTAAAATAGAAAAAAAAATAGAATTTTATGCTAAAATAGAAATAAAAGTTATGCTCATGTGAATGCTCAGAGAGAGAGAGAGAGGGGAAATCAAATCTGGGATGCCATGAGAGTGCCACAGCTTTTGCTCCTCCGGAGGCAAAGCTTCAAAAATGCGATCTGATACAATATATTCAACACCTGTACAAAACGAAATTGGAGTTGGAACAAAAAACTTTTCACCTTAATTTCCCTGCAAAACCATGAGATGATCAGAGGGACTATATATGATTGATTATTCAAAGTTAGTATCACCAATGAGACGGCCTTGGGCGTGGTCAGAATCGTAAACAGCGCACTGTAGAAAATCCTGGTTCACGCGAGTGATGAAGTGATGGGTCTCGATCTGGCGAGTCATGTCGTGGCTGTACAAAGCGAAGGTACAAGCAAGTTGGCTCATTTGCTTCACAGGCTTCAGGGACTGAAGAATCTGAGCACCTTTGTCTATCATGTGCTGCCCCATTGTCATGGGCTCCCCAGGTGGCCTGTGGTCTCCGAAACTCGGCATTGGATTAGGTGACTTGTCGCTCGAGGCCATTGAAAAACGATGGTGTTTCAAAGGGTTTTTTTTTTTCCTCTTCTTCATTTGTGTTCGGTTGCAAGGTTTTTGAGAAGAGGGTGAGAGAGTGTTTATAGAGAGAGAAAAAGGGGAGAAGGGAAGGGTGCATGGAGACCGTGGTGAGGTATGAGGATCCCACGTAGATATGCATGCATGTTGAGGTGGCCGAGGGTAGTGAAGTTTGAAAGCAAATGGAGAACCTATGGGGGGACACTTGGACTCTTGGGGTGAGACTTAAGAGTTGAGAGCAGTGATATCACTCAGTTGGGTTGATTCCTAATTAAGTCACATCTACAATTTTTTTTATGGAAATATATATGTGTATATATATTGAAAAGGCCACTTGAATTTTGACTCTTTCAAGAAGAAACCTAGGTATTTTTGTTTTCGACTGCCTCCTTTATCTTTTACAAGAACTTCGTGGAAAAATGTTATGCACTGAAGTTGAGAGCATTATTAATTGTGCAACAAAAGATAGGGAATTTTACCACCCTTGTTAGGATGAGATCCTGGCTTGGGGGGTGAAAGACATGCCAAAGACAAGAGTCTTTAGATCTAATGCATTCATGTTAGGCTTATATGGTGTATTGTGTATCACATATGGCAATTGAGAAATGATGTGCCGCATCAAGGAAAATTTTATGTAGAAGGTACCCTCCTTCATATGATCAAGTGGGAAGTTAAAAGGAGAACTGAAGACAAAGGCGTCACTAACTCTATTCAAAACAAACTCCTGTTCTGTTTGGCGAATTTCCCCAATGGTCCTCAAATCTTCCTCTTCTGAACTCTTTTGTGTATGCTGTGGGTTAAGTTGATTGTATTTCCCATGTAAATGAGGTAGGTTAGGTGTATATACTAGTGTTCCATATTAATTGACAGGGGTGACAAAATCTGACACAACTAACTCATTTATAAATATGTCATGGGTTGAGGCTAAATAGATTCGGTCATATTCGGGTCGACACAATTAACTTGTTTAATAAACAAGTTGTATTTGGTTTCAACATGCGAACCTGTTTGATTTGTTTAACTTATAAATTTATTAACTTTTATTATTATTATTTTGTTATTATTAGTCAATTTATGGTTGTAATTAGATGTTTATTCTATATTTATGATTGTAACTATATTTTAATTTTAGATATATGAGAATTGATAACAGGTCATTTGTATTGACTTTTACATGACTTGTAAATTAAACGGGTTAAATGTATTGTGTCGGGTCAATCTGTTTAATAAACAAGTCGTGTTAGGGTTGAAAATTCTTGACATGTTTACTAAACAGGTGGAGTTCGGGTCAACCTATATGGCTGAATACTCATGGCTTGACATGACACGAACCTGTCCCGCAAACACCAATTGCCACTCCAACTGGTTGACAACATGGATGGCATATTTGTTGCAAAAAAGTCCATAAATTATGTTAGACATATTATGGCCCAAGTTGCCCAAACCAATTGTAGACCTATGTACTTGTAGAACAAGCATATTAACCTTAGGTTAGTCTATAGTTAGCCTATGGTTAGTCAAATATTTTCTAGTATATAAACCATATATTGGGTTCATTGTAACACAAGTGCTTATTATAATATGTAGCTGTTAAGGGCTTTCTCACTGTGCACGTAGGTCGTTAGGTCAAATCATGTCATCTAGTCTCGCTTATCATTCAATTATCATACACAATCACACTAAAACTTTCACAAATTATATATAGCCAAATTTGTTATAGATCTCAAGTCTCAATTCATAACTTTTAATTAAGTTATATGTGGTGATGTTATGTATAGATCTCAAGTATTTTTGCCAAAGGAAAAAAAAAAAACATAAATAGATAAAGATGGAAAAATTTAATAATGTAAATGCATTACTATAATTAACTAGTCATTAACCCATGCGATGCATGGAAAAACTATTAAATATGAGATTTAAAAAAAAAATTCATTAAACTCCCCACCACAATAATATAAATTGACCAAAACACAAACTTTTAGTATGAAAACTATTTAATGGATTGAGTAATAGCACAAGCTTTTTTAAAGAAAACAGTTTGATTTAAAAAGTCAGAAACTTTTAGTTTCTTACTTCTTCCAATAAATAATGCCAACTTTTAACAAATTAAATGCTTTAAAATTTGAAAATCTTAAAAAGTTTACATTAGCACCCTTCAATTTGTCTATAAAGCCAATGCTAAATACATCTACAAATTGCATTCTCATATCCTTTGTCATTTGTAAGGTGATTGAGGATAAAAATTTGTCCCAATAGAATTGTCTCTTCCTTCCATTATAGTTTACATCTTTCCATCATTCAAAAGTTTTAAGAAGTGATATGTGCATGATGACTGAATAAAAATGTGTATAAATTTTGGAATCAACAACAGGATCAAGTCAACCTAAAAAAAATCTTCAAATGCCATGAAGAAGGACCAATATCACTCAACTTATTAATTAAACTGCAAAAATCACTAGTCTTTTTGCTGCATTAGCTTCCTCTTTCCTATCTGATGGTGGCACAAATGGGTATGCCCAAGAGTAACTACAATTGTTAAGGCAAGATTAAAGGTCCTATAAGAAGCATTTTTTCCAGTATTTGGGCCCAATGGTGAGTACAAAGATGACGACCATTTACAAAAAATTCTTCTCAATCCATAATTCAATCCAAAAATGTGTAACCAATGTTATATATGGAAGTGTTGTAGGGGGCAGAGAGTAGAACAAACATATTCTTACGGCCATGCCCACATAGCTTCTAAGTTCTAACTATGAAATTCCACTAGCATTCAAATATCACTCAGTTTAAGTAAAACTGTAAGAGTAATAAAACTAGCCCCAAAAAGTATCATTGTGGAAAATTCTTTTGAACAAATAAATTCGAGCAATCAAAATGAAGCAAATACATCTTAAAATTATAATTTCAAACACAATCCCACAAACCCACTTTGAAATTCCACTTAAAATTTCTATACTCTATATGGATATATTGAACCATTTGATTAACAAAATTGCATACAAACATCACTTGGTGTAAGTAAAGCCAAAAAAATTCACCAAAAAAGAAAAACCATCTTGGTGGAAAAAACACAAAGATAAATGAATTAGATAGAAATATAAAACCAAACAAACTCATCTGCAAACATATATCTATGACAAACTAAAAAATCTATAACGAATTTCCTGTTGTCTTCATTTTGTAAAGAAAAATGATAACAAACTGCTATTCTAAATTTCAGACATTGCACTTATATCTCTTTTGATAAGTAAGCGAAAAATGCACTGTACCATCCAATACTCAAATCATATTGCTGAAATTCTAAATTCCATATTTCAACTGCTATGAACCTTCAATTCTTATCTGTCATCATATATAAAAATGTGGCATATGTGTCGTGATTTTAAGGAGCATGACTTGGAATCTAGCAATGGAAACAATTATGATTGTTGGATTTATTGTTTATTGAGGTATTGGAAAAATCTTCAAATAATAATATTATTAACAAAATTGGAATACAAACACCAATCCAAAAGCATCTGCTAAGTACAAAAGACAATAGAAAAAAAAAAGTGTTAGGGTCTTGTTATTTCAATTTGCCTTAAAATCATAGAGTTAAGGGATAGCAATTTGAAACCATAAAAGTAATAATCCCGGATATGGGTTCTTTGGTTAAGAAACTAAAGCAACAGAACACTTAAAAATCCAACCTTTAGATTCAATTTTCATTTGCTCACTTCTGTTTTCCTCACTAACCAAACAAAAATACAAAATACAAAAAATCTACATAAAAATCCCATTTATTATAAATTCACTGAGAATTAGAAAATGATTCCAATATATATAAAAAGGTACAATCTAACCATTGAACACAATGTGATATAAAGTTTGAAACTACATAAAAGTACATGAATCCAATAGAGAAATAGAGTAATAAAATAAGGGGAAACGTTTTCGAAGATTTTATGGCAGAGAGGTTTTTTACCTAAGAAATAAAACAAAATAGAGAAACCCCAAAAAGAGTTTTTTTTTTAGAAGAAAGGAGCGAAGTGAGATTTGTGAAGTACTTTTGAAGGTTTTGAACATGGTTCTGTAAATCTTTATATGCCAATTTTTGTATCTATACTACATGTCGTTTTCTTTATTGGTCTTCATGGTGATTTCAAAAACCATCTGCCAACAGCTACAGCCCAACTGAAAACATATAATTTCTTTCTACATATTAGGAATTTAGGATCTGAGACAAACCAAAACAAAAAAGACACAACTACGTAAAACAAAGGTGGAAGCCTACAGGTGAATTGAAGGCAATGAAGATTCAGGGTTCAAATAAATCTGCCCATGGTTGCAAGGGTGAAGAGTGAAGAGAGAATTGAGAAGCAGAAGAGAAACTTCGGCTGCGCTTGAAATAGATGAGAGATGGGACTGCGTGAAGAAGATGAAAAAGGAGATGGGAGTGCGTTTGTGAGTTTGATCGGGTGTTCTGTTTTTGGAGGACTCGACTGAGTTTGCAACTAATCGGGTTTTTTTTTTTTTTTTGGGTGAGAAAGAGTGTTTTTTTTTTTTTTTTTTTTAAATATTGCTGATGTGGAAATTTGTGAGAGCTTAAAATAATAGTTAAAAATTCAGTTTTATAGTATGTATAGATGTGCTTAAAGTAGTTTTACAATGAACTACATACATGTCCCCAACCCTTCATATGTAATATAATCGTATCAAACAATAAAAATAAAAATAAAAATTAAAGACATAGAAACACAAATCTAATAAAAAACCCCAAATCTTCATATTGATTTTGATAATATTAATATCACCACTTAAGACTAAGTTTTCTTTTCCTCATGCCGCTTGGCTTTCTCATTTAGGATTGGTAGGCCTGTACCTGTACCTCTTAGCTACAAACAAATATATAAAGAAGTTGAACAAGCTCAAAAGAGCAAGCAACCAGTAGAAGAGGTTCAAATGGTTCCTATTAATATTATTCCCTGCCAACCAACCTCCACTTCTTGTACTATCCTTTGTTGAAGCATTAACTATTTTGATAAGTATAGTACTGAAAAAATATCCAAGTGCCATGGAGCTCCAAAGGAAACAACTTGAGATGGATTTAAGGCCATTTGGTGCCTCTGAATAAAAAAATTCAAGAAGCCCCACGTAGGTGAACAAATCTGCAATTCCAAATATGAAGTACTGAAATGATAGCCAGAATGTGCTAATAGGCAATGGCTGTATGACTGGGATTGCATCAAGCATATTATGGTCTCTTGCTACACCCTTTCGCTTCACTTCCAAGAAGCCAGCCACGGTCATGGAGATGCATGAGAGAATAAGGCCAACTCCTATACGTTGCAAGTGCGTGATGCCATTGGGAATGCCAGTGATTTTATGCGCTAAGGGTACGAAAATCCGATCATAGACAGGGATTATAATGATAATAAACAAGATTGGGATGATAGGGAGTGAGGCAGGTGGGATGTGGAAAGATTTAGAGATACTTGTGTCCATAGTGAGACCTTGTTGGACTGAGAAGGTTTGGAGCTGAGCCACACAAAGGGTCATGATAATTGTGCAACAAAATATTAGAAGCACGCCTAGTATTATTTTGGCATTTTCCACTTGAGTGACCCTGCATAGTTTCCATGGATTTGGAGCCTCTACTAGACTACAATGTTGGATGGCTGCTTTGTCTAAAAATCTGCATATGATTAATTTTAGCATGGAATGTTAAGGCAAAAGTGTTAAAATATAGGAGGCTGGATATGGATATAAATTTTATACATATATTGTGTAAATTTTACATATCAAGTAAAAGGGGAAAAGGAAAAAAGGCATAATTTTTGTCAATATTGGGATAGAACCTGAAAATGTCTCTGTGAGGTAAAAATTCTGTTTCCATAGCAGCTTCATGGTCATGATCAATCTCATAGAGCTTTGTGAGGTCCTCTGGAAGGTCAAGATTTCTGTTACGAATGGCTGCAACATACACCTAAAAAAATGCAGCAAGTAAACAAATCTTTTTAGATTAGACCATGACTTAGTTGGAAGTATCCATAGAAATTATTCTATACACCTAGTGTACTACATTTTTCTCTACATAAGGATAAGTCCCATGTATGTAACCCTAACATAAGGCTCATTAATTATTATACTAGAGGAGTGTATGGTATATTGAATGTACTAAATAATTTCATGACAAGTAGGAAGATTTTGATCGCTAAGGCTTAACTAAGTACACAAACCTGTATAATTTCAATGATGGCGTTAGTTCGTTGAATAACTTGTATCCTGTACATTGGCAATCCTATGGCAAAGACGATAATAGCAAAGAGTATGGCAATGGAAGAGATCCCAAAGCCCCAGTCCCACCCTTTATGATCTTGGATCCACACATTTAGTGTTAAGCTGATAGCACCACCAATACATGCTGCTAATAGAAGGCAGTTGAAGAAGCTGGACATCTGCTTTTTTTCTTTTGGGTCCTTTTCATCAAATTGATCCGCACCATGTGATGGTAAAGCCGCTTTCATTCCTGCAGACCCAGCAGCAAGCAAGTATAGAGCAACATAGAGCAGGACAGCACTGATACCACCAATTTTCTCACAGTGAGAAGTTGGGTCAAAGACATTGCAAGGTGGAGGCTTCAGCTTGGGATAGTGAGCTTGTATTACTAGTAATACTAGTGCCTGGACAAACATTCCCAACAAATATAAAAATTCTATAAAATTAGTTAATTTTCTCTACTGAAATCACAGGTCCTCCATATATAGTCCATATCATGGTCTCGTTTTCTTGAACATAAAATAGAAACTGAAAATCATTTGGATGACTGTATTTTTGGAGAACAAAGCCATAGGATCACTAGCACCCATTTAATGAAGTATTAATTGACAGGTGTATTTTTCTTTTCAAAAAGTGTTCATTTCAATTCATATTAGAAAATTTATTATTCCCCAATCCTTATTTGGATGACATTTGCTAACAAGACCCTTTCTTTCTTTCTTCTTCATTTTTCCCCCCTAAAAAACATAGACCCTTTGTTAAATGATTATATTTACTCCTTTTTTCCCTAATTTGTTAAGGTTTGGATTTGTTTTTATATAGAAAATTACCTAATTAACTATGGCTGAATTAATTATGGCTAAGTTAATTACAATTAATTTATCAATTAAGACCTAGTGTATGCAATTAATTGATTGAACTAAACATGGATACTAACAATTGCATGAATAGGCATATTAAGCGAATCAATAAAGATAAAGGGCAGAAAGTAAAGAGAAACAAACCAAAGATAACATTAGATGTGTTATCGAAGAGGAGAACCAGAGTACTCGGTAAAAATATCTCTCTGCGGCTCCACTACTGAACCAATCCACTAAGTATATATAGTTGCGTGTTATAAGATTTACAAAAATCCCTCCAAGCTTAAAGTTACCCTTGTATTTGAGCCCTCTAAGCTTCTTCTCACAACTGACTATGTTGAGTCCTTTCTCTAACTTAGCTCTCGGATCTCGCAACCAAGCTTGGTTGCACCTTCAAGCCTCCCAGGCTGAAATTTGGCCAGCTCCAATGGTTCCCAAAGGTCCAAACAACACTCACAAAACTTAGGTAATGATGGGTGTGAAGAATCTGATCTCCTCTCAAAGGATTGTCAATGGTGAGTGGGAAAAGTGTAGAGAACTAATGGTGTTTGGCTCTCACAAGGATAGGTCCAATTCTCTCAACTTTGAAGTGAGTGCTTAGGGTAAAATTCGTGGGAGATGGAAGGATATATAAATGTGGGGGAAGGGATGGAATAGCAAAGTGACCATTTTACAAATTACTCAATTCATATATATATATATATATATATATATATATATATCATTTCAAGAGTATGAAATTAGTGGACTGTTTTACAGATTTCAAAGTATTCATTTTCAAATTTGTAAACCAATTCAAGAGTGTGACATTCCTAGGGATCTGTGAATTGTGTCTCAATAGCTTTTTAGTAGCATTATTTTTTTTAACACGAAAGCCCAATCCAAATACAAAACAAAGCCCATGAATAAAAGATATTAAACATGAAAATACAATCAAATTGGCACGGAATAAGCCAACACTAAATACAAGGAAGTTACAGCTTAACAAACTCGATAGTTACAACAATGAGAATGAAGAATTTAAATCTTGATTATCCTTATAAAGGAGAGCAATGTATGTTACTAATCACTCTTAATTATAGCTAAACTTTTAATTAAGATACCTAAAATTTTTAATTATCAAAGATTGTTATTAATATCACTATATCATTTGATGATGAGGTTGGATGGAGGATTTGCAAGCATACCACTAACTCGAGGCATCCTCCAATGAGAACAGCTTTATATCTGCCGATATAAGTGTCTGCAAGAATAGCTACCAAGATAGACAGGATGTAACTAGCGCCCAAGAAGTTAGTTAGCTCATTAGCTGCATCGGCTAATTCCAAGTGCATCACCAGATTGAAGTATGTCGTCAAGTTCACAGCCAGAGCTAAAGTTGCCATGTTCTCAAAACCAAAAGGGGCCGCAACAGTGGACACAAGCGGTAATTTAGCAAAGTATCATGGAGACTAATTTTAGCCAAGACTTTGGATGTAAGGGACCAATAGTACTTTCACAAGACGAAAATTATGAAGAGTGATTAATTTGTGTTTAATTGTGCATTATGAACATTCTCTCATCAAGGTGTCTTGTCTCGAGAGTCATGTTGAACTCGTGCAATATATTTCATGTTTTGTAAAATCTACATGTCAATGATAGTGCAAATGTACATATCACGTAGGTAACTAAGTATAATAATATTTAATATGAGGCTAAGAGAAGTGGTTGAAAAATTTATATATAAAACCACCTCTTTGTTGTATTTAAATAAAATAAAATAAATTATCTTATTGTCTATAAAATGAGAGGTGATTGTTCCAACAAAGGATATATATTATTTAATTTTCTAAAATCATGGAAATTAGTTTCTTTGATTCTATTATTGTTGATTTCATTTGCATCATATTGTTTTGATAATTGGATTGCTTCCCTTAATTAAAGCATTACCAAACTCATTCGAGTTCAATCAATCTCTCTAGAGAAAATTTTGATAAATACTTGGCAAATTTTGAGAATTTGTAACAAGATGTTCTTTTTATAAGATTAACAAAAAAGAGAATGCAATTATATTGCGCTAACGAAACTATTTCAGACTTCACATTGACAATACAATCATTAGGCTATGTTTCTAAACCAATTAAGTTGAGTTTTTATGTACCTAGTACAAGCAACGCAGTTCTGGCTCCTCCATGTTTGCCCTTCACAGCTGTTCTTCCCTTCCAATCAACCTTTCCTTCAACAAGCTCAGGCTTCTCGAACGAAAATGAAATTAAGACAATAGATAATGTTAAAGCATGAAAATTATATAACGTGTAACCCAAACGTGTGAGAGACACATGAAAATGAATTGAATAGAGGAGCAAAGTACCATAACTAAATTCTAATTGCTAGGTTCTTGACGAGAACAAATAGTTAGATGGATGGATCAATTGAGCTTTGTATTTATAAGAGAGCAAATAATGTAATTGGCCAGCAGGGGCTTGTGTTTGGCTTTTGCATTGACAAATAATTCTTAGTGAGCTCAAATCTCAATGCTCCATTTCTTCTTTCGGTGTATCTCTTGTGCGGCAAATCGCCCAACTTGGAAGTTGGAAGCGAGAGAATCTGAGACCGCTGTCAAGACAAGGTTTTGAATACTTTGATGCAAATTGTACTTTTTAAAAAATTTTAATAGAAATAATTTATTGCACTTTCTGTTACACTACCCACATCTTATCATTATATATATATTTACATATATTACTTCCTATAATTGGTTGATGAAGTATAAAGTGTAACACAACAAGACATAGAATATATAATACAAAAAGAATATGCTTGTGTTCCTCGAACGCTTTTTGGTATTATTTTAGAAAATAAAAATTATATGCTTGATTAGCATATTATTAGACCCATGCCAACCAATTATATGTTAATTATTTCTGTTACACCAACCACAATTTATCATTTATATATAGATATATATATAGATATTGTTTCACTTTCCTTATATAATAACTAAAATTTAAAGTGGATAAAAATGACATATATATATATATATATATATATATATATAAAACATCCTATAATTGGTTGATGAAGTATAAAGTGTAACACAACAAGACATAGAATATATATTACAAAAAGAATATGCTTGTGTTCCTCGAATGCTTTTTGGTATTATTTTAGAAAATAAAAATTATATGCATGATTAGCATATTATTAGACGGGAAATTATTGTGTACTCCAGGAGTACCAAAAATGCGTACTCTCTTCCCTCACAAGAATGGTGAGTCCCACTAATTAAATTGATGGTGGGACCCACCATTCATGTGAGGGGAAGGAGTATGCATTTATAGTACTTCGAGAGTACACAATAATTTTCCTTATTAGACCCATGCCAACCAATTATATGTTAATTATTTCTGTTACACCAACCACAACTTATCATTTTATATATATATATATATATATATATATATATATATATATTGTTTCACTTTCCTTATAAAATAAATAAAATTTAAAGTGGATAAAAATGACACACACACACACACACACACACACACACAACATACTATAATTGGTTGATGGAGTATAAAGTGTAACACAACAAGACAATATTACAAAAAGAATATGCTTGTGTTCCTCAAATGCTTTTTAGTATTATTTTAGAAAATAAAAACTATATGCTTGATTAGCATATTATTAGACCCATGCCAACCAATTATATGTTAATTATTTCTGTTATACCAACCACAACTTATCATTTATATATAGATATATATAGATATTGTTTCACTTTCCTTATAAAGTAACAAAAATTTAAAGTGGATAAAAATGACATATATATATATATATATATATATATATATAACATCCTATAATTGGTGGATGGAGTATAAAGTGTAACGCAACAATACATAGAATATATATTACAAAAAGAATATGCTTGTGTTCCTCAAATGCTTTTTGGTATTATTTTAGAAAATAAAAATTATTTGCTTGATTAGCATATTATTAGACCCATGCCAACCAATTATATGTTAATTATTAGTATTATTTTTTACAATTTGATAATTGGGCCAAAGGGAATATGAACATTTCTATTTGAAATACCGGAACTTGCCATCTAATTAAGATAGAAGATTCTAGACCCAATCAACAATGTTACATTAGGGACAAATTTAAAAAGGAAGTAGTGTTGTAACTCAACTTGTACTTTTTGATATTTTCAAATGAGAAGTCCGCGCCTCATTGTAATTTGTAACATTTGAATTATCAAAATAAAAAATAAAATTAAGGAATACAGTATCTTAATTTATTTGTGATTGTTTAAGTAATTTTATCTCTTAATTTTTATTATGAAGAAAAATTATAATTTTTTTGAATGGTTTAATTATTATCGTTTCTGATTGTTTGACCTTTTTGTAATAGTATTCTTCAAATGGATTGCTTTTACTTGTGATGTTAATGTTAATCTTAATATATGTCAAATATTTCCTTTATAATTGTATTTCTTATTGACTTATTTGATAAGAAAAATTAATTAGTGTTATTATGTATGTATCTGTTTGAACATTTGATCTCGTATGATTAATTGATTATATAAGGATTTGATTATATACTTTTCTTTTTTTTTTTTTGAGGAACGATTTGATCATATACTTGACTGTTTTAAGTATGTCGTTATTATGTTTAAATTTTTTAGTGTAAATATTTTAAATAATCTTTAAATGTTAATCTATCAAATTTTAACCATTTTTATTTATTTATTTTATCAAATTTTCATAATTTTTATTTCAATAATTACCAAACACCCACTAGTTGGTTGCTTAATAAATGTTATTTGTGTGAATAACATGTTAAATATGTCTGGATGGGTATGAATGAGTATTACCATGCATGATAGGACTAATTTAGTTTCAATTTTTATATCTAGCAGTAGCGTGATAATCTTTATTGCATTATTGCTATATGAATAGGAAAATCCTAAAGTTACAAACAATTTCACAAACTATTGATGTAGTGAGTGATTATTGGTAACTAAAAAAGTGATGTTAGGGGGGTAGGTTCAGATCTCTTATTCAATCGTCAAATATCAATAACACTTGATACCATTTTGTCCGCTCTCGATTTGCATGCCGGACCCTCGAAAATCCACAAATGTTATTTTCTCTCTATGGGGCCATGAGAACATCTAGAACGACGTGGCGCAACCCGTTCGGACTCTGGAGAGCTCAAAGTGCCTTTTTTAGCCAAAATGACCGCAACTGATGAGTCTTTAGACGATGAAGATTCTAAGATGAAATCCTATATTACTCGGCAATTCAAAAAGTTTATGAAGGAATGCCAATGCTAAAGGATTTGACAAAGATCGTGTAGGGGCCTTTTTTGTGTCTTGGGTTGGGCTAGGCTGCCTCCTGCGGTAATGGGCCCGAGTATTTCTGAGTAGGAGAGTTGAGACCGGCCCAACTGTAACTCACCTTTAGCTGGCTTGTGTGCAAACTAAGCCTTGTCCGCCAGGAATGTTCTCACGGCAAGCTGAGCTGTCATAAATAGTTTTACGGCAGGCAGGTGTAATAATAATGAATAAAACAGAGTACAGTGGCCTATTCTTAATGGAAGAATGACCGAGTGATCACAGTAATGGCAATAACAATGATAATAACGGCTTTCACAGAAAAAGAGTAATTAATTAAGCGATAATAGAAGTTAATAAGAATAAATATCAAGTCAAGCTTGAGTCCACGGTGGCAAAGAAGACCAAGAAGGAAGAATGCTTCCTCTCAATGAAACTAATCTCCCAGGGGAATATCCTGCTGTAGAGATTAATGACTTTGAGGAAATCGGACCTAAATGACAAGTGCCCAAAGGAATTTCTATTGCTTAATC